>SJYO01014747.1:12014169-12567802 GCA_006410555.1 Capra ibex
GTGGTGTGTGTGGTATGTGTGTGTGTGTGTGGTGTGTGTGTGTGGGGTGTGTGTGTGGTGTGAGTGGGTGTGGTGTGTGTGGTTGTGTGTGTGGTGTATGTGTGTGTGGTGTGAGTGGTGTGTGGGTGTGTGTGTGGTGTGGGTGTGTGTGGTATGTGTGTGTGTGTGTGTGGTGTGTGTGGGGTGTGTGGGGTGTGTGTGTGGTGTGAGTGGGTGTGGTGTGTGTGTGGGTGTGTGTGGTGTATGTGTGTGTGGTGTGAGTGGTGTGTGGGTGTCTGTGTGTGGTGTGGGTGTGTGTGGTGTGTGGTGTGTGTGGTGTGTCCGTGTGTGTGTAGTGTGTGTGTGTGGTGTGTGGTGTGTGTGTGTGTGTGTGTGGGAATAGATATGACTTCCTCCTTATCTCAGCAACTGTCGACTTCTGGACCCTGCAAGTCCCACCACTGATGTATTGTCGGGCACGGACTGCGGTAGCGATTCGGACCCGTAGCAGGTCTCCATCGTTGGAGGATCCTATTGTTTCCAGTAGGTCTTTTTAGAGTTTTAGGGTGGAGTTATCAGATGAATCTTTTGGTCGGGACACGGACTCTGTCTCTTCACTCTTTAAATCTATTTCGCAAGTGTCGTGAGAAATGTGGTCCCTTCCGGACAAGGTCCTCCGAGGTGAGTGACAAGGACCTACCCGACTCACTGTTTCCCAGGTCAGGAGTTAGTATTTACGACCCCCCTTTATAGAAAAGGACTCTCTTTATACTATAAAGTGAAATGACGGGTCACTTTTATGTGTCCCTCCCGTCCTCCCACCCCCGTTTTGAAGAATGGCGAGTTGTAGAGATCTGAAGAGACGTGATAAAGTACAGTGGAATGACTCTACGAAAGATCTGTGAAGTAAACTTTTGTACTCGAAGTGTTGAACGTAGTGTAGAGGAGTTGTCGAGTATGGAGGAATAAAATTTATTTCTACATGAAACGATGAAACTTCTCGTCAAAGAAGTTCCCTTTATAGGTTTTAGTCTAGTCTTATAAGATCTAGTTCCAGTTGTTTAAAACCTGTTCCTAGTTTAGGCCGGATCACATTTCGACATAACCTTTTGTCAATACAGGTGAGTTTGATGGCGTGTTGACGTGAGTAGAGTGCACGATCATTTCATTACGAGTTTTGAGAGGTTCGGTCCGAAGTCGTTATGTACTTGGCACTTGAGGGACTACAAGTTCGACCAAAATCTTTTCCCTCTCCTTGGTCTCTAGTTTAACGGTTGTAGGCGACCTAGTTCCTTTTTCGTTCTTCTCAAGGTCTTTCTGTAGATAAAGACGAAATAACTGATACGGTTTCGGAAACTGACACACCTAGTGTTATTTGACACCTTTTAAGACTCTCTCTACCCTTATGGTCTGGTGGATTGGACGGAGAACTCTTTAGACATACGTCCAGTCCTTTGTTGTCAATCTTGACCTGTACCTTGTTGTCTGACCAAGGTTTATCCTTTTCCTCATGCAGTTCCGACATATAACAGTGGGACGAATAATTTGAATATACGTCTCATGTAGTACTTTTTGCGACCTGACCTTCTTTGTGTTCGACCTTAGTTCTAACGGCNCCGTCTTTCACTTGTCCTTGATTTTTCGGAGAACTACTTTCACTTTCTCCTCTCGCTTTTTCAACCGAATTTGAGTTGTAAGTCTTTTGCTTCTAGCACCGTAGACCAGGGTAGTGAAGTACCGTTTATCTACCCCTTTGTCATCTTTGTCACAGTCTGAAATAAAACCCCCCGAGGTTTTAGTGACGTCTACCACTGACGTCGGTACTTTAATTTTCTGCGAATGAGGAACCTTCTTTTCAATACTGGTTGGATCTATCATATAAGTTTTCGTCTCTGTAATGAAACGACTGATTCCAGGCAGATCAGTTCCGATACCAAAAAGGTCACCAGTACATACCTACACTCTCAACCTGACACTTCTTCCGACTCGTGACTTCTTAACTACGCAAACTTGACACCACAACCTCTTCTGAGAACTCCCAGGGAACCGGACGTTCCTCTAGGTTGGTCAGGTAAGACTTCCTCTAGTCGGGACCCACAAGAAACCTTCCTTACTACGATTTCCACTTCGAGGTCATGAAACCTGTGTAGTACGCTTCTCAACTGAGTAACCTTTTTTGAGTACGAACCTCTCTGACCCCCGTCCTCCTCTTCCCCTGCTGGCTCCTACTCTACCGACCTACCGTAGTGCCTGAGCTACCTGCGCTCAGACTCACTTGAGGCCCTCTACCACTACCTGTCCCTCCGGACCGCACGACGCTGACTACCCCAGCGTTTCTCAGCCTGTGCTGACTCGCTGACTTGACTTGACTTCACTTGACTTGATACAGGTGACTAAATGTGTAACAGACACCGACGTACGTACGTAGGTACGATTCAACGTAGTTGAGTGCAGACTGAAACGCTGAGGTACCTGACATCGGACGGTCCGGGAAGAGAGACACCCTAAGAGGTACGTTCTTATGACCTCACCCAACAATACGGGAGGAGGTCTCCTAGAAGGGCTGGGTCCCTAGTTTGGACACAGAGAATGTAGAGGACATAACCGTCCGCCTAAGAAATGGTAGTCACGGTAAACCCTTCGGTGATACAATATGTGTGAAGAAAAAGAGTTTAGAGGGTTGATGTAAAATCCTGTTCGACGTAGCACGGGTAAGACGTCTACCCATTTAAGGTAACGTCTCACTCACTCAACTATGTCCTTTAGTGTTCGGTCCTTCACCTGACAGTGCGGGGTCAGGAGAAGAAATGGGGGTCTCGGTGGGTGAGACGGTTCTGGGCGGTGTCGGTGACGGAGGGACGTTCCGTGGCCACTTCAGAGACATGGAGTCAGTGGACTTGATCCTGAGGACGATTTACCCAACTTCGACCACTAGACGTACTGTAAAATTTTAACATATATACAGAAAAGAAAAAGGCAAAGACCTGAAATAGTGGTCCAGGGTGAGCACAAGGTCACACTACGAGTACGGTCACTCTTATTTGTGAACGACTTAGTTCCTCCCTTACTTCCTTGAGACGAGGGAGGTCCCGTCTACAAAAGGGAAAGTACTGTCAGAAATTATGAGGAACAGAACTTCCGGTCTTGACTTCAACCTAAAGGGATTACTTCTTGATTTTACGTAATCTTCGTGACACGCATATCTCGTGGTCAGACCGGTACCCCAACGTTTCTCAACCTGTGCTGACTCGTTGTGTTGTGCACCGTGACGGCCTGCATACTTCTATTTATTTCACCGGTGGGGCGATTACGTCGTGGTTATAATTGTCCCTCCTAGTTAGTAAGTAGGGTGATTCCCGTTTCCACATACCAGACATCTCCATTTTGTGAGTATCGTGACTCTACTGTTCCTCGAACACAGACACTTCTTGTATTTTCTGATTTATCTTCAAGGTAAACTTATCTAGAATTTCCTGTAAATCATGACTTTGTTAGTCGATAACTAGAATATAGGTCTTTTAGTCTCTGGTGCACTAGTCAAGTCAAGTCAGCGAGTCAGCACAGGTTGAGACGCTGGGGTACTTAGCGTCGTGCAGTCCGAAGGGACAGGAAGTGCTTGAGGGCCTCAAATGAGTTTGAGTTCAGATAGAACAACCACTGTGGTAGGTTGATAGAGTAGGAGACAGCAGGGGAAGAGGAGGACGGAAGTTAGAAAGGGTCGTAGTCCCAGAAAAGGTTACTCAGTCAAGAAACGTAGTCTACCGGTTTCATAACCTCAAAGTCGAAGTCGTAGTCAGGAAGGTTACTTATAAGTCCTGACTAGAGGAAATCCTACCTGACCAACCTAGAGGAACGTCAGGTTCCCTATGTCTTATGTATCACATTTAAAGCCGTGTGGTGTTACGAGAAACATGGATTAATACAATTAATCCACTTATGGTTTAATTTAATACAAATCTCTGATGTTTAATTCATTCTCTCGTTTGTGTATTACTCCAGGTCGGGGTCCTTTTCTTTTGTAATACAGACTCTCTCCTGACTTTGAGAGGGATGGTCCTCTTCGTGCACAAAGACGAACGGACGGAGTCGAGTCACGGACCTCATCGCCAGGAGTGTCGGACCAAAGACCCGGTCGACGTAACACTAGCGGACCCTTGGACAATCTTGACATTCAAGAACCCGCGGGGTAGTCTGTAGGAGTTAGTCTTTGGAAAGGTCCACCCGTTACGCATAAAAGTGTTCAGGAAATCCGACGAGTCTGTAAGTGAGTTAAAACTTTTGATAACCAGGTTTTCTGACGTAACCTATTTTAAGACTCAACCCGAGGTATCTTTTGTAACAGTCCGGCTAATCTGTACAGTCTGTACACGGGACGGAGGTGTGTTTCCTCGGTCCTGTGTCCACGGTTTCTCATACTAGGGACGTCTTTAGTTGTCACCCGTAGGTTGCACGGGACTCGTGTGGGATTATGGACACTTTTAGTTCGTCATTACTTACGTCAGTGTTTGTGAAAGACCCTCCCCTACAAAAGAATCACCTATTACTAATTGGAAGGGTTATTTATTTTCTCTGTCCTTGTCAATGATGGTCAATATTTTCTGTGTCCACGATCTTGTCCAATACTGGATCTGAGGAATGATCCATAAATAGAAACCTAATATAATCCACATGTTTTCTATCTCCGTTGGACCGTATACTACCAATCGAGACTACTTTGGTATTACCGTCTCTACTGATACTATCCCAATCTCGTGTCTGGTGTCGGAGAGGAAACCGGGGCTTCGTCACTGCACACCTCATCGACGCGTATTTGGAATAACAAGGCCAGGAAAAGACTACGTCCGTTACCGAAGAGGTAGTAAACGGTCGAAGTGACTCGTAGATAACCCACAGACGATTGTCACACGGTCACACTATGTCGTTCCCACCACACCGGTCTGGTGAGTGTGTCTATTCCCTATGTTGTCGATCTTGTCTGCCGTTTTGACCTTTTCCCCCTCGACCAGGACCTTCTTCAGGTTCCAGACCCGTGTAGAGGTTTCACTGTCTGAAAACCTCACAAAGTTTTTAAGTCTTGTCCTGTACATAAAATGTCCAAATGTCTTTAAAGAAAGGTCAGTCCAATTTACTTGAGAGACACCATGGATAAAGATTAGAGGTTTACTCAACAGGGGTCAGTTCGAGATTTTACTAGTGGTAAAGTACCTTCGTAGGTGGTCTGTGGTGCCCAAGGCTTTGTCTCAACCCTATAAGCACCCACCCGTCAATTGACTGAGACCAAATACTAGCACAGGGAGTCTACACTAAGGTCCATACTTTACGATAGACGGGCTTTGGGAAGTTTTATTGGAATTCTCTCGATGGATTATGTCGTGTCTGTAAAATATTATTCTCATATGTTATGGTGAGTGATGGGTTCTTCAACGTGTTAACTATCTATTCGTTAATATTGAAACTATCTTTGTGATAAAGGGTTGTTCCTCTTTTACTCTAAACAAGCGATAAAACTTTAGGACTGTTTAATGTTTTTCTCTATTAAAACAAAATTTTTTGAGGTGGGATTTGCTACCGTCAGTCGATTCTAGTCCAACTACCTTCTGTAGTGTGAGGATTTACCCTCGTCATCTTTCTTTCCGTGTCCTGTGTTTCAAAGTCCCTGTCTCCACTCCGTTCTCCTATCCTACCGTCCTTGTGGTCCCCGCGAGGTTCGTAACTCCGTTGTCTCCGTCCTTCGTCTTTTACCGGGCTCGTTCATGGTCGCACTGACCAACCGTGTCGTGAGTCTCGTCGACCCACCCGGTCGTGACGGGACAAGGAGACCCCGGCTCGGCACTGGTCGTTTCCGTGAACGTTCGTCCTTCCCACTCGCACCCGTGCTTCCGTCTCTCCTTCCGGCAGGTGCTGTCCCCTCTTGGTCCTCGACGACCATTGACCCTCCCTACCCTTCCTCGACCGGAGTTACCGACCGAGAGGGACAGGCCTACGTGCAAGGTGTCAACGAGGCACTTCTGCCCTGTGCCATGGGGTTTTGTCGTAGATATCTGCCGTTGTCCCTGTGTAGTTGTCTTCCTCCTCACCTTTTGTGTTGTTCTCTGTAGGTTCCCTCCTTCGCGGTTCGCCCCCTAGACATTACGTATGAATTGCGAGAGTTTCGACTGCCGTTATGGAATGCGTACTTTGTTTGCACGACACACGAGTCAGTGACGTCAGCACAGACTGAGACGTTGGGGTGTCTGACGTCGGGCGGTCCGAGGAGACAGGTACGCTAAGAGGTGGTTCTTATGACCTCGCCCAACGGTACGGGAGGAGGTCCCCTAGAAGGGTTCGGGCCGTCTCTAGTCTGGGGGCAGAGGACTCAGAGGACGTGACGCCCGTCTAAGAAATGGTGACTCGGCGGTGCCTTCGGGTTTTGTTTGTATCTGACAAGATTTTCTTTAAAAAAATTTCTGTTGAGTTTTCTGCTTGTCTTATCGTGTTACCAGTATTGTCAATTACACTTTTACTCACTCGACCTTCCGGGTCGATTCCTTAAGAAGGACTTTTTTTTTTTTTTTCATTACCATTATTACTCTTTCTTTCCATTCTTGTCTCTTCTATCTGTCTTCCCACCGGAGAAAAGTGTCGACAAGGTTTTGTTCTCAGCTCTCCTTGACCGTTTCTAACCTCTCTGACCGTTTTTGGGTTTCTTTCTGTGTTTTAAGAAATCTTATTTTTCTGACGTGGAAGATCTGTTTTATTTACTTTTTTCTATTGTTTCCTTTTTGTCTATATAGGAAGAGGTCCCCCTGGAAGGACTGGGTCCCTAACTTGGATGTAGAGGATGTAACGTCCACCTAAGAAATGGTGACTTGATGGTACCTTCGGGGAATTTCGTGAATGTCGCTACAAAGGACGGTCTTGAAATACACCAATAAGTATAAACTACTACTAATAATTAGTCTCTTTTCCTGTCATTCTAAAATACACAAAGTTATTGAGTGACGTTTATGGAACTATGAACCTCTTTAAATCTATCTCTCGAGGCCAGATGGTGGTCGACACGACTCTGTCTCTTCCGACTGATCGTCCCAACTGTCTCCCATCTCTCCTTCTCCAGGGGTCCAATGGCTGTCGCGTGTCCCGGTCCGGAATGGTGTCGCTAGGGCCTGGTGGTCCAAGGCTGGAAGGAAGTCCACCTACCACTCCTCCATCCGTTTTCCCGACCCGTCCAATGAGTTCGGTAGCGGTCGAAGGGACTCTGGGACGTATCTACCTCTTCATTGACTTCAGTCAACAGAACCCGGGCTCTTTGTCTTACACCTTTACGAAGAAGTAAATTCGTTTTTCCTACGAACGCTAGTACCGTTTAGCAGATCGTAATAGGAGGTGGGGGTGGATGAAGCTACGAATGGGACAAGAAATAGAAAGAGGGTCTCCCTAAGATACTCTTAAGTACTGTTCTCAAAACGTTATAATTGAAAAGTTCTTCTTCATAATTATCTATTCAACGTACGACTGTTGACTGCAGGGGAATTTGAGTGAGTACAGGACGTCCTAGGAAATAGGATGTCAAAGACCACCTCATGGGTCTCTCCTGAGTCGTACGTCTCCGGGTCGGTACCCCGCCCGGGGGTGTCCGGACCGGGTGTGGAGGTTCGAGTCTACACCCTACAGAGGGAGGAGAAGAGGGGAACGGGTGGTGGGGGTGGTCAAGTGTACCTTATCTTTCTAAGATCAAGTGCTGTTGAGTCTACTGTCGGAGGACTAGGTACTGGTGATTGGGTACAGGGAGGGACCCAGGGGTGTCCTCTGTGAAGGAGAGACCCCGTATAAAAAGAAAGTATGGGACTCGGGGTAATATCACGAAGGATGTGAATTTGTGTGTCAGAGCGGAGACGGTTCGAGGAAAGGGAGAGGTCTTTGTGTAGTTGAAGATATTCGGTAATATAGTTTTAGTTCAAAAAAGACTTAAAAATAATTTACTTAGGTTAAGTCCAAAACTTTTCTCGTTTCCACATAGAAAGCTTTCTTTTGCATGTCTATTTTACTACACAACAAGTGAATAAACTGAAAGTTAATTGGCTAGACACCGATTCAGTGAGAGTTGGTCGGAAGAAAGGTTTCAAAGATCCAGGTGTAAAGTTTCGTAAAGTTTTACCGAAACAGAGGACGTGGTTAGAGGGAGTAAGAGTACCGAGACATAAAAATCTTCTTAGATAAGGTGAGACTGTTTAGTTATCTGTGACTTAAGTAGAAAAGGTCGTTGTTAAACGTCCCGGACAGAAACGCCCACTGATGTCAAGGTGTAGGAAATCTTTATTTTTCTCCGTTTCTAGGTTTGTAAACTATCCTTTATAAACGTCATGAATCACAAACAAAAATTCCTTACAGTGAATGTCTAACGAGAAACTTTACGACTCTACAGTCTCGTCGTAAGTCTAGGGGTGAAGGTGTCTCGACAGTTCTTCTTCTTCTTTTTCTTATTGTTGGGACGAAATTTTTTCTTTTTCTTATATGGGAGTGTTCCTATGGGAAATAGTCCAGAAAGGGAAACTTCGACGGTAAACGTATGGTCAAAGTCTACACGCCCCACGGAAGGTCTCGTACACCACTCAGAACGGTCATTTTCCGACTGAGTGACCTCAGGTACTCCGACGTCGGAGACGGGAGAATCAGTGACTAGTCACACATCTATTCCGACTAAGATGAGAGGACACCCCGCTGGTCGTGTAGACATCAAGTGCGTTCAGTAGTCGCACGGTCGTCGAAACAGGGTCCCCTCCTGGTTCCCGGTAGGACGGTCCAGGGAGGTAGGCCCTGGACGGACCTGGGGCCGGTATTTCCTCTTTTCCCATCTTGTCCATGGTCTCTGGACTCGAGTAGTCAGTCCATCCTGGGTAAAGTTTATACCAGTGTTTCTGGAAGGAGGTTGGTATTGGAGTACTTGTTCTTGGTTATTCCTTTACGTCTAAGAGATGTTTGCTAGAGTCTACCCCTCCACATAAAGATAAAGGGTTAAATTTATGCGGAGGTCATTGGTCCTTTACTACGGTGCCCCGTTACTTCACTCATACCGAGTCGTCATTCGTACCCTGCGACCTCTGTAGACGTGAGAATAGTCCCAAAATACGTGTGTACACTCCAGGGGTCCTCGAGACCCTAAAATACTTCCAAGACCCGAGCTACACTCTGATCTACGGATGTACTTTTCCGTGTCTGTCAACTTCACTTTACTTGTTTTCCGGAGGATCATGAACCCCACACACGGGTAAACAACCTGGGTAATCGACCCCGAGTAAAGGACACCCTTTTGTACTCTAAAGAGGGAGGTTTGTTCTGACTCATTAAGACTTCAACACCCATTTGACTCTGGGTCCGTCGTCAGGACGTCTCTAACGAGTCTACTGGGACTTCGAGACGTCCTCACTTCCACCCCTGGTCTACGTGACACCAGTGACTAGGAACCGTGTCGTCCGAGTTAAGTCTCTCGGACGGACCTACCTTCCGTCTGACCGAGTTCCTGTGACGGAGAGAGAGAGAGAAAGAGAGCTCACCTCGAATCCGTTTGTCTTGGACCTAAGATCTCGTTTTCCCGTAAAGAAGTCTACGATGTTCCCGATGTTTGTTCGTCCCCGAAAGACCAGGTGGGGGACATGTACGTGACTGTGGTGTTTCCCGATGTCCTTGCTCGGGACTAGCGTTCAGTACACCTCGGAGTATTCGGGAGTGGTCACTCGTGTCCCCACAAGGATATCTGCAGACGTGGACTCGAAGAGGGTAGTGTAGACGGAGAAAGAGGGTCAGAATCAGTTTACAGGGAGTTGACACTTATGTAAAGTAAGTCCTGGGTCCCACTACCGTTCGTGAACCTGGAACGAGATTCCTGGGGTCGTGAAGTCAGTGCCCTTCGGGGTCGACACCTTCCTGGTGCTAGTGGGTGGAGAGGGTCACACCCGAACTAGGGTCATCGTCTGTTCCTTCCTTCGTCGGCCCGGAGGTCGGTGGAGAACAGACCAACCACTTGTAGATGACACAATGTGCATTTTACTGTGGGTCCTCTCGCTCTGTGCTGTCGGACGCCCGACGAAATACTCCTGCTAGTTATAAAGTTTGAGTTTAGAGAGTTCAAGTCTCCTACAGAGGAGTACGGAAAATGTGATGCCGTGAGAGGGTGCCCCAGTGGAGGATCTTCGAGTCGTTAAGGAGGAGATGAACTAGACGTTTTGGTTTTTACCGGTCTAGTCCAGAAGTACACGGCTTAGTTGTTCATTGTAGACGACACACTAGTGGGACAATCACAGAGGTCAAAGCACTTTATTTAGTTGTGGGGTGACTTAGGTAGGATAAACTTCCGTCAAGACGTTTTGGTGACCACGACCCTAGTCTTAAGGACAAATCTCACTCACCAATACTTGAGTCATTGTCCTCCGGGTCATAGAAGGTACTGGTTTGTCCTCTCTCTTACAAGGGATTCTTCGTAATAAGGAGTTTGTCGTGTGGATGTGTGAGAGGGTTCTCTCCGGAGGGACGTGAATTACTATTGACTACTTCACTGTTGATTACTATTGCGAGTACTTCACTGTTTACTCGGGTGTAGTGGTGGTAGTAAATGAACGATAGTCTTTGCTAGTACCCCGAAAGGAAGTTTAAGTGCCATTCAGAAGGCGAATCTTATTGTACCTTTAATTTACACTTCTTACTGTAATTAAGTTGTACTACCGACCAAAATGAGTGTCTTTTCAGTGTCTTGAATTTCAATACCAAGGGTACCGGGGACATTGACAGTGGGCAACATATATGTGTGGTTCCTTCCTTTCACTAGTGATATTTCTTCTGTCCTTTTCGGACGTCTTCGTTGCCTCCTGGTCCAATGTCGGCGACCCCCTGTGTATTGACTTGTAAAGGAATGCAAGACGTACCTCGGTTTCCTAAAAAGTAACTCATTTTGACGTAATAAAAGTCGAAAAAAACATTTGGTTGATTGTTTAACCATAGAAAAAGTAATTTTTTAATGTTACTCATAAAAAGAATATCCTTATGAACCATAGACGGTAGAACTCTAAAGACAACAACAAGAGTCGTTCGTATTAGTTCGTGAGATTAAAAATAAAAATTTAAAATGGAATTTTTTCAATTGTGTACCACTTTGACCGAAGAATGTACACACATATCATACTGCTGTAAAATTATGTACATACATAAACACATTGATGGTGGTCATAATCCTGTGTCTTGACGACGACGACGACGATTCAACGAAGTCAGCACAGGCTGAGACACGCTGGGGTATCTGCTGTCGGGTGGTCCGAGGGGCAGGGACCCTAAGAGGTCCGTTCTTGTGACCTCGCCCTACGGTGAAGGAAGAGGTTACGTACTTTCACTTTTCACTTTCACTTGAAAGAGTCAGCACAGTCTGAGAAGTGCTGGGGTACCTGACGTCGGGTGGTCCGAGAAGGTAGGTACCCTAAAAGGTCCGTTCTCATGATCTCACCCAAGGGGGGGTTTTTTTTAGGACGTACACTAGGGTAACACCAGATCAGCAAAGGAGAGGGATGAGGTACCGTCATTTACTGGACAAGAATAGGATATCGAAGTGGAAAAAAGTCTTATAGTATACATACGCTTGAAAACTGTGACCGATTGTGGTTTTGGACATACGTCCAGTTCTTCGTTGTCAATGTTGTCCTGTACCTTGTTGTCTGACCAAGGTTTATCCTTTTCCTCACACAGTTCCGACATATAACAGTGGGACGAATAAATTGAAAATACGTCTCATGTAGTACTCTTTACGACCTTCTTCGTGTTCGACCTTAGTTCTAACGGCCCTCTTTATAGTTATTGGAGTGTATACGTCTACTGTGGTGGGAATACCGTCTTTCACTTCTCCTTGATTTTTCGGAGAACTACTTTCACTTTCACCTCTCACTTTTTCAACCGAATTTCGAGTTGTAAGTCTTTTGTTTCTAGTACCGTAGGTCAGGGTAATGAAGTACCGTTTATCTACCCCTTTGTCACCTTTGTCACCGACTGAAACAAAAAGACCCGAGGTTTTAGTGACGTCTACCACTGACATCGGTACTTTAATTTTCTACGAATGAAGAACCTTCCTTTCAATATTGGTTGGATCTGTCCAATATATTATTGTATATTATACCAATTATTATTGGTATAATTTTTCGTCTCTGTAATGAAACGGTTGTTTCCAGGTAGATCAGTTCCGATACCAAAAAGGTCATCAGTGCATACCTACACTCTCAACCTGATATTTCTTTCGACTCCCGTCTTCTTAGCTACGAAAACTTGGCACCACAACCTCTTCTGAAAAGTCGTAGGGAACCTGACGTTCCTCCAGGTCGGTCAGGTAGGATTTCCTCTAGTCAGGACCCATAAGTAACCTTCCTGACTACAACTTCGACTTCGAGGTTATGAAACCGGTGGACTACGCTTCTCGACTGAGTAAACTTTTCTGGTACTACGACCCTTTCTAACTTCCGTCCTCCTCTTCCCTGCCGTCTCCTACTCTACCAACCTACCGTAGTGGCTGAGTTAGCTGTACCCAAACCCATTTGAGGCCCTCAACCACTACCTGTCCCTCCGGACCGTACGACGTCAAGTACCCCAGCGTTTCTCAACCTGTGTTGACTCGTTGACTTGCCTTGATTTGTAAAAAGTGAGTCGTCTCACGGAGACTTTAGGTAAGTTTGACCGTTAAAAAATTTAACGACTTACCATAAGGTGTTAATACTCACATGATATCAAAGCCTCTTCCGTTACCGTGGGGTGAGGCCATGAGAACGGACCTTTTAGGGTCCCTGTCCCCTCGGACAACCCGACGGTAGATACCCCGGAGTGTCTCAGCCTGTGCCGACTTCGTTGAATCGTCGTCGTCGTCGTATCAAACAAATAGCTAATTCGTGACCAAAGTTGGTAAAATTTGTTTACAAAGGTTCCCGTATGAGTCCTTTTCTGTTTATTAGAACTCATAGTAATCACTACTTTTCAGAAGTATACTATTTCGAGAGATTAATATATGTTGTAGGTCTTTGAGTCGTGATTGTACAACCGTCTTCCGGTCAGTAGGGAGTGTGTTGAGAGGGACAGTGGAAAGACCATTTACCCTAAACACACACAAACGTACACACGCACTCATGCGCATACAAAAGAAAAAAAATTACTGTCGTTTAAATGTAGTTATAAAGGTAAAATAGAACGAAATTCCATATTAAATACCTTTTCATTTTGAATGTTTTGACGTATATTTTGAATAATGTTACTCTTCTATAAGCGTACCTACCCAGTTAACAAATTTTTTCCTTTTCTTTTAGAGGTCAGTGGTTCCTAGAATTCTCTTTCTGTGACTACACTTTTTTTTGCTGTAAAAGAAAACAAATGTGATACACACTAGAACATGTTTATAGTGAAGGGTACACCGACAGACTTCCTAGAATGGTGCTGCTTATGTGTCCTTCAGATTATTATTCGTTTCACTTGTTAAACTGACAAATTTTGAAATCACCTTCTTCTACATTTGGGTGTACGACCTTTCGATTTATTCTCATTGTTCAACCGACTCTTCCAGTGAACCTACCAGAGACCCTTTATGAGATAGGTTCCTGTACTCATACCGTTTACTATATATATTATGTATACCTTAATTAGTGAATTGGGCGTAGATAATAACCCACCCGGTTTTTCAAACGAACCCAAAAAGGTATCCTATATTACCCTCCCTCCCCTGTATCCTTATGGATACCGACTTGGTTCAACTACATACCGTCTTTGGCTGTGTTGAAACATTAATAGGGAGTTAATTTTTATATATTTCCTTTTTTTTTTACACTACCTTTTTGGGTTTACTGGAAAACCCGGTTCGGTGGTAATTCTGACACTCATGAGTCCTTCTCACATCAGTGTCTGTGTTTATGGATGTCCCTTTCCTTCATCGTTCTTCCCGTCTCCGTCTACTGGTCTGTCTGGTAATACACTACGAACTTTTGTCACTACCTTAAGTTCGTTGAGTCCACCGTCAGTCTCCAGTGTCAGTCTTACGGACAAGTCTTTGTAAGTGCAGATGGTTTACCGATTCAGATACACCTACGTTAAAAGTATATTGAAAAATCCTCCGATAACTAGTATGTTAGTGCCATATGTGTAAATAAAAGGGGGTGAGGGTTTTAATAAATTTTATAATAGATTATGTATTTTATATTCATACACGTAGACACACTTATAAGTGACGGATATGGTCGTTTAATTCCGGGTTGTCAACAGAATTATTTCAAATTTGTGACTTCGTGTCGGGGTGGATAGATAAACACATAACGGATACATATATAAATATATGAAAGATACCAATTAAAGTGCGATGTTGTGGTCCCAACTCATCAACGCTGTCTCGTTCTCGATACCAAGTGTTCGACATGGATACATAAAATGGACCGGGAAATGTCTTTTTCAGACGGTTGGAACCATATCCCTTGAAGAGAATGGTGTAAGTCATTGTACACGGGTGACTGGAAGACATTGGTAAAAGTTCTGACGAGCGTCATTCATGAAATTTTTATTGTCACCAGGGGAGAAATGGGATCGACGACGACGACGACGATTCAGTGAAGTCAGCACAGGCTGAGACACGCTGGGGCATCTGCTGTCGCGTGGTCCTAGGGGGTAGGGACCCTAAGACCGATCGGGAAGTATTAGTTGTTTATGTGCGAAGACAATTGAAGAATTTTCTTCAGGTACCCGACAGTAATCATTAAGTGGTTAAATGTTTAACTCTCCGTCTCGATTCTCCGATCTACCAACGGTTTCTCTTCGTTCTCTCCAATTAGTCGGGAAGTGGACCATAGACGAGAAGTGACGTGTGTTGACGCGGGTCTTGGTCCTCTTAGAGTTTCGTCTTGGAAGTACACTGGACGTGTTGTCAGTCGAGACTGGTCATCATCTGTTTGGGGACCTCGGTGTTTGTGGATTCAGACTTAAGGTGAAGACGATGCAGGACCGAAACACCGGAACTTTTCAAGTGAATTGCAAGTGCCGGTGTCCTCGTAGAGAGTTTCCCCGTTTTATTGGATAGTGGTAATGTCCGACACTCCTCTTTTTAAGTAAGGAAGTTTCTATGGATGGGTTCAAGGAAGAAACCTGGTCAGTGACATGTTCCTAGAGACATATTTCTCACTCGGGTTTTTCACACCGGGTTACTCTGCTGTAAATGTGTCGTGAATCGTCTCAAGGAAGGTGTCTTGGAGAACTCCACGATAATTTAGCCACAACGGTAAGATAATAAAAAATAATAATACTTCTGTCACCTACACAAACCCTTCTGACTTCTTTTGTTGAGTTACTTCCACCAGTCATTGGGTTCAGGTGGGGAAGTCAGACTGGTAGGGAAGGGGTGGCTGTGAGAATACTACCGTCTGTCTGGTAGTTCCATCCCGAAGGTTTCGCCACGTCACTACCTCTTAGGCGGACGTTGCGTCTTCTACATCCTCTACACCCAAACTAGGGACCCAGTCCTTCTGGGGGACCTCCTCCTTTATCATTGGGTGAGATCATACGAAACCGAGACAGTGAAGTAAGAAAGACCTCAATAAAGAGGTGACTAGAGGTCCTCGTATAACCCGTGGATGGCTGGACCCCCTCAAGTAGAAAGTCACAGGATAGAAAAACGGAACAGTATGATAAAGACCTCAAGAGTTCCGTTCTTATGACTTCACCAAACGGAAAGGGAAGAGGTCACCAGGTGCAAAACAGTCTCGAGAGGTGGTACTGAGCAGGAAGAACCCACCGGGATACCCGTACCAAGTATCAAAGCAACTCAATCTGTTCCGACACCAGGTACACTAGTCTGACCAATCAAAGGACACTGGCATGAAACGTCAGACAGACGGGAGACTACCTCTTCTTATTCTCCGAATGTCTTCGAAGGACTACCCTCTCTGACTGACTGCCCTTTTGACCCAGAACAAGACTACTCGTTCCGGTAGGAGTCATTTTGAAATTAGGTTAAAAGACAACTACTCACTCCGACACAAGTTAGGGACAATAAATCCTCCCCTGTTTGACCACCTCCATTACTTCTACTACCACTAGAGGAAGTTTTCCGTACGTGCCGATGTGAGTCACGGGGGTCGGGACGTCGTCCGCCGGTGGCCAGGTGTGGAGACGACCTCCGAGGACCTGTGAGTGCCCGTTCAGACCCAGTCAAAGAACACCCCAGTGACGAGGAAAGAGGACCCAGGACCACCTGTGTTTAAAGACGTTCCTCTAGGTTGGTTAGGTAGGATTTCCTTTAGTCAGGACTTACAAGTAACCTTCCTGACTACGACTTCGACTTTGAGGTTATGAGACCGGTCGACTACGCTTCTTGACTGAGTAGACTTTTCTGGGACTACGACCCTTTCTAAATTCCGTTCTCCTCTTCCCCTGCTATCTCTTACTCTGTCAACCTATCGCAGTGGACGAGTTACCTGTGTTCAAACTCATTTGGGGTCCTCAACCACTACCTGTCCCTCCGGACCGTACCACGTCAAGTACCCCAGCGTCTCTCAGCCTGTGTTGACTCGCTGACTTGACTTGGTCATACGAAAGGACCTGTTAGGGTACCTGTCTCCTCGGACCGCCCGACGTCAAGTGTCCTAGTGTTTCTCAGTCTGTGCTACATCGATGATTGTGTGTGTATGTATGTGTTAGTTCCGTCTAGAATCCTACCTCGACAGAAGGGGAGAAGAGAGTCGAATAATTGAACTTGGACGAAGGAGGTGTTGAGGTTAGACTCCGTTTGAGTGAATAACGATAAGGGTCACAGGTGTCGTCCATGTCGTTCGTAGTCAAGTACGATAACTAGGTAGGACGGGACGGACACTCGTTTGTGTCGAGGGTCGGGTGTCCCATGGAAACGTAGACGAGTAGGTCGTAGGGCCCACCAACGATACCATCGTCTCAATCGACCGTCCTACCCTTTCGGGGACACGATGTCGGAGTCTTCATTGAGACTGTGGAGGGTGGTAGGAGAGGTCAGTGTGACGAAGGCACGACAGAGACTGTATGTGGTCCGTGTGAGGATGGAGGGACCTTAGACATACGACAGAGAAGACATAAAGTCCTTACGAAAAGAGGGCTGTGCACATGTTGCACGAAAGAGTGGAGGAGATCCAGAACATATGTACAAAAGAAGAGTCTTCTCCATAAAGGACTGGTGACACAAGTTTTACCCAGTGTGGAGGTAGAGTCGCAAGGATTTACGAAGGAGACGAAATAAAAAGAGGTAGGTTAGAGAGTGAAAAACTTATATAGACTTCGGGTGGTGGTAGAGGTTATCCTAGAGGTCCTCCTTTATGTGACACCAGACGAAACAGCTGGCGACACAAGGGTCACAGAGTCCCGTCCTAGCCGTGTGTCGTCCATACCCTTCTTCCCTCCCTTTTTCTTTTTACGCTTGTTAAGGTACTTCCTGGGACCCCGTGCCAAATGTACGAACAGAGTGACTGTAGTACATACAAGTCGTTACTAAAGACTGTATTTTGTTTTTATCATTTCTTGTGTGTTGACTTATCATGGTCGTTATCGTTGACTTCACAGCTCTTTGGCTGCGGGAACAAATTAAGCCGTTCGACAGCCAACAAAGGAGAGACACCAAACGGTAGAACGAAGAGACACCAGTGATTTGACTTTGAGACACCAACGGTTCGTCTCAAAGACCTTGATAGGGTTATTCCATGAGGAGATTTGGTGAGTTGAGCAGGTGTATTCGAACGTGGTTTCACTCTACAAATTTTGAGGTTGACAGTCTCACAATCCCTTCCTCCCTGGGGTAACACCCCACTGTAGCGACCACCCCGTCCCTACCATAATTAGGAGGTAAGTCCTAATAACCTATGTCTGGTACTATTATTTGGTAAGGTAGTGACATTGACTATCCCCCTAAATTTTCCCGTGTCACCTGTGACTTTGTGTTTATGGAAGGAAACTACTAGTTGAGAAAGATCTAGTGGTCGAGACTCGAGAGGACTTGACGTCCAGATGTAAAGACATTTAGGGACTATGTATGTCTCAAACCGTGTGCCCGAAATCTAAGTTTGTTAGGAGCTAATTCAAGGACCGAGACTGTGAATGATCGACCTATAATCCGTTCAGAAAGTTGGAGAAACCGGGAGCTGAAGTACGACTTTTGTATTACTATTTTTATTATTGTCATTATTTATGTTGGTATTAGAATCGTCACTCAGGAGTAACCCGCGAACGCTAACGGTGTATGACCCGATACTCGATTAAGATAAAAAGATCGCAGTATTTGTTGTTGGAATTGATGGACCTAAATAAGCGGTGGATAGACTCAGAATTGGAGTTTTACGTAGGCGAAGTCCGGAAAGGCCGGTGTATGAGTCTCGTTAGAGAGACGAGGGGAAAGTGGAGTTTACCGAGCAATAGAGTGTGACAGATCTCTAACGGAGTCTCACGACCAGTGACAAAGGTCATTAACCCAGAGCAGAGTTGAGGTAGTAGTTGTGGTTCCTGCTCTTGGTCTCCACTGAGACATAAAAGATTTAAGAATTGGTGCTTTTTCATGGAACATATTATAGAAGACCCCCCTTACGACTATCCTCTTTTTTCGTTTTTTTTTTTTNATCCTCTTTTTTCTTTTTTTTTTTTTTTTTTTTTGGTCGTTCTATCTTTTTTATTTACTGAGAGGGAAACTCAGAGGGATTAAAATAGAAGAAGTACATTCTCCTCTGTAAACCCTTACGGAAGTTTTGAGTGGACCCTGAAGGGACCACCGAGTCTCCT
The DNA here is from genome assembly GCA_006410555.1 of Capra ibex. Taxonomy (NCBI): domain Eukaryota; kingdom Metazoa; phylum Chordata; class Mammalia; order Artiodactyla; family Bovidae; genus Capra; species Capra ibex. The sequence goes on from SJYO01014747.1 coordinate 12,032,914, forward strand.
ATTTCGCAGACGGACGTTACGTCCTCTGGGCCCAAGCTAGGGACCCAACCCTTCTCGGGGACCTCTTCCTTTACCGTTGGGTGAGGTTATGAGAACGGACCTTTTAGGGTACCTGTCTCCTCGGACCGCCAGATATCAGGTGTCCCAACGTTTCTAAAACTGTGCTGACTCGCTGAAGTGAAAGAAAGTGAAAGTTTTGAGTGGATGGGTGAGTTCCAGAGGTACCTAGTCGTAAAGAGGGTTCGTTTGACTTAAAGATACGTGGGGTGGGGACGGTCGTGTGTCGTCAGTTGAAGTCTGTGTTTCACTTAGTTATATAAAATGTATTCAATCCAAACGTCTTTCTGACTCCTTTTTTGCCTTCTTCTGTAGTAGAGACGAGAAGGTCCGATTGTTCTCTCCGACTGAAGATGTGACGACCGGTTTGTGTGTCACCACCACCACCACACCCCGTTGTCGTACTCTACGGGAAAATCGTAGAGCTCGGGGCTCAGTACCACGACTCTCGTTGCCCTTTCTCACAGTAGGTAGTCTCCCCCATGTATGTATCAGTGTATGTCCCCCGCTAGACCAACGGTCCGTTGGTACTATCCGATAGTGGAACTTACTTTTTTTCGTGTTGATTATTTTACAGTCAGTATTTTTCCCTGTTCAGAGTGCACCTTCACAGCGTTTTACTGGACGGGCAAACTTGGGACATCTGTCCTCTCCTTCGGTTAGGGGATCCTGTAATTCTTAGAGCCGAAGTAATCGTTCACTCTGTTTAGGGTCACGTCCGGAGTCTGGTGCCTACAAGGTAGGGAGTGGGGGAACCCTTTAATTGGGACTTATAAGTAACCTTCCTGACTACGACTTTGACTTCGAGGTTATGAAACCGGTGGACTACCCTTTTCGACTGAGTAAACTTTTCTGGGACTATGAGCCTTTCTAACTTTCGTCCTTCTCTTCCCCTGCTGTCTCCGACTCTACCAACATACGGTAGTGACTGACTTACCGGTACTCAAACGCGTTTGAGACCCTCTATCACTTCCTGTCCCTTCGGACCGTACGACGTCAGGTACCCCAACGTTTCTCAGTCTGTACTGACTCGCCAACTTGTTGTTGTTGTTAGGAACAGAGTCTAGACCAAATAGACTAAGAAGATTACACATCGTCTGTCGTACGATAACGAAAATATTTTACCCACCCTTTACTCCTTTCATACCCAACCGTACACTGTATGGGTCACATGTTGTTTTAATTGTTAACGGCCATAGGAACCACATCGAATAAAGTGCCCATCAAAAGGGTTCCCCCACTCCCTACCTTGTCTTTCGTAGTCAAGAAGTCACGAGTCGAAAGACGTCTCAGGTTGAGAGTGTAGGTATGTACTGGTGACCTTTTTGGTATCGGAACTGATATACCTGGAGACATCCGTTACAGAAACGAAGAATTATACGATAGCTCCAAACAGTAACGAAAAGAAGGTTCTTCGTTCACAGAAAATTAAGGTGCCGAGGTCAGTGGTAGGTGTCACTAAGACCTTAGGTTCTTGTATGTCAGATAGTGACAAAAGTAAGAAAGGGGTAGATAGACCGTACTTCATTACTTTGGGTTACGGTACTAGAAGTAAAAGACTTACAACTTAAAATTAGGTCGAAGAAGTGAGAGGAGAAAGTAGAAGTAGTTCTCCGAGAAATTAAGGAGAATTAAAGACGGTATTCCCACCACAATAGACATATAGACTCCAATGACTATAAGGAGGGGTGTTAGAACTAGGGTCGAACACGAAGTAGGTCGGGTCGTAAAGTGTACTACATGAGACGAACATTCAATTTATTCGTCCTACTGTTATATGTCGGAACTACGTGGGGAGAAGGGTTAGACCTTGGTTAGACAACAAGGTACAGGTTAAGATTGACAACGAAGACCTGGACGTACGTACAAAGAGTCCTCGTTCCATTCCGCCAGACCATAAGGGTAGAGAAATTCTTAAAAGATGTCAAACAACACCAGATGTGCCAGTTTCCGTAATCGGACCAGTTACTTCTTTTTCATCTACAAAAAGACCTTAAGCGATCGAAAAAGATACTAGGTCACCTAAAACCGTTAAACTAGAAACTAAGTAGACGGAAAAGATTTAGGTCGAACATGTAGACCTTCAAGAACCAAGTGTATGACAACTTCGGATCGAACTTCCTAAAACTCGTGATGAAAGGATCGCACACTCTACTCACGTTAACACGCCATCAAACTCGTAAGAAACCGTAACGGGAAGAAACCCTAACCCTACTTTTGACTCGAAAAGGTCAGGACATCGATGACGACTCAAAAGGTTTAAACGACCGTATAACTCACGTCGTGAAAGTGTCGTAGTAGAGAATCCTGAACTTTAGCGAATCGACCTTAAGATTGTGGAGGTGATCGAAACAAGTTTCACTATAAAGGATTCCGGGTGAACTGAAGTGTAAAGTCCTACAGACCGAGATCCACTCACCAGTGTGGTAGTACCAATAGGCCCAGTAATTCTAGAAAAGACATATCAAGACACATAAGAACTGTGGAGAAGAATTATAAAAGACAATCCCGGTATCGCAAAGACAGGAGATAACACGGGTAGAAACGTACTTTACAAGGGAGGGTCTAGTGTACTGAAGTCGTCCTGAGGGTAAGTAAATTTTTTATACATTCCCGTCTGAACACCAACGGTACCCATTCACCCACCCCTTCCCTTCCTTACCCTCCAACATCCATCCTCTACGTTCGAAAATATATGTCTTACCTAGTTTTGTTCCAGGTTGACATACCGTGTTTCTCGACATAAGTTATAGGACATTGTTTAGTATTACCTTTTCTCATAAATTTTTTTTCTTACACTTATATATATATATATATATATATATATTTTGACTTAGTAAGACAACATGTCGCTTTTAATTGTGTTGTCACTTTTAGTTGGTATAAAGTTGTTTCTTAAAATTAAGTAACTATTGTTTAAGTCTAAAATTTACTCATAACTTGAACCCGAGATGTGGAAAGATTTAGAGAGATATAAAAGTCAGTATTGATATATTTTTCACAAGTGACTGGTATACTAATCAAAAAAAGGTTGTTTTGAGGTTTTTAAGACTGAAAATTTTTTCAAAACTTAACCTCCATTGACAAAATGTTACGACACAACCAAAGACGACATGTTGTTGCACTTGGTCAGTCTTCATATGTATTAAGGGAGGAAGAACTCCGAGGTATGGTGGGAAGATTCAGTAATGTCTCGAGAGCCGATTCGAGGGACACAATCTGTCGTTGAGAGGGCTGTGCTCCGGATGTGTTCGGTGACCGGGTTGGATTGGGTGATTCCCGTCTCCGCTCCTCGTTCTTCTTGATACTGAGATGCCGGACCCCTTTCCTCTGGAGTTTGTGTCACTCAGTCGGTTTTACTTTACTGTTTTTATAACACGTCTACTTCCTTTTTCCATTTGTGGGTGTTCTGGGCTACTTACTTCTCTTTTGTCCGTTTGATGGACATTCTGAAGTCAATATTATCATTTCTACTAGGTTTTAGAGTTCTATCTTATCTCTTTTACGTTCTTAGTGAATTGTATCAATTGTTCCTGGATCTTTTTTAATTCTTATTTGTTCGTCACTACTTGTCACTTTAAAGTCTTTAATTTTTATGAGACCTTCCTTAGTTGTCGTCTTATTGACTCCGTCTTGTCTATTTACTCGACCTTCCAACTTACCACCTCTATTGATCGTTTCGTGTCTTATTTCTTTTCGCTTACTTTTATTAATTTCTGTCAGAGTCTCTGGAGACCCTTTTGTAATTTACATAGTTGTAAGTTTAATATCCCCAAAGTCTTCTGTTTTTTCAGTTTCTCAGAGTCTTTTATAAACTTCTCTGATATCAGTTTTTGAAGGGATTGTACCTTTTCTTTATCAGTTAGTTCAGGTTTTTTCGTGTCTCAGGGTATTTCCTTTTTTGGGTACCTCTTTGTACGGTTTTGTGTATAATTAGTTTGATTGTTTAATTAATGTTTCGTTTATATAATTTTCGTCGTTCCCCTTTCGTTATTCATTGTATGTTCCCTTAAGGGTGTTCCAATTGTCGATTAGATAGTCGTCTTTGAGACGTCCGGTCTTCCCTCACCGTCCTATATCGCTGGGGTACCTGACATCGGGTGGTCCGAGGAGGTAGGTACCCTAAAAGGTCCGTTCTCATGACCTCACCCCACGGTAACGGAAGAGGTATAGATTTCATGACTTTCCGTTTTTGGATTGTTCTTTCTAATGAGATGGGTCTTTCCTAGAGTAAGTTTTATCTCCCTCTTTAGTTTTCGAAATGTCCATTCGTTTTTAATTCCCTTAGTCGTGGTGGTTTGTCGAAATGTTGTTTACAGAGATCTTTCCTTTGTGTCTCTTCTTGTTCTGGATGTTTTTGTTTGGGTTTTGTTAGTTATTTTACGGTTTTCCTTATATATATGTGTGGTTATTAATGAGTTTTATATTTACCTAATTTACGAGGTTGGTTTTCTGTTTCTGACAGACTTACCTATTTTTTTCTTCTTAGTATATAGACGACAGGTGTTCTCTGGGTGAAGTCTGGATCCCTCTGTATGTCTGACTTTCACTCCCCTGCCTTTTTCTATAACGTACGTTTACCTTTAGTGTTCTTTCGACCTTATCGTTAATGGTGTAGTCTGTTTTGTCTGAATTTCCTATAATATTCTCTGTTCCTTCCTGTAATGTACTATAACTTCCTAGTCAGGTTCTTCTGTACTGAAGTTTGGTGTTTTACTTCTCTTTTGTGGTTCTTCTCGGAATCCTTGGACTTACGTATATGACGGTAGTGGTTAAAGACATAAATTTTTTTTTTTTTTGTTTTTGTTTTTTTTTGCTTCTTGTTCTGACTCGTGGATGGTCCCCCGGTCCGTACCTCGACCCGGGACTCTTTTGGTTTTGTTCAATCTGTTCTGAGGAGATCAGTGTGGGTGGGAGGTCAATTGTATCGGATCACGTTTTGTAATCGTTCCCTCCCCGAGTGAAGACGTCGTACCTAGGAGTCCATCATTCTTCGGGTCTCTTATGTACCCCTCCGCCCCGCTCATCCACTCATGACGTCGACTGGTGTTCACTAGGATGTCCAGACTACTCGACGTCGGGTCAGAGAGGTAGGAGACGTCTGTCGAGTGGTGCGACGGTTCACCGTTACTCACCGGTGTCTTCCTTCTATGTCGGAGTCAGATACGGTTAATACGAATGCCGTCCTTTTTTGTCCGTCTTCTAAGAAAGGGTTCGTTCTTCAAAAACAACAACAATGACGACAAACGAATTACCGACTCAAAGTAGTCTAATGGGCCTTAATAGATGAGAATTTTTTTGACATGAACTAGGTCCGAAAAAACGTAACTACCATTTTCTATCTTATTAGTGATGGTTGGTGGGTAGACGTTAGGTAGGTAAGCGGTAGTATAGTGACTGGTCGGGAGTCGTGTCGGGTAACGGTGATGTGTGTGTAGTGTGTGTGGTGTAGTCTTTCGAGGGGTACGGAAGCAAGGTCCGTCTTGTCTTACGAAGGGTGGAAACCGGAGGGGAGGTATGACCCCGAAAGGACCACCGAGTCGACCATTTCTTAGGGGGACGTTACGTCCTCTGGACCTAAACTACGGACCCGGTTCTTCTAGGGGACCTCTTACTTTACTGTTGGGTGAGGTCATAAGAACGGACCCTTTAACGTACCTGTCTCTTCAGACCGTTCGTTATCAGGTATCCCAGTGTCTCAGTCTGTGCTCACTGATTTGGTGGGTGTGGGTGTGGGTGTGGGTATGGAGTCCGGACACAAACAGTATAACGGAATGGACAGTTTAGGATGAATAGGAGACACGGTCGGACGCATGACGGAGGGTGTCCTGTACAGGGACCTAGGGGGGTATACTAGAGCCGAGTGACTCGCCGGCCCTGTTTCCGAACCTACGTGTGAGTCAGGACTACAACCAAATGGAGAATGCGATGTGAATGACGACACGTTTTGATACAGGGTTACCTGGGTTAGGACTGCCGTCTCAATACAAGAATTCGTAGAGAAGAAATGTTGTCTGGGAGATACCACGGGGTCTATCGTGCACGCACGATTCAGCTAAGTCAGCACAGGCTAGGAAACACGGAGATACCACACATCGGGACGTCCGAGGAGACAGGTACCCTGACTATCTCATCCGTGATTTATACATATCAGTCACTTTGTCAAATTGTCGTGATTGAAAATTTTGTTGAATAAGATTAAACTCAAACAATCGGATAGTTCCGGTTCCTTGGGTAGATAAAAAAGGACCAGTCAATTATTTATCGTTCTTTTATTCTAATTGGACTCATATATTAAATTGTAGAATGGAGGAAGTATGAGTTGATGGTTAATACTTAATACAAATTATTGAGTTAAATATAAAACCAATTACCTTTGTATAAAGTTTAAACGTTTATTATCATTTTTTTTAGTGTTTTAAAAATGTTTTTCCCGAAGCATTTACAATTACCATTACTTTGTTTATCCACAGTAAATTACCAATTATCATAGGATTGACCATTACGAAGGTGTTTTTATTCCGGAAGTTTATAGGTGTTAGGGTAGGAGGTTACTGTATACTTGTTTACCGTATTAATTATCCGAAACCAAGATTTTTATTTTAGTTTTTAGGATCAACTTACTGGTCAAAAGATGTGTTAATCTTATGATTTGAGTTTATATCTTTTTAATTCGGTAATGGACTTGTGACTTTTTGGATGAAGTACACGGTAATTACCCTCGATAAAATTTTTTATTGACTAGTTTAACTGCTAGGTTTAGTATCGAACCATTGGAGCATTGATGTAAATTTAATTTAAGTAGGATCTTTACATCATAAACAGAGTGTTAATATAAACCAATACAATAGTATTTCTTTATGATTCCGAAATATTTTTAAAGACTTTCCTATTCTTAAACAAAGGTAGTCACAAACCGAAAAAAAATCTATAAACCATAAGTAAGTAAGTAAACTCAAGCGACCAGAATCGACGTGGTACGTCCTAGGAGATTGACATGGTACGTTTGAGATTCAACGTCGTACACCCTAGATCAAGGGATTGTTTCCTGTCTTGGGTCCGGGGACGTGACCCCCGTGTCTCAGATTAGTAAACCGTCAGTTTTCCTCTATGTATATAAGGATGTATAAAATCCTTACACTCACACGTGAAAACAGACACCCATCCTGGCCCGTTACCTCCTCTGTCTCTCTGTCTTAGTCTGTGTGTAAAGTCGTTTTTCAATTTCCCTTTCAATACGAGAACTAAAGAAACGGTCCTCTACCTTTTTACTTTTGTGTAGGTTGCCCCGAAAATTACGGAATTTCACAAGATCCTTCCAGTAAACATTATGAAAATTCTATGTGTCTCCAGTTGGGGGTTTGCTTCCCCTTGTGACCCATGTTAGTTATAATGGAAGTATATTTACCAATATTTACTGTAGGAGAGACAGGTTTGATTGGTGTTTTTATTTAGGGTTGGTTTTAAAGGTTCCCGTGACTTACGTGAATCTTTCTTCTTTTTGTCCTTTCGCGGGTCCGGCCCGGAGTGGAGACCGGGAAGTCTCCGTAGGAGACGTCTCCCGCAAAAGACCTCGTCTGGGTTCCACGGTAACGACCTTCGGGAGGACAGGAGCCGTCCTCTGCACTTCCAGAGGAGTCTCAGACAAAGGTACACCTTCCCCGGGTGAAGAAGGACTGAGGTTAGGTCAAGAAGGAGTCTGACAAAGTTTCTCGATGACGACGAGAACCCTTGCTACGGTCGGCAGCTGTCCGACGACCCGTGGCTCCACATCCTACTGACCCCCGGCGTCATTCCGGCGGGGAGCCTCCGGTCCCGGAGTCGGAGGTCCTCCAGGCCCTGTCTGTCCGAGTCCGCCGCCAGGTCCACTACGACCCGGGCATTAAGGTCCCAAAACGAGCTCCAGAAGAAGTCGAAGGAGAACGAGTCCAACTAGTTGTTTCCGGACCAGGCGACGAAATTACTCGGGGTCTGTCTACCAAATAGGCCCAGGTACCGACGTACTTCTGAGTCCGTCAGGGAGACTCCTTCTTACGCAGAGACGCCCTGTGAAGTCACTGAGGATCCTTTGTCTTCTGTGCCTCTTTCCTATACTTCGAAGAGACGCGACAGTCTCGTGTAGTTTCCCCCTTTACACTGAGTTTCTTAGAATGGGAAGGGTGATTCACTAGTTCTGGTTTTGAAAATTAGCCATTGTAGATGTTTTTTTATTAATCCTTGTAGATAGGACCACCCAGTCTCCCGTTTCGTAGACGGACGTTACACCCTCTGAGCCCAAGTTAGGGACCCAGACCTTCTAGGGGACCTCCTCCCTTACCGGTGGGTGAGGTCGTGAGAAAAGACCTCTTAGGGTACCTGCCTCCTCGGACCACCTGATGTCAGGTGTCCCAATGTTTCTCAGTCTGCGTTGACTCGCTGAAGTGAAGTGAAGTGTTCATATTCCTTTTTGTGAATTCCTTGACTTAGAATCGCTAGAGAAATTAGCCTCATCAATTGTCTTTTCAATTTCGTTATTTATTTATTTTGATACTCTGACTGTATTTTTTACAAAAGTATTTTCCTGACGAAAGACTCAGACCGAATAAAGTGAGGTCTAATTAAATGAGTAACGACGTTTACCGTCTTAAAGGAAGAAAGATCCTGAGTTATTGATAGGGTAACTTTTCGTTTCCTCTTTTCCTCACGTGTTAACGTGAGTAGAGTGTGTGATCATTTCATTACGAGTTTTAAGAGGTTCCGTCAGAAGTCGTTATGCACTTGACACTTGAAGGTCTACAAGTTCGACCAAAATCTTTTCCGTCTCCTTGGTCTCTAGTTTAACGGTTGTAGGCGACCTAGTATCTTTTTGTAGACAAAGACGAAATAAGTGACACGGTTTCGGAAACTAACACACCTAGTGTTATGTTACACCTGTTAAGACCTTCTCTACCCTTATGGTCTACTGGACTTGACGGAGAACTCTTTGGATATACGTCCAGTCCTTCGTTGTCAATCTTGACCTGTATCTTGTTGTCTGACCAAGGTTATCCTTTTCCTCAGTTCCGACATATAACAGTGGGACGAATAAATTGAAGATACGTCTCATGGAGTACTCTTTGCGACCCGACCTTCTTCGTGTTCGACCTTAGTTCTAACGGTCCTCTTTATAGTTATTTGAGTGTATACGTCTACTGTGGTGGGAATACCGTCTTTCACTTCTCCTTGATTTTTCGGAGAACTACTTTCACTTTCTCCTCCCACTTTTTCAATCGAATTTCGAGTTGTAAGTCTTTTGCTTCTATTACCGTAGACCAGGGTAGTGAAGTACTCTTTATCTACTCCCAAAGGGTCACCTTTGTCACAGTCTGAAATAAAAACCCCCGAAGTTTTAGTGACGTCCACCACTGTTTCATTTTCTGCGAATGAGGAACCTTCTTTTCAATACTGGTTGGATCTATCGTATAACTTTTCGTATCTGTAATGAAACAGTTGTTTCCAGGTAGATCAGTTCCGATACCGAAAAGGTCACCAGTACATACCTACACTCTCAACCTGACACTTCTTCCGACTCGTGGTTTCTTAGCTACGAAAACTAAGTTGACGCCACAACCGCTTCTGAGAACTCTCAGGAAACCTGACGTTCCTCTAGGTTGGTCAGGTAAGACTTCCTCTAGTCGGGACCCTAAAGAAACCTCCCTTGTTACGATTTCGACTTCGAGGTCATGAAACCGGTGGAGTACACTTCTCAACTGAGCAACCTTTTCTGAAACTACGACCCTCCCTAACCGTCCTCCTCTTCCCCTGCTGTCTTCTACTCTACCGACCTACCGTAGTGGCTGAGCTACCTGTACTCAGACTCACCTGAGGCCCTCAACCACTACCTGTCCCTCCGGACCGCACGACGCTAAGTACCCCAGCGTGTCTCAGCCCGTGCCGACTCGCCGACCTGACTCGACGTGACTACACGTACACATGGTGTAAAAGAATGGTAAGTAGGAAGTTGCCGATGTAAAAAAAGAGTATAGGACCGACGACACTTATTACAACGTCTCTTTTTCCCTACGTCTCAAGGGAACCTCTGTAACTAAAGTAAAAGAAACTTATATATGGGTGTTTATCCTATCGACCAAATTAACATCAAAAGTGAAAAATATTCCTTGGAGGTATGGCTAAAGGTATTGATATGGCTACATGTCCATTACTCTACGTCCAAGATAGAGACCCAGTCCTTCTAGGGGACCTCCTCCTTCACCCTTAAGTGAGGTTATAAGAACGGACCTCTTAGGGTACCTACCTGTTCGGACCGTCCAATACCAAGTATCCCAGCGTCTCTCAGTCTGGGTTGACTCCTCTGAATCGTGTGAGCGTTTCTACATTAGTTATCGTCATTAAAATCAGTAGACTCACGACCGACTAACCACAAGACAATCGTATCCTAACTTCAATTTACCCTCTTTCTTTACTTAGTTCACACCCTATCTCTCTAATTGGTATTTAAGTTATCCCCTAGGACCAAAATTCCTCTGAGGAAAAGTCAAAGTGTCCAAGTTGTCAATTAAAAAAAATGTCTAATATACATATATAAATCCAAATTTGACACCCAGAAATTTCCATGTCTCACCCGGAGGGTCCACCGTGATCATAATTTCTTGGGCGGACAGTTACGTCCTCTGCCCTCAAGCTAAGAACTCACCCCTTCTAGGGACCTCCTTCCGTACCGTTGGGTGAGGTCATAAGAACGGACGTCTTAGGGTACCTGTCTCCTCGGACAATGTCGGGTATCCTTGTGTTTCTCAGTCTGTGTTGACTTCGCTGAATCGTGTGCATTGTTACATATAGAGGTAGTCGTCATACATTCTCAAGGGTTAAAAGGTGTGGGAGTTGTTGTGAGTAGAGAAACAGAAAAAATAAAAATATTTGTGGTACATGGGAATTTTAAACGATTCCCATATCTAGAAATCCAAAGATAGGGGGATGTGTTTGTGTGTGTATTTTTACCATTTATGTTCTTCACTACCCTCTATAATTGAACTAACACCATTAGTAAAACATTATATATACACTTAATTTAACTGGTGGTATATAGAATTTATATACGTTAAAGATGAACAGTTAATATGGAAGTATTTAGAACCTTTTTTTTCTTATTTTTATTTATTAATGTTTTCCGAAGAAAGAATAAAGGAGAGTTTTCTTTCGTCTCGTTTTCTGTAAATGATCTTTTTATTATCGTAGAAAATTGGTAATACAAGTTCTCTTACGGAAAGACAAAGATTTGGGTCTCAGTCGTTTGTTAAAGACTTGTTCCGGTCAATCATTTGTAATATCAGACTCTCACTCTGTCAAGTTTGATGAATTAGGATAACAACACTGTGGTCTCCTCTGTACGTACTATGGCTTTACTTTCGCATGGACGCCAGGGTCATTTCGAAATAAATATTTTTGTCCGTTGTCTGATACCAAACGGTTAGGACGACATTAAAATAGTAGAGGGAAAGATCTCAATTCACACGTAAAACTTCCTGTTTATGTGTGAGTATAGTTGATCCTAAGGTTGATCATAGAAGTTTAAAATATAATTTTATTCCCATTGATTTCTCTTTTTGTAAATATTTTCACTCTCCAGACGGGAATCAGGTTACATGGTCTGGTCTTCTTGATACTTTCGAAGATGTTACCTTTAGGATTCTTTTCGTTGGAAGTCTCGAAGTCAACCTCTTACTTTCTCTCTTTTATAAAGGGTGTTTGTCCACACTCACTGTCCTTACGAAGGGGTTGTTTATATTATGTCAGACGACTTACGTTACGTTCTTTCCCTCATTAAATTCTGTATTATCCAACTTGAGTAATCCTTTAACCTAATTTTAGTTTAAACCACGGTATTCGGAGTAGGCTGCATAGTTCACGGAGTACTATGTAGAAAAGTTATACTTTCTCATGTCACACCAGTCCAGTCAGATTCGACCGGATATGAGTTCACAGTGTAAACAGATTACTGTTTTTTCCGATTCTCGATGCTATTTTTCGTAAAAGGTTTTAGTTCCTGAGGTACGCAAATATGGGTCGGGTCCTATATCTCAGTAACCCTCCAGGGACGACTTCTAGTCCTGATCCACTGTCGGGGGGTCGAGACCTGACTACCGGTAGTCGAGCTTCCTACTTGAACCATAGAAGTTGTCCGTTACGTCTCTACTTCTGGAACCTAGGATCTCTGTCTGAGGTGTTCGACGTTAAAATTAAAAAATACAAGAAGAGTCCATATAATAGTGTGATTTAGAGTTAAAAAGTGGATAAGTAATCCCTTATATAGTGGGTCGAATTTTTGTTTTATTCTATTTCGGGGTCACAGACTCATAGACTACGTCTCTTTCCCGTCAGTCCTTTTCGATACAAACAAAAGTAAGGATGACTACTATGGTAGTATTACAGTATAAAACTATAGAATTCAGTGAAATCTCAAGACACAGAGTAATGTCAAAGGAAAAAAATCAAAAAAATTTTTAAATAAAAATTAAATCTCTATTAACGAAATTTTATAACATGACCAAAATAAAGGTAAAATATGTATTTAAATTGGTATTGATGGAGTGTCCCGAGAACACTCTTGACTTACTTAAACAGGTATATTTTGTTAATTTTTTGACGAAGTGTTTCTCATTTAAAAATTATATGACAAGAGGTCGAAATTTTAATAGTAATAAAGTTAATATATTATAACCCAGTAAGTCGAAATTTAAAATTTTTACAAAATGTTAAGAAACGACGAAAATTTTTACGATGACATTTGTATTTGTATGGAGTGTAATCGTCCTGTGTTTATGTAATAAATTAAGTGTAGAATGTCAATTTGAACGTGTATCCAAGTTTAGACTTTTATAAAATCAGTTAAACGGAAATCACCTCACAATATAACAACGACAACGAATCAACGATTCAACACAAACTGAGAAAACACTGGGGTGACTGACATCGGGTGGTCCGAGGAGACAGGTACCTTAAAGGGTCCGTTCTTATGACCTCACCCCACGACGTAGGAAGAGTTCCCCTAGAAGGGCTGGGTCCTAGCTTGGGTGCAGAGGACGTGACCGTCCACTTGAGGGATAGTGACTCGGGGGTCCCTTCGGGCCTCACAATATATCCACAGGCAATCAGATCAACCAACTACCAAATCAAGAACAATAGGAGTTGAGGAATACGATGAATTTCTCTCCACAAACGAAAAGTTGATATTAACACTTAAACAGATGAAGAGGATAGTCAATATAGTAAAAAACGGAGACATACAACTTCCGGACAACAATAGGCGTTTGTACAATGTTGATTGTGTCGACAGAAGAACGATAAATTTATGTTAGACTTCTAGAGATAGGAAATCAACCAAGTCTGGTAATTCCCGAAGGGAACAGCGAGTCGATCATTACCAAGTCAGGGACGTAACCCTTCTAGGGGACCTCTTCCCTTACCGATGGATGAGGTCATAAGACCGGACCTAGTAAGGTACCTGACATATCAGGTACCCCAGCGTTTCTCAGCCTGTGCTGACTCTCTGAAAGTGAAACATCTGGTAATTATAGATTACACTACTATACAAACATGAATCCAACTCGTAAAACAAAGGATACACAAAGGAGATGCCGAACAAGATCAAGGGGAATGGACGTAACCAATCCAAATAAATCGTAAGGTAAAATTGAGTTTAATAGTAAGAAAAAATGATATAAAAACACATTTAAAAATCACCAACTAGATCCCTAATGTTGTACGTCTCAATTGGAAAATGGGGAATGAACCTTAGTTATCAAGTCGTGAGGTTGGTCTTATCTTTTTGGTTTGGTGTACGCAAACAAAGGATGCCGACGATATTTTTTGATGTTAGAATCACCGAATAATTCTATTTAAGTAATAACAAGTTAAGACCTCCGGTCTCCAGATTATATATAAAGTAGTTTAATTTGGTTCCACAACTGTTCTGACGTATTAAAGAACTTTCGAGGTCTCTATTTAGACAAAGAGCCAGTAAGGTCTGGTTTTTCAAGAGTAAGAGAACGACCGACTGGCACCTCCCGGAAAACGTCGACACCTCCGACGGGTGTACGGACCCGGGAGAAGAGGTGAAAATTGCGCTGGTGGTCGTTCCTTTTAGTAGGAGTTATGATGTAGAGAGACTGGGAGAGAAGACGGAAGGAGAAAGCAAGAATTCTTGAGTACTATATTGACGGAGGTAGTCCTGTCGTGCAGAGTTCTAAATGTCGGTATTAGTGTAGATGTTTCAAGAAAAACGGTAAATAACATGGTATAAGTGTCTTAAACCCATTGTCTTACACCTGTAAACACCCCCCGTCCTTCATCTGATAACGCCCCCCGGTCGTACTCCTTAGGGCGAGCACTGTTCCAGTACACCTTCCTTCGGACTGTTTTACGTTCCTGCACTAGTCGAAGTCCCCAAGGGGGACCTTAAAGGACTCGTAGGTGGGGCGTTCTGGTCTCAGACGGACGAAATGACACAATACGAAAGGTGGATGAGAAGACAGTAATTGTCCCCCGACAGGGGGGTGGTGGAAAAAGGCCTTTTTTAATCTCGAAAATCTATTATTTAGAGGACCCGTATTATGCTCACAAAGTTAGGTTTTTGGGGGGACTACCGAAAGATCGGACGGACGTCCTGAGCATGTCGACACGTACACTAACAAACTCCGGAGGACTGGCGTCCTCCGTGTCCTTCGAATTTTGTAGGATGCTTACATCCCCGAAGGCTCCTCAGTTTTAGTAATCTTATCTTGACTAATTTCCAAAGTAAACAACTCGGTTATGAACCGACGGTTTAAAAGTATAGGAAATAAAAATCTATATCAACCACATATCTTTTTGTCCATCATCTGGACCATAATCGTTGTAGTCTAGAAACTCAATTCATGAAAGGAACAATATTGGGTGACGTGGAAACAAGATGTCCTTACATTGAAATAAATCATGAAACTCCCACTACGTCTCATTTCTTTTCTGTGAAGATCCCTTTTCCTCAAAAGACCAACTATCTGTCAATAGGTCCTTCTCTCGGTATTTTTACAATCGTCCGGAGAACCGGTCTTCTATTTCATTTGGTGGACTCTGGAAAACATATGCCCTCCCATACGTTTTTCCTTCGGAACAAACAGAGTTCCTCCCAGTCCTGACGACGGGGACGTCTTGAGACGTACAAGGTGATAAAGAAATACCTGTTGAACCCCATATATTCGGCTAAAACTTTTTATTTCAAGACCTCAGAACTTGTCTACGACCCGAAGGGGTACAGCAAGAAAAGAGGGGAAAAAGTCGACTTAAGGGTAGACCTCACCTCTCCGAGCGGTACAGATGAATGAACAGGGTCGAAGATTCTAGGTACACTCCCCCTCGGGTTCCGTCCCGTGGGGGGGCTATAAGTTCACCCGTGGCCACCGGATTGCATCTACTATATTTGGAGAACAGAGCTCCAAAATAACCAAAAGGGGCATTTGGTTCAATAAGTCGGAGAAAAAGAGGTGGATTTAAAGGATGATATGATAAAAAAGGATTAGATTAGAATATAGAGATTTATTTATTCAAAAAGGGAGCGGATAGGCAGAAAGGAAGCTTAGTGGGACCTAGGTGGCCCCGACCTGGGGGTGTCTAATAAGACGGAAGGTATGGTGGTATATCCAAAGGAGTAGTAGAGGAAAAATATCTGAGACAATATATATGTAGATTTATGTGACTTTTAAGGGTAGTCTGTTACAAAATGAACCCTAAAGTTACCACTTAGTAACAAAGTATTAAGTTCTTTTTTTAAGACAATATAAATGGTGGAGGAGGTAAGGACTATAAGATTTAAAGGAAGAACATAATAAAGGGTAAAAGGGTTCCTTAAAGGAATTGATCGATAAAGAATCTTCCAGACAAGAGAACCAAAAGGAAGTAGACTCTTACAGAAATAAAGTCAAAGTTCCTATAAAAGTGACCTATGTCCTAAGGTGTAAAAATAAAGTCGTGAAATTTGTACTACACTACAAAGAAAGACGGGTGACACTAAAGACTACTCTTTAAGTCAGTAAAGTTAGTGACAAAAGGATATCTATTCCAGTGAAAAGAGACTGACGAAAGTTCTAAGACAGAAACAGTAATTCAAACGTCGTCAATACTACACTAAGCCACATAATCGAATCGAAGACCGTGAATATTCAAATAAAGAAAGGGTTTTGAACCTTTCAAAAGTCGGCAATAAAGGACGTTATAAAAAATCGGTGTGTGAGAAAGTAAGACTCGGAGACTAGTATGATTGTAATACGTGCAAACGATAGGAAGTTACCAAGATCCCAGAGATGTTATAAAACGGAGAGGGTATAAGTGTCGTCTAGTAAAGATGACTAAATAAAAGTTCAAAGGGTTAGGAAAGAAGACAACAAAGGTAAAACAATGACTTAGGTATATCACTCCAACAACAAAACCAAAACCACCCCCCTCCCATGTTCCACCTCTCCGATAAAAGAATTAATATTTAAAGGGTAAACGAAAATGAAATATAAAGGATAACGAAATGGTTACGAAGGATAAGATTGAAAATAAAGTTCTGACTTCTAATAAATAAACGCGTGTAAATATTATCAAAGGTATTTCAGTAGTTAAGTAACAGAAGACGACAGACGAGGGTGCATTGTTCTAAAGACATGATGAAGTATACGGTTATATTTAATATAGGACTTGTAGAGCGTACAAGAATGTTTAAGGACACGGTATAAATTTATATACCGCTTACAACTATAATAAAATAGTAGTTCGTGGACTAAACCAATCGAAGACCGGTAATTAAGGTTGGGTGGAAGATACCCTAGATCGAGGGTACAGGCAAGGTAAAAGTTTTCGATACGTTTCGGTAAGCCTAAACGTGACCCACACGGGGTACATCTCTATTCAGAACCTGAACTCACTTAAAGACAAACAATTAAGGTGGGAGTTTCGGGAACCATAAACTCATTCTTCCTAGTCTAGATAAGTAAACTTCTGACGTCGTCCAGAACCTCAAGTGTTTATCTAAATACCCGAGTGAACGGAGGAGACTTTGGAAGATCATGGGACCTTGAGGAGGGCAGTGGAGAGGTCAGTCGTCGTTGGACGAAGATACTGACGTGGTCTCGTGATCCTCCTGACCCCCACCCTCTTCGTTCGGTACGAAGTCGAGACGGAAAGTATTGATGCCGAAATGGTTGTCCCACCAGGGAATTGAATGACGGGACCGAGAACGTTAAAGGGTGACGGTCGACAAGAACGACGACGACGGAGACGGTGTTCTAACAGTCCCTCGACCCCGTGTTGTGCTGACTCCTTTTCCTCTGGTTTTTTCTACTCTCTAAAGAGAGAAAAGAGGTTCGACATTCCGAAGAGAAAGGATGAGGAACTCAATCTTGATTTTCCCAGAGGACCTGAAGACAAGGTTGTGACTGAAGATCTACAACCTGACGTGATTAAAGTTCGACCCCCCTATTCGTCTCTCTTTTTAACATTCGGGTGGAGATCAAATCACTACAAAGTATGATTATAAGAAGGGACGCGAAGGGACCGCCGAGTCATCATTTCTTAGGCGGACAGTTACAACCTCTGCGTCCAAACTAGGGACCCAGTCCTTCTAGGGAACCTCTTCCTTTACCGTTTGGTGAGGTCAGAAGGACGGTCCCTTTATGGTATCTGTCTACCTCGGACATCCGATGTCAGGTGTCCCAACAGTTTCTCCGTCTGTGCTGAATCTCTGATTTGTCGTTGTTAAGAAGGGATCAGTTGTACGATTATAAATGAAAAGTCTTTGGAGTTGGTCGAAGTGGACCGTGAAGTAGGTCTAAGTACAGACGTAAGTAACCCCTTTTTTCCAACCTTACCGAAATAAGTTAAAGTGGACCTTGGTCTTAATAAAATTATTCAAAGCGTTTTCGTAAAAATGGTTAAAGGGGTTTACAAGTTACGGACCACACGTCTTGGCGTTTGTATATTTGTGTTTTCCATACGCGGGTCCTTTTTTTCTTTTAGAATTTTCACATATATTTCGAATATTATGTGCAACCGGACACCAGAGAAACTACGGATTTTTACAGTAGGGTGGTTCAGTATTACATGACAAGTCTTATTTCCTTTGAATGATCTCATTTAGATTACAAACTTCTTTTACCACCACTCCATTTAGGTTGACTCATAATCTATATTTTATATATATAGTCTATATTTATAGATTTTATATATAAATTTTATATAGATTATATATAATCTATATTTTTATTATAGTCCATATTTATATATATAATCTATATTTTATATATGTGTTTTATCTATAACATATATTTTATATGACTCAAAAGAAGTAGAGTTTCCTATAAATTTTTGTTTGTAGACAAGGTAAAAGATGTCACTTTTTTCAAGTATCCGATAAAAGTGTTTGTGGGTTACCCGGTGTTCGACTTTGTATTGGGTCCGAAACGTGTGGTAGTCGTGATCTTCGTCTTAGAGAAACGTTTTGTTCTATGGATTTTTTTTCATTTTTTTTTTTTGTTCTATGGATCCGATGGACTAGACGATTTGAAGTCAAAAGTAAATGACTTTCTTTTATTCATAAGACGAAGTAGTTTGGTGAGTTCAGTCCTGTTTCGAAAATGTCCTTTGTTCGGGGTTCGGTTCCTCGGATTACCTTCAAGGTAAATAGTACCAAAATTGGGTCTGTAGGAGGGCTCGACCGACGATCGTTAACCGGTTTACCTTTTTCTCGATTGGAGGATTTACAGTCGAGTCTTCAAAGACTAACTTGGACCTGGTGTTGGTGAGTGACTTGCTCTTTGTGTTCGTTCGTTTCTGTAAGACTCTTGCCGTTGTCGAATGCAATGGTAATACACGTAATCTCAATAAGTCATTGTGACTGAGTTTGACTAAGAGCTTCGAGAGGAAATCACATTTACACTGCTTTTCCCAAAGGAAAGTGTTATATTCATAGTTGAGGTTACTGTCTCGTCCTTCGTCAATAATGTTCAGTCTTACACAATGGTTATAATGACTCCATAGAAAAATGAATTGGTGTCATAGAAAAAAGAATGGTCATCTTTCTTTTAGAGGATAAATATCCAACCGGTCTTTCAAACAAGGTATTCTACAATGTCTATTTGGGCTTGTTTGAAAAACCCGTTGGGTTATATAAGAGAATTATTTCCCCCCTTTTTAGGTTTGATTTAAGTTATTTTCACTTTTAGACTACTACATATACGAATAGATTACCACTTTCTATTTCCGTTTACTTTAAGATTTCTTCCTAATAAGTCGTAAGACTATCTTGTCCCATTCTCAAACATGGGGACCCATATAAATTAATATGAACTTTGTCTTTGTTTAGTGACGTCTACCACTGACGTCGGTACTTTGATTTTCTACGAACGAGGAACTTTCTTTTCAATCCTGGTTGGATCTGTCGTATAAGTTTTCGTCTTTGTAATGAAACGGTTGTTTCCAGGCAGATCAGTTCCGATACCAAAAAGGTCACCAGTACATACCTACACTCTCAACCTGATATTTCTTTCGACTCGCGTCTTCTTAACTACGAAAACTTGACACCATAACCTCTTCTGAGAACTCTCAGGGAACCTGACGTTCCTCTAGGTTGGTCAGTTAGGATTTCCTTTAGTCAGGACTTATAAGTAACCTTCCTGACTACGAGTTCGACTTTGAGGTTATGAAACCGGTGGACTACCCTTTTCGGTTGAGTAAACTTTTCTGGAACTACGACCCTTTCCGACTTCCGTCCTCCTCTTCCCTACTGTCTCCTACTCAACCAACCTACCGTAGTGGTTGAGTTACCTGTACTCAAACTCATTTGAGGTCCTCAACCGCTACCTGTCCCTCCGGACCGCATGACGTCAGGTACCCTACCGTTTCTCAGTCTGTGTTGACTCGCTGACTTGACTTGCCCTGACATCGTCTTTATTGGGGATGGAGTAAATAGATTTTCTATAATAGGCATTACCTTTCCAGAGGTTTTGTCAAAGTATTTTTCTTGTTTGCTAAAGAGACGAAAATGTCAGTTAACCGAAAAAAGAAGATTTTATATAGAAGAGTTAGATAGTAGATTGAACACTGATTTAAACATTCGGTCAACTCCCTTCCCTTTAGTAAGATGTATGGTCTGTAGATAAAAAATTTTTATATACTACCTCTGCCCTAAGGGACCACCGAGTCACCATTTCTTAGGTGGACGGTTTCGTCCTCTAGGTTCTCTACACCCAAGTTAAGGACCCAGTCCTTCTAAGAGACCTCCTCCTTTATCGTTGGGTGAGGTCATAAGAACGGAGTCTTTAGGATACCTGTCTCCTCGGACCTTCGATGTTAGGTACGATTCAGTCTGTGTCGAACCGTTAATTTGTTTTTGCTGTCATAGTACCTCTGTCTTTACAGAGATATTGACTCTAGTTGGTTTTCCTGACCTACGTACAAGTCAGGGTGATGTACACAAGAACCTTTCTTTTGTTTTTTTGTCTCTTCATCCAAGATAGAGGAGACCAATTGCTGTACGGGACGGTTGTGATAACAGGAGAATTTTTAGAGTAGATGTTTTTTTTCCTTTCGTAGAGTCTTAAAGAATGGAGAAATGGCTAGTGAGGATTAAGTGTTAGACACGAACCTCTTCTGATCTCCTTTCCTCTCCTTCCCCGTTCTAATAGACTTCGTAGTCTATGGACATAAAAGTGAAACTAAGGTAGAGACTGTCGTATAGGTGTCAATTATAGAACGGACATTACCGGTCTTCTGGTTTTCCATATTTACTAGAAATTTACTCGGGACCCGATTGTGAGGTGAGGTTTTCTTATTTATTTAGCGTGTCTTTTCATCCTCCCCGTCCAGACTCTAACGACAGAAAATTTTCTAGATGACTCCCGTCCTCCTCTTCCTCTACTGTCTCCTACTCTACCGACCTACCGTAGTGGTTGAGTTACCTGTACCCAAACCCACTTGAGGCCCTCAACCACTACCTGTCCTTCCGGATCGCACGACACCAAGTACCCCAGCGTTTGTCAGCCTGTACTGGCTCGCTGACTTGACTCGACTTTTCTGGATACACGTGCCAATAAGGATCCCACCGTAGATCCTTGAACCTACGGTTCTAAAGGGTTGTAGGATTCACTGTTCTCATAGAGTGACAGGGATTTGGTACATACGTTTGGTAAACAGAATACGACTTATGACCGAAGGGTAGATTTTCAGACCTGTACATTATATGCGATCCGTCTCCCACGGATACACTGGTCAAGGGTTGTGTTTAGATGAAGTTTTTAGAGAGGTCACCGTCGACGGCACTTCACTTCTTAATTTGTGGTCGTCTCGCTGATTCCTACTTCTACGAAAACTGTTGTCCCTGACTGTGGGACCTCCGGTCAGGTCACTGTCGTCTCGGTCTCTACGAGGACAAACGTTCTATTTTACAACCGACACTGTATCGGAGGTTAAAACCAGGTGAATCAGATAAAGAAGTCGGGAGGGAATGTAGGTCTCTAGGTACATGATGGGAGATTTAAGACCCATCGGTCTTTCTATCAAGAGATTACTGAAAGGGACCATCTGTTGTAAAGCGTCCACGGTAGTGTAGAGGAACAATCTCCTTAGTTCGGACAGGATTCACTAACCCTTAGACATACGTAAAAAGAGAAGTAACTAAAACGATTCGTAGGAAAGGGAATCCTTTAGTATCGATACTCATACTGTTTTACAACTCAGGAAGATCTCTCGGTGGACTGGACCCCCACCAGAATCCTTAGGGACTGTATCTTTACAATAATTCTTACGGTTACGAAATTGTATTCAACAGTTTTACTTGTCTATACCTTCTTTACCTCTGGCAGATTTAATAAGACTAAGTGAAAATCGTTCTCGTTGACCTTCTTTTGTTTCGTCTAAAAAGAATTTTTTTCTCTCTCTCTGGTTTTTCTTTTCTTTTTCACTTTAGAGTTTCAATTTTAAAAAATTTCATATTTGTATTTTTCTCAGTCGAGTTGAATTTTTTGTTATTTACCTACCCAGACGTCCCTCTCATCCTTCTTTTGTTCTACTCTTTTCCAGTTAATTTAGTCACCATAAGATACCCGAAGGGAGTGGTCCCTTCCATCCACTCCCATTTTTTCCATTTCTTACGTAGACAGTTGCGTCCTCTGGGTCTAAGTCAGGGACGCAGACCTTCTAGAGGACCTCTTCGCTTACCGTTGTGTGAGGTCGTAAGGACAGACCTCTGAAGGTACCTGTCTCCTCGAACGACCCGATGTCGGGTTCCTCCGAGTTTCTCAGTCTGCGTTGAGTGTGAAAGTGAAAAGTGAAAGTAAGACACCCGGTCCGACTTGATACTCGTCGTAGGCGGGCAGGTCTTCGTAAGTTCTCTTTGGTCTCTGGATTGCGATTTCTCCGGATTGAGTTGAACTCCCCCGTCCACCACGAAACCGTCATTTTCGACCCGGTCGGACTACGACCTGTAGGACTGTTCTTTCAGAGTCACAATAGTCCATTGTCTCCGGTACGTCTGGAAATGGGATGGGTCCCCAAAGATGGTAGACAGAAAATGGTTCATAGTCACAGACCGTCCCTATCCACCTGATTTCTTGTAAGACGTCAAACCCCTAAAGGGGAAATAGGATACTCTTTACCCTCTCTCTTCCCTCCCTTCCGTTGTCACTAATGGTCCGTGAGTAGTAAAGACCATCGAAAGATTACGAGATGTCAGTCATACTTGTGACTGAGAGTCTAAAGTGTTTACGTTTAAAGAAGTCGTGAGAACACAAAAGTGAAATTGACGTGAATCTCTTTCCTTTAGTTGACTTGTTTGATTCTTCCTCGACTCGTGGTACAGGGAGGACTGCGCGGTAGAGAGTAAACAAATTAACCTCTCATCGACGCAATGTTATAGCACAACCAAAGACGACATCCTACTCCACTTAGTCGATACGCGCGTACGGACAATTCACGAAAGTCACCACAGACCGAGACTCGCCTAGGACACCTGACGTCGGGTGGTCCGAGGAGACAGGCACTGGAAGAAGTCCGACACATGTGTATGTAGCGGAGGGAGGACTCGGTGCGGGGGTCGGTGGTAGGGCCGGTGGTAGGGTGCGGAGATTCAGCAGTGCCTCGTGGTGCGACTCGAGGGACGCGATGGGTCGTCCAAGGGTGATCGAGATAAAGTGTGTGCCATCACGCAGATAGTCTCTTTCGTTACCGTGGGGTGAGGTCATGAGAACGGACCTTTTAGGGTACCTGCCTCCTCGACCACGCGACGTCAGGTACCCCAGTGATCCTCAGCCTGTGTTGACTCGTTGCAGTGAAAGTACGTAACCTCTTCCTTTACCGTTGGGCGAGGTCACAAGAACCGACCTCTTAGGGTCCCTGCCCCCTCGGACCACCCTAGATACCCTAGTGTGTCTCAGTCTGTGCTGACTTCACTGAATCGTCGTCGTCGTCGTCGTCGTTCACCCAAAACTGTAATATAGAGGATGGGATTCCAGAAGATTTAGAAAGGACTAAAAGGAACTGTGTTTCTTAAAGGAAATAATTAACAATACAAATAACTAACTAAACAACTAAAGTGGGACTGTGACAGATATATGTATGGAGTCAAGTATTAGTAAAAGTCTAGAGACCTGGAGCATCGTTGTGAGTCTATAAGAGTCGGGACCAATACATAAGGATGTGGGGGAGAACAACGACAAAAAATAAACAAAGTTTGAAACAAAAGAAAACATTGAAAGATTTTTTCTTTTTCAATCGGGATACTTATACATATCTTTTAATATATTGTAGTTCCATGACCACTTTATCTTTGAATCGACGTTGCTGTGATGGACACACCAAGAAAGACTACTGAAAGGGGAGTACGGGATGGTCTTCCTTGGTGATAAGATTTAATATAAATAGTATTACGTCAATAAAACAATCTCCAGTAAGTCCCTATACGATTGTATCATGATAAAAAGTATTAATCTTTGATAACGTTTGAAATATATTTGACATATAATGGGGTTTGAAAATATAAAAATTGTCATTACGGATAAATAAAATAGTACAGTTTGTTAAGTCTCCATGGACTCTCTTTATTATTAGAAGGAGATAGGAAAAGAAGTTAAAAATTTTATAAAATACGTTTAAATTTTCCGATGAAAGGTGAATCTCTGTAACGGTTTATAACTGATATGAGGAGTAAAATCTGTCATGCAGGAACTTGGTACGAAAATTCAGTTGTAAAGAAAGTTCTTGAAATAGGTGTTAGTATTTGCATCAAAATTTCTCTCGAAAAATTGTCAGTATAGGATAAAGGTAAAAGTCTTCTAAGGTGTTAAATTAAAAGGACGACTACCTATGAAGTCTACGAATGGTATAAAATGTCGATTTATTAATGTGTTTCCAAATTTCTTCTAAGAATCTGTATAGAAGACTACGTATTCAGTCAAAGAGAGTCCCAACAGTTAGTCGGTACCTGAGGAGACAATCTTTCACTTTCACAATCAGTGAGTCGGTGCAGACTGAGAAGCACGAGGGTACCTGACGTCGGGCGGTCCGAGGAGACAGATACGTTAAGAGGTCCGATCTTATGACCTCACCCAACGGTAAGGGAGAGGTCCCCTAGAGTTGAGTCCTTAGTTTGGACCCAGAGGACGTAACATCCGTCTAAGAAATGGTAGACTTGGTCCCTTCGGAGTAATCTTCATTAGTCTTTACAAACTTCTTACAAACCTACGAACTTACTGGTATCATCCTCTGTATTGAGTGTGTGTCACCCACACTGAGTCTCTATACTTACTGTGGGGTCTTTTCTCCGAACGGGACGGGTTTAATGGTCGTTCCAGGGTAACTCTTTGTGGTATAGAGTCTCGACTCAATAACCAAACATCCAATACACCTAGGATATGAACTGAGTGCTCCATAACGGTTTAACAAGAAGTTTCATCTACATAATTAATTATATAGATTCTAGTCGGTTATTAAAGGATAACGTGTTGTAGAAACGAACGTGGATGGAAACGTTC
This sequence comes from Capra ibex, assembly GCA_006410555.1. Classification (NCBI taxonomy): domain Eukaryota; kingdom Metazoa; phylum Chordata; class Mammalia; order Artiodactyla; family Bovidae; genus Capra; species Capra ibex. Next base: position 12,057,987 of record SJYO01014747.1, read on the forward strand.
TAAAAAGATTGTACACGGATGGACTTTAACACTTTCCCTTAACTAGGTAATAAGAGAATCGTACTGTCGAAGTCTCAAAGAAAGAGTCAATAAACTTTACCATGAAATTTGTTTAGATTATTATTACGAAAGAAACATAAAAACAACGTTTAGAAAAGTGGGTCATAGATCGGAATTTTTTTCTTTCTAAATATAATTCCATGGTTCTTACTGTACATATTTTTTAAATTATTCGACTTAAATATTCATAAAAAGAAACGTATAACATACATGTATAAATAATGTTTAATTAGACTCTTGTCGAAGTATAACAAGAGAAAGATCGATACTTATACCAATGAAAGATATATAGAGAAATAAAAACCATTATCTAAATTTAAAAATCTCGTTAAAATCCATATGTCTCATTAACTTTTCATATTAGAGTATAGAGGAGAAGGAGGGATATATGTTATAGGGGTCAATAATTCTAAATGTGATTATACCAATGTTAACTATTTGATAATAACTATAATAATAATTGATTCCAGATATTAAATGGAATCATAAATGAAGAAATAACATATCAAGATAATCGAACCTGTCTACGTATTCCAGTACACAGATGGTGGTATCGGAGTATATGTTAGTAGAGGTACAACATTTTTAGTGGATGAGTAGGGAGGGAGGAGAAGGGAAGAGTTTGGACCGTTAGTAATTAGAGAAGTGACAGGTATCAAAACGGAAGAGGTCTTACAGTATGTCAACATTTGTGTGAAATGTATCGGAAGAGTCTGACTGACGAAAGTGAACCATTATACGTAAATTTACAGGAGGTACGGAAAAACACCGAGCTATCGAGGAAATAAAAACAACGACTTATTATAAGGTTTCGCACCTATATGGTGTCAAGTATATGCGTGAGTAGAAAAGATTTTATTCATAAAAAAGAAGGAAGTGACGAGTTAAGTTGTACCTTATCATATAACCATTATACGAACTAGAGAATACAAGAACTAGTCAGAATTCCCCAAATAATCAAAAATTATAAAGCTTTTAATGAAAACAACTAAATAAATGACTAAGGACAAGGTATACAATGAAAAAGGAAGAAGGATATGAGAGACCCAAATTCAAAGAAAAAAAGTAAATCTAAGAACTGTACCTTTTGATCTATGACTAAAAGTCTGATCGACGTAGGGTGTTCAGAATACAGTTTAGTAATACGGTTTTAGTAATGGTAAATTAAGTTTTATGAAGAATTAAAGATAGAACTCAAGAAGATACTATGTGTCCAAAAGGATCTCCACGTACACACACACGTTTCAGTGAAGTCAGCATAGACTGAGACACGCTGGGATGCCTGGCGTCGGACGGTCCGAGGAGACAGGTACCCTACGAGGTCCAGTTCTTATGACCTCACCCAACGGTCCGGGAGAAGGTCCTCTAGAAGGACTGGGTCACTAGTTTGAGTACAGAGAGTACGGAGGACGAAACCGTCCACCCAAGAAATGGTGACTTGGTGGTCCCTTCAGGGAAAGGATTTTTTTTTTTTTCCCCCCCCCCATAAAGGACTACTGAGTCACCATTTCTTAGACGAACGGTCATGTCCTCTGTACCCAAATTAGGGACTAGGTCCTTCTAGGGTCCACGACGTCTCGTTGATTCGGGTACAAGGTGTTGATGACTCGAGCGTGAGATCTCGGACCCTCGACGTTGAGGTCACGGAGTTGCTGACTCCGGGAGCTCGGGAGCTCGGGTGCGAGGTGTTGTTCTCTGCGGAGGCGTCACTCTGCGGGTGTGCGCCGTCGATCTCTCTCGGGCGGATGAGACGTTGTTCTCTTCTCGGACCCGGCACGCGTTCTGGGTCGGGTCGGTCGTTTATTTATCTTAATATTCGTTCCCCTGACAGATCAGTAGAAATGTAGTGACTCAAGATAGAATTAAGGATTACCAATTTACTCTTCCTTTTAGGAGAAATAACTTTCTGCTTACTTTCGTAAGAAATAACGGGTCGGTGTCAGTCAAGACGTGAAGACCCAAGACATATACGGTTAATCAACTTCAACAATCTGACAGCAAATCCAGACAGGAGACTAAGAAGACAGAGGAACAAGAAAATCATTCCTCCTGTCCATGACTCTTTGTCATTACTACGACTCAACTGTCCTGAACTATTTCCCCTACTCTTTCTGCCCTACAGTCTTAACTCAGGCAGGTTAATTTCTCATGGTCCCGGTAAGTGAGTTACTTAAAACTTCCTTTAAGGACTCAGAATTGTTATGTGTGAGCCATACGCACACAATCAGTGAGTTGGCACAGACCGAGAAATGCTGACGTACTTTACATCGGGTGGTCCGAGGAGATAGGTACCTTAAGAGGTCCTTTCTTATGACCTCACCCAACGGTAAGCGAAGAAGTGTCCTAGAAAACCTGGGTCTAGCTTAGGGCCAGAGGATGTGGCGTCCACATAAGAAAACGGAAGACTCGGTGGTCCCTTCGAGTGTGCGATCCATATTTCCTTACGTTAAGTACAAAAGGGTGTCGACTCGAATTACCAGGGTGCAATTTGGTACGTGTGTCTCCAGAATTGGTCATGGATGTAAACTTTTGTTGACGGTTTGGAGTCTACAGGACAGGTAGTAATAATGTACATTTCTAACGGAGCAGATCTTTAATAGACATCTTTGTCTTATGAACTTCATATAAGTCCTGAAGTGACCGTCTCCCTGTCATACTCTCTCTAACTTAACGGTCATTTTTATAGTAGGGTGGACCCATTTCACGGATAACGTCTTCGATAAAGTCCTGTGTTTTATGCTAGTTTTCCAATCGGATGTCTATGTTATTAAATTTTGACTCCTTTGAAATATGCATAGAAGGACAAAGTAAAGAACGAACCTTGGGTCGGACAAATTGTTAGACACGAATAAGTATTCAGTGGTTTAGGTGTGTTCAAAAAGTCTTATGTTTTGTGGTGGATAGTCTCTTTATCAACCTGGTTAGTTGACGTTCTTCCTTTAAAGTGAATACTTATGAGAGAAAATTTATCCGTAGAGTGTGTCGAATAGTAAGGGGCCGAGGGTTTTGTAGTTCGGTCACCCAAAAAAATTTATTGCGTTGGGAATTTTCGTAAAGGGTTCAGATACGAATATATTTGTATTCGTCATTTATAGATAGTAGATCGGTTTCTTGGCCTCTTCCGCTACCGTGGGGTGAGGTCATGAGAACGGACCTCTTAGGGTACCTGCCTCCTCGGACCACCCGACGCCAGGTACCCCAGTGATTCTCAGCCTGTGCTGACACGCTGAAGTGAAAGTGAAAAGTGAAAGTACGTGACCTCTTCCTTTACCGTTGGGTGAGGTCACAAGAACGGACCTCTTAGGGTCCCTGCCCCCTCGGACCACCCGACGACAGAGACCCCAGCGTGTCTCAGCCTGTGCTGACTTTGCTGAATCGTCGTCGTCGTCGTCGGTTTCTTGTTAATGTGGAGGAGGTTCGTCTATTCTTTTGAGTTTAGTAAGATTCCACGATACCCATTATTATAACTACTGGAAGATCCCTAGACATTGGTTAAAGTTTTGTGTATCAGTTTCTTATTAGTGTAGTAATATAGGAATTTTGTCAGAGAATAGTTTTTATTTTCATAGTACGAAAGGAGTTAATTTTCACTTCCTTCTTAGTGTCTCAACTCACTCATCTCTCCTCTCTTTAGGCTAATACTGTTGGAACAGAGAATGGAAAATGTGATAAAGAGTTTTGACAAATCTACCTCTCTAAAGGTATTGACTAATTAGGGTGGTAGACCTAATCTTTGATAATCTTTCATATTGAAAAAATGTGTGTGTGTGTCAGAGAGAGAGGGAGAATACGTGTCGTATACATATGTTTGGTTAATATTATAGAAAAGAAACGATAGAAATTATTAAGTAAGTAAGTTATTTGTAAATAACCGTAGACACATGATCCCCTATAATGTCGGTAACCCCTAAGTAGTCACTTTTTTGTCTCAGGGACGAAAGTACTTTGTATACAAGGTGAACTTTTTCTTACTGTTGTTCGGTTTTTTATAAATTATATAACTCGCTACCATTCCCTTTCTTGTTCTCGACTCCCCTTCTCCGCCGACGACGCTCGGTCCGACGGTAAAGACGTACTGTCCTTTCGGAGGGAGGCTAGTTCACCCGTCTCCTCCTTTCCTTCTTTCACCCCCTCGTCGTGGGTCACCTCTGTCCCTCTCTTCCTCGGACGGGTGTCTTCTTGTTGTTCACGTCCTCCAGGCCTCCGTCCGTCGGGAGAGTCCCTCTGCCTCTTTGGAGCTCCTCAGGTCACACCCTGACCTCTCCGTCCTCTCTCTTGGTGTCCTCTACTCAAGGCTCTCCTCGTCCAGGGACGGTCCTGGGACCTGAGATGGGACCCGACCAACCTTTCGGTGAGGTCGGTCGGTGCGAGGCGATTGAAATGATACATAGACCACGACGCAAGTGGTGAAGTGAATGTAGTAGTCGTTACGAGTGTCGCTAGAATACACACACACCCGCGTGACTCAGTGAGTCAGCACGGGTCGAGAAAGCACTGTGGGACCTGATATGGGTAGTCCGAGGAGACAGGTACCTTAAAGGGTCCGTTCTTATGACCTCACCCGACGGTAAATGAGGAGGAGGTGCCCTAGATGGGTTGGATGTCTAGTTTGGACGTAGAGAACTCAGAGGACATAACTGTCCACCTAAGAAATGGTGACACGGTGGACTCTTCGGGGGTCACTATAATCTGTCATTCGTAAAAGTGAGGTTCAACTACTCCTTTTACGTTGTGCAAGTCCAGGTGTCAAGACCTTTGACTTTGGGTCCGCCTAGGTCTAGTCGTAACAAATTGTCCCTGCCTTCTCCCCTAAGGATCGTAAACCTCGTTCTGTTAAGTAACATACCCTGACGAGATACCTAACCTCCTACAGTCAATAGTTACGGTCGGGAGTGGTAGTTTACGGTCGTTACAGGAGAACGAAAACACTGTTAGCTTTTGCAGTGTGTATACAAGTGTCTGGGGTTGTCCGTCGGTGAGGGTGGTCGACCTTGGTGGCCCTGTCAGGGACGGGTAAGACGGTGAAGCGAGACGGAGGGAACCAAATAGGACGGGATTTTTCTTTCGACCGCTAGTCTTGTTTTAAACATTCTTTCTACCCACCTACTCGCTTTGTGAAATTTTGACTTAATAAAAGAGACAACGTTGGTAAACAAAACTTGTAAGAGAGGAGGGTAAATTTTGAGACTTTGTTAGGACGATTCATAGTCTGAACTTTGTGTTACCAGGTCCTGTTCCTTATTGTATTGTATTGAGAAGTCTTATAACCCTCGACTCGGAAGGTCAGGGACCTTATTATTTTTAGACGGACACTTGACCCCTTATGTTACCCGAGAAACTTTTTGTGAGTCCACTCTTCTAAAAGAAGTCTTGAAATATATATTTTTACACGAATCTCCTTTTTGAGTGTGTTTTGACGATCCTTTAATGGTTGTCATTACGTATTAGTATAGTACACTCGGACTATTTAAGTTAGGAATATTTTCGACGAAATAGATATGGTCTCATGAATACGTTCTTTGTGGTTTTTAATTATGACTCTGTTGTCGAAAGTCATTCAGAAATCTTCCGTCAGTGATTTTTCTAAACTGGGTTCTGTGACTTTCAATATCCCTGTTTAGACATAATCCTAGCTTCTATAATTAATACGAAGGTTGACTTCAACTAGTCTCGAACTTTGGCCGTCTTGTACTTTGGCTCGAGTTTAGACATATTATGTTGGTTACTTTACTATACTAGGTTCTATTGGTTTCAGTGTTCTTTTTTAGTTATAGTAGACAGATTTTGTAATTAATACGAATGTTGGCTTAAACCTCTCTCGAACTTTTAACCGTCTTAAACTTTGGTTCGGGTTGGTTTGGATTGACGAAGTCGTCTTCTGTAAAGTTACCTGTGAAGTCTTCACCGTTTGAGTCACTTCTTGTGTATCATTACATCGGTAAATTGTTCGTTAAATTTTCGGGAGTATGATCCTCGAATTTATTATTATAGTTATTGTCCCAAAACGGTCAACTATGGGTTGAGTCTTGACTTTGAGACTATTTATCCGAAGAAAATCCAGGTTTTTATGTGGTTTTCTAATATTTAATCTCAGAAAAATTTTATTACAAAAGTTCTGACTAAGATAAGAAAGAATAGGGGATGTTGAGTTCGTTGTCTCTTGTAATGGACTCACTGAGGACCAAGAATAGTCTCACCTTGTTCCGGGTGGGTATTCAAGTGCTAGATTACGACTCTCGTCTCGTTCCTCGTTTCGCGACAATTCGTATGATCTTTACACGTCTTTATCTGGACCTTGCCATAAGTTACTCCGTAACTAGGGTGCCAGATATGTTTACTTCGGTCACTTCTCCTTTTCGTTCTACCTTCTGAAGGAGTTCTTTTTCCCTTCACTGTTGTTTTTAATTTCTTAGTTTTTCTCTTTTTACTTGTATTCTGGTCCGGGTATGGGAATGTGAGTTCTGCTTTGGTCGATGGAAGATCTTACTGGTTTTGGTTTGTTCGTTTACGTTTTTTGCCTGTGGTGTTTCACGACCGTTCCTTCGACTCGTTGACCTTGAAGGGACAAACGACTGTCCTTACGTTTGGCCATGTTTGTGAATCCTTTTGACAAGCCGTCAAAGGATATGTAAATTTGTATATGAATGGTATACCGGGTTGTTGTTTTGAATGTCCGTAAGTGAGTTTTTTTTTTTTTAAGTTTGTCTATAGGTATGTTAACTTTGTATAGACAAATACTTTCGACATAAGTTTTTAGTAGCTTTTGAATTGTGTTGGGTTGAGAGGGTTTTGGTCATTTACCGAAAATTTCTATCCCATGTAAGTATATTACGTTGTCGTACGTCGTTATTTTTCCTTATTCGAAGATTATATGTTTTGCTGCACCTATAGCTGTATTTTTGCAATTCACTTTCTTCGCTTTGTGTTTGCCGATATATGACACACTATGGTAGAAAATACTGTAACATCCTTTCCCTTTGACCTGCCTTAATTATGCTAGTCACCACCGACCCCTTTCTTCTGTTAATTGATATTTTCTCTTGTTCCCTTGAAACCACCCACTATTCTTTGTCAGAGATAGCACTAGACACCACCACCGACGTACTGACCCAGAGTTTGAGTTCTGTTGATAAATAGAGGTTTCCCATTTAAAATCGGATATCATGTGGCGTTATTTTGACCGGTATTTTTTTGACTTGCTTGACCTAAAATGGGTTCAATGTCCCGTCAAGAAGTTTTGTTTGGCTTTACTATGTCAAGTGAGCTCATGAAGGACCAGGGACGGTCAGGCCGACGACACTTCTCAGTCAGTATCTCGTCGTAGTGAGAAAGTTAGAATGTTTGGGGAGTTTGTGGTGGCTGTCGGGAAACGTGACATAAAGTGCTTACGGAGTGCTACAAGATTCTCCCTGAACAACGCAACAACAACGAATCAGCGAGTCAGCACAGAGAGACACTGGAGTACCTGACATCACGTAGTCCGAGGAGGTAGCAGGTCCTCCGTTCTTATGACCTCACGTAACGGTATAGGAAGAGGTCCCCTAGAAGGGTAGATTCCCTAGTTTGAGTGCAGAGGACGTGACGTCCGCCTAAGAAATGGGGACTCGGTGGTCCCTTTGTGCTATGACCATTTCATGCACACACGAATCGACGCGGTAGCACAGACTTAGAAACTCTGGGGTATCTCTGACCTCGGGTGGTCCGAGGAGACAGGTCCCCTAAAAAGTCCGTTCTTATGACCTCACCCGACGGTAAAGGAGGGGTCCTCTAGAAGCGTTGGGTTCCTAGCTTAGACGTAGAGGATACAGAAGAGGTAACGTATGTTTAAGAAATGGGCGACTCGATACCCCCACGGGTGACCATTTTACCCAGACTAGGTCTACGGCCTTCTCTCAGACTAGAGGGTCACTGCGTATAAAGAATCGCCGGGGTTGGAAGGTGGAGGAGGGACGAGGAGTGGCAGGTGGGTGAGTGTCCGTCGCCGGAGGCTTCAACTCACGTACGTAGAGTCACACCCGTCCTTAATTTCTTGTCTTGAAGACGTATATAAATAGAAATAAAAATTCAACTCTTCGTAATTAATAATGATTTTAAATTATACGTCCAACTAAGTGAGTGAACTGTTATAAATAACTTGGTTCTTAAACACGATCCTTACCCAGTTTCACGATCGTTCCGGTGTTACTTGACTTCAGGGACCTGAGTCCTCCACACACAGGACTTCCTCCCCTGTCTATTCTTGAATATTATTTTTATGTTGTGTTTGTTTGGTTTTTCATAAACGTACGTTAAGGGGATCACTTTCCGTGATTATTTCGGTGTTTTCCCTTCTCTTATACCAGGGGTGTGGATTAGGAGACTCCCTTTTTACCTTTAAAGTGTCATGTCTCTAGTGTCCGAGAGTCCTATACACACGACGTTTCACTTTCCATCCCACATACACACACACACACATACGTGCACACAGTGTGTGGACCGATTTCTTTAAAATTTTACAATAGTTCAAAGGGACTTTTTCTAGGAACGTTTCTTTGATGCTCGATTTCTCTTGCGATTAATTCATCTCCGTTTTCATTATCTCTCAACATTAATGTGAGGGTTTCACTCGAAAGAAAAATTAATTTGTTAATTCACTAATTTTATTAATTTCTAAGGTACAAATTGGTGTGACGAGAATCATTATTCATAAATCAAGAGGTATTGAGTCCACTCTCATTTTCCTAAGAACTATAAATATTATCCAAAATTCTACAAATCTATGACTTTTAAGGTAGAGGAGAGTAGGAGGGAAAAAATCTGACAAAAATACTTCCGGATTAAATATCGTCTCTTTTAAGTGGGTAAAAATTCACGTATTAACTCACTTATTATAATCACTTAAAAATATCGATACATTAATAGAGGTATTAGATGAACTCTTGTCAGTAGGAAGGAAAAGTTGGAGAAAAATTACGATTAATTTTACATATATCCCGGAGAGACCATCGAGTCGACCATTTCTTAGACGGACGTTACGTCCTCTGGGTTCAAACTAAGGATCCAGTCTTTCTACGGGACCTCTTCCTCATCCGATGGGTGAGGTTATAAGAACCCGAAGGGACCACCGAGTCTGCCGTTACTTCGGTGGACGTTATACCCTCTGGACCCAAGTTAGGGACCTAACCCTTCTAGGGGACCTCCTCCCGTATCTTTCGGTGAGGTCCTAAGGACGGACCTCTTACGGGTACCTGTGTGCCGACTCACTGATTCGTGTCGTGTCGTGAGCCATATATTCTCGGTACACATACGTCAGATACCCATTGTTTACGTATGTGCCCCCTCCACAAGATTTTATAGATTATGAGTTCTCCGTACTTCGCTTTCGGACGTCGTATACCGTAATCCCACTTGGTTTTCGGACGTCATATACCGTAATCTCACTTGGTTTTCGTACGTCGTATACCGTAATCCCACTTGGTTTTCGGACGTCGAATACCGTAATCCCACTTGGTTTTCGGACGTCATATACCGTAATCCCACTTGGTTTTCGTACGTCATATACCGTAATCCCACTTGGTTTTCGTACGTCATATACCGTAATCCCGGGGTCAGTGACACCGGGGTATGTGTCCGGTGCGACTGAACCAGGGAAATAGAACGAAAATGCGGAAGTAATAGAGATACCTTGTGGGTTACGGAGAGAGACGTGATCTCATCGCACGAACACTAGGTGCCATTTTAGTCCCTTTCTTGTGTGTCCCGGGAACACCTCTGTTCACAAACCGTTAGTGTGGTAGTGTCCACCTGAGACGTCGTCTCAGTCACAGAGGCCCGATCTAGACCTCTAGACTTTAGTTACTCTATTCTATTGTGGGTCGGAGATTCTAGGGTCCCACTCTCTCGCAATGTCTAGTCACACTGACCGTAGACTGATGGTTCGTCAGAATACTTATTAGTTCTTCTTTGGTGAGCGAAGGTCTTTGACGGCACGTGAAAGACTTGTCGTTGAAAATGCATTTTCTATTACTCTTCGTCCGGAAGGAAAACCCCTTGACTAGTTTTGGGTCCTGACTTAAGTCTCGGGGAGAGAGGGGTGGATTGGATTGTCGGACAAGGTCTTAGTAAAATCGAAGTGGAAAAATGTGAAACGGTGGAAAGTGGAAGTAGGAAAAGAAATTTTTCCTTTAAAACCTCGCCCCCAACATAAATAACCACCGCATAGTATTTTAGGAATTCTTTTTACTTTTCCGGTTAACCCATACCTATTGGTCCATCTAATTGTCGAATGGAGACTCCCGAATATTTGGTTGAGGACAGAATTTATAGACTGTGTGCACTTTATGTATAACCGAGTTGTTGAAGATTGTATTTGTCCATCGGTTACAATAATAAGGGTAGAATGTCTCTTCTTTTCTTTACACGCTTCTTCGATTCGTCAGGACGACCTTCCGTCCCTCAATCATTCCCAGTCTCCGTCTTACCCTTGGGTCCTATACCCTCAGGTGTCAAACGAAAGAATTAGTGTGTAAGATTATAGAGGGTTGAGTCTCTGATCCTATCCTGCCCCCGCGATTGACGTCCCGGTACCGTCCGGTTACCGTTGAGTGAATACGTTCGCCTCCGCCCGTGACCCTGGGTCCTCGCCGTTCCGCGTAGACTGGCCAGAGGTAGATAGTCCGTCTCTTGGGTCGGTAAGGTCCCTCCTTTCGAACCTAGACGAGTGACAATGGTCTAGGTCGAGAGCCCCTCGTTGTCAAATTGATGAGTTGAGTAGTAAGTTCCGTGTGTTCACCAGAGTTGTAATACGATTGATGTCGACTCAGGGTAGTGAGTACTTAAGACATGAACACTGAAACGGGTCATCGTGAAAGATCCAGGTAAGTGCTTGTACGTGTCCCACTGTTTTTCAACCTCCACGGGTTGTGTGTGTAAGGGTTAGTTCTGACTCGTTCCGTTGTAAGAGGGAAGGACAGAGTCTAGAGTGTGACATTTGTTTATTGGAAAGACTTCGGTTGTTTCCAGGTAGATCAGTTCCGATACCAAAAAGGTCACCAGTACATACCCTACACTTTCAACCTGACACTTCTTCCGACTCGTGGCTTCTTAACTACGAAAACTTGACACCACAACCTCTTCTGAGGACTCTCAGGGAACCTGACGTTCCTCTAGGTTGGTCAGGTAAGATCTCCTCTAGTCGGGACCTACAAGAAACCTCCCTTACTACGACTTCGACTTTGAGGTCATGAAACCGGTGGAGTACGTTTCTCAACTGAGTAACCTTTTCTGAGACTACGACCCTCCCTAACCCCCGTCCTCCTCTTCCCCTGCTGTCTCCTACTCTACCGACCTACCGTAGTGGCTGATATACCTGTACTCAAACTCACTTGAGGCCCTCAACCACTACCTGTCCCTCCGAACCGCACGACGCTAAGTACCCCAGCGTTTCTCTGTCTGTGCTGACTCACTGGCTTGACTTGACTTCCACAGTCAAAAAGTCAAAAACGAAAAGGAACCAGTAGGTTCCAAGTATTGCCGGGGTCTGTATCACAATATCACTTATTACTCTTAGTTGATATACAGAGAAACCTATCTGTAAAAACAGGTCAGTCATAAGTCGGTTTTTGGGTTGACATATATCACACAGGACAAGACGAGGTGGTTGTCCAAATACCAGTGTTTCTAAATTCAGTTCTAAGATAAAACATGATATTTCTTCTCTTTTTATTAGACAAAAAGGTATTGTGTTATGTTTGGAAAATTTTATGTGAAATTCTCCGTTATTTATAAAGTTTACGTATAATTCACCTTCGATATTTGTGTCGTCGATACTGAATATATTTAGAACATTAGTGACGAATTAAACAAAAGTGTTACTTTTAATCCTCGGTCAAATGTCTGGTAACTAAAACTGGTAACTAGATCCTGTTATGCAAAGGCCGTTACAGGATCAGTAGAGGGTTTTCTTTTTCAAGTATAAGATTCAACGATATCCTGTCTGACCCCTTATGTTGTGGGTCTTGTGTCTATGTGTGTGTGTGTGTGTGTGTATGACGTGTTTAATTTTTGCGATGGAAGTTCGTTAAGAATCGTCTCGTTCGAGTCAATCGTTTGTGGTGTGTACGATTTCCCATGGTTCTTTATTGTATTACTATTGACGTATTATTTTTATGATGCTTCAAAGGGAACGACTATGAATTTTGTGATTTCATAAAATACACTGTAATTGGTTTTTAAGGAATTCATATTAATTAAAAAAATACAAAATTTTATTCGATTTAACCCTGAAGGGACCACGAGGTCACGGAATCTGAGGTGCGTTTCGTCCCCCGAGCCCAAGTTAGGGACCACCCCCTTGATCTAGGGTGTACGACTTTGGTTTTCTTGGGTGCACGGGGTTAATTCTGGGTCACACTGGTTTATTTATTTATTAAAAAAATTTTCTTATTATTTTATCGATTTAAAGAGACTTATTTTTTATCTAATATAACGAGTTCCTTTTACATATTACTGTTATTAATTTCTCTTTCTTATATTCAGTAATTGAATAATTAAAGGGTTTTCATTACTTTATAAACAAGTTAGTCTACCCAACTGTATATGTTCTTAATACAAAAAGTTTGAGGACTTTATTTATGAAAGAGGATAAGTTGTTTCAAAATATTGGAGTGTATCTCGTGGCGGAATTTGCTGTACGAGGTAGGTTTCAATACGTATTACCCTTTGTGTAAATAGAGATCAAAATGTAAACTGGAACCGAGTTTCCGGTTCTTCACTAATAGTAGTCAAAATTTGATACCGTGTTTAAGTAAGGATTTTCCGTATTCATGGACAATTCGTCCCTAAAATAAATTAGCGGATCATATGTTAATCGTTTTGATAAGGAAAATAATTGTACTAGATTATGACAGATACAGGTAATTGTGTCTACGATAAGCCTTATAGTTTCTTAGTTGGAGCCTACGATCCTAAAGTGTTCTAACCCGTTGTCATGTTTGTGGAGTACCAACCCACCTTCTCTTATTTGTTGTCAAGGACCTACCCATGATACAAGGACCATGAGTCATGTACAGTGGTTGAATTAATATACTATCAGTATTTCTAGGACGTCTTTAATACTCATTAGTGACTTCCGAGATAAATTGTGTAATTGAACGGGAGACAGTTGTCTAGACGAAAGTGACCGTCTTGACAGTGACTTTGGGCATCGATGGATCGAGTCCTAGGTACACGAAACATGAGGCGGTCTGGCAAAATGGTCAGTTCATTATTTCAGGAGTGGATTTAATTGTAAAACTTCCACCTTACTTTATGCCTCGAAAGAGACTCGGAGACGGAGAAAGGGTTCGGAGACACGAGACGTCAGAGAGAACACGTTGGGGTCTCGGTCCCAGAATCGTTTCCTCTCTGTCGTGAGAGACATTTCCGAGGACGTGACGGACATCCTTTTTCAAGTCAGGAAGTACACCGTAAACTTTGGGGTGACTGATGACCCGATGTTGGAGATTCGGGTCCGTAAGGTGTCCGCCACCTTTCGCTCTCTTCTACTCTCCAGTCTGGCTTTTCCTGTCCTTGTCAGTTCTTCCTGTGGTCGGATAATTCTCCCGAGGCGGGATACCAGTTCTCTACTCTACTACGGTTGTCGACTTGTCGTCCTTACGTCAAACGGAACAGAGTCACCCGTCGGACGTCAGCACCCTTCCTGTCTAATTCCGGTACGTCGTAAGAGTACGTACGTAAGTTCAACTTATGTCGTACGACCTCCTTCGGGGTGACCTATGTCTCAACCTCTCATTAAAAAGTGTCTGAATTATAGAGGTGACTCTAGGAGTCACTGGTCTTAGTGGTCTTTCCCAGGTCGTTCTAAGACGTCCATTTGTTTTGTCTCTACTACTCCCATCTTCAACCCGACTGATTTCATCCCGGTCCGTATCTTCTTCGCACCGCAGAAAAGTATATAAGGACTCTTTTCCGTTTACTGGATCGACCACTGGTCGTGTTCCCCCCGTCTCCCTAACTATCTCTATTTCCTGTTACTCTAGTCTCCGACGAATGGTTTCCATTCCCTAGACCTTTCCCGTTATTAGACCGTTAATGTCCAATGTGATCTTAGTAGACCAAAGGGACCACCGAGCTGCCGTTTCTTAGGCGGACGTTCCACCTTCTGGACCCAAACTAGGGACTTAACCCTGCTAACGGGACCTCTTCCCTTACCGATGGGTGAGGTCATAAGAACGGACCTTTTCAGGTACCTGCCTCCTCGGACGACCCGACGTCAGATGACAGGATAGGGTGTCATTCCGTCTTTACTGAAGTAACCGTGTTCACTGGTTGATTCGCGTCCATACGAGAAGAGTCACCGTCTCTAAAAACTCAGTCAGAAAGTTCATTAGTTTTGGGAGTTTTGAGTCCATAGGAATGAGTCCAGAATGTCGTTCTGGGACTTGTTGTCCCACTAATCCAAAGTTTCTTCGTCCCCGTCGTGTAAAGATGTAAGGAATACACTTTTGGAATCTGGTCCAACCAAGGTCTTATATCTTGAATTCTAAAATCTTCCACAACATACAATTTGTTGGTTTTGCCATAAACTCAGTCGTAGGGTATCAATTTGTATTATTCTAAGGGGGATTTACACTATCTTTGGTTTGTCGAAGGACTCTCATTTCCAGTTCTTAAACGATGGTTTACCGAGTCTGAATTTTCTTAGCCGGACATTGCGTGTTCTGGGCCCAAATTAAGGTCCCAGTCCTCCTAGGGGCCTTCTTCCCGTACCATTGGGTGAGGTCATAAGACCGGATCTCTTAAGGTACCTGACTCCTCGGATCGTTCGATGTCAAGTACCTCAGTGTTTCTCAGTCTGTGTTGGCTCGTTAATTGTATGTATTAAAATTTTTTCTCTCTCTTGAAAGGTAAAAGTTTTTTTTTTTTTAGTCAAAACTTTAAGGCCTATTCTGAATTCTTCGTAGTCATCGTCGACGTCCTTATCTTTGTCTTTGTCTACACTTTGTACTTGAAAAAGTAGGACAGTGGTGGGGTATGGTCCGTGACTTGTGTAATACAATACTTCTTGTCTCTTCAGTCACTCAAATCGTGCTGGTAATTGTCTTCTGAGGAAGGTCGGAGGGACACACCGCAGACTCGTGGAAGAGTGCCACGCACACGTACCTCTTAGGACGTTTGGGTTCTTCCTGAGACCCGACCCCCTCCCTCAAGGGTCCCACCTGACTCGTTCGGGGCACCTCCCTGGCTGTGTCGGAACGCTGTAGGTATCTTTTGTGAACTTGTAGGTAAGACTGGGTAGAGTACGCAGAAAAAAATTAAGGATAAAAACACTTGCAAATTATTATATACATGATAGTAATAGTGTCGTGTGCATGTATTAAATATTCATTTATAACCCACACGGACGAGTTCTTCACAGACGATTATCCTACATACTAGTTTTTTCGTTCCATTCTGGTAAAGATCTCGAGGACCTGTTACTTTACGAAATTAGACGACTTTTTTTTTTTTTTCCGTTTTTTTCGGACGTTATGATTCTTTTCTTAAACAAAGAGGGGATATCCGTTACTGATAAAAGTCTTGACACAGAGAAGAAAGTCTTTTTCTTGATAGTCCATTGTTGTATTTTGTTTAGTCTGTCTGTTCGATTTTGTCCGTTGTTCGAACAAAATTTTTTTTTTAGGTTCACACTGACGTTTGTCCAATCGTGACGACGGTGGAGACCTTTTCCCACAAAGGGAACTCCTTAAAAGTATTTACAGAGTTTGAATTTTAAAGTTTGGACAGAGTTCAAATGAGATTGTAAATGTCTGATGTGATATGTAACAAGGACAACGAAGAAGGCCGGGTAAGTATATTAAACGTAAAAGTGTTCTTCTGTGTCTACAGGAAGAGACATGGGTCCACTACTCCGTCTTCATGCCTTTTTTTTTTTTTTGTTAAACGTAGAGGAGACTCTCTCTTCCCCCAAAGGGGTCACCGAGTCGTCCATTCCTTAGACGGACGTTACGTCTTTTGTGTCCAAACTAGGGACCCAACGTTTCCGGGGAACATCTTCCCTTACCGTTGGGTGAGCTCGAAAGAACGGACTTTTGGGGGTCCTGTCTCTTCGGACCACCCGATGTCAGGTACCCCAACGTTTGTCAGTCTGTGTTGACTCGCTGATCCGTGTTGATTCTCTCTTCAGTGAGTAATAATCTCGTCCTTAAGTTCGAGTGTAGTGTTCTATTTAGACAAATGGTATTTCCTCAATCTCTTTAGACCAAGTGACTTCGGAATCAAATCGACACCGTGGCACTTATTGTGTGTACCAATCTTTGGGAGTGG
Organism: Capra ibex; assembly: GCA_006410555.1. Classification (NCBI taxonomy): domain Eukaryota; kingdom Metazoa; phylum Chordata; class Mammalia; order Artiodactyla; family Bovidae; genus Capra; species Capra ibex. The sequence goes on from SJYO01014747.1 coordinate 12,074,352, forward strand.
TCGACTCCGTGTGGTTTTCCGGTTGTACGGTTTACCTGGTATTTATAAGGAAGTTCCTACCGTAAAGGTTTTGTTTTGTTCAAAAGAAACATTACGGAAGTCAAGTACCGGCACTTTTGTACCGGACTACGTCTACGTTTTATATGTCTTCTATTGCAACTTAAGCCAAACCACATAGTATGTGAGACTTTCGAGAAAATTTACGTGAGGGTCCTCGTCGAAGGGTTCGGATGAACTGGAGAACATAATATAGGTAGTTAAGTCTCCGGTCCAGTTACTCCCCGTAGACGAGAGAACTTCACCCGATAGATACGTATCCCTCCCCCCACCAGCTGTCTCGGTGAAGTGTCTCCTTCCCCCTTGCACTCTCTACTGGAGGTTCACTGGCCCTCCTCTTCTTTGTGACCGATGAACCCCTTCTCTTAAGGTCTGTCTGTCCGCTCGGGTACGTTTCGGGTTTAGGTCTTCGTACGAGGGACTATGGATCTTCTCGTTTCTTCAGTTATATTGGTCTGGACGTCTTGGGTCACCGTCGTCCATCTCTTCTGTAGTCTCTTCTCCGACCGAGTTGGTTCTGAAATCTAAAATTCACTCGACCCTTCAGGCACGTCGTCCCTCCCTGTCTACTACCTTTCACCCAGTCTCAAATCTAGAATACACCACACATTAGATTCCTAGTGTGACCCACGACACCTCTGACAGGGTGTGTTCTCAGTCCCCTCACTCTGCTCGAATTTCCTAGGTTCCAAGAAACCGAATAAAGGGAAAATGTAAAATCCAAAAGACCAATAAGTCTAAGGTTATTTCGAATTCCTTTACCGTTGCGTGAGATCATAAGAACGGATCTTTTAGGGTACCTGGCTCCTCGGACCGCCCGATGTCAGGTGCCCCAGCGTGTTCTCAGTCTGTGTTAGATCACTACCTTGTCCTTTGCCATTTGGGATATAGGGTGTAGAATGTAATAGGTGACAGATTAGGTAGGTGCGTCCTTTACGCTTGGACTCTTTCAAGGTGAAAGAGAGTTGGAGCGACTCTTAATGAGAGTGACTTTTGTGTGGTTAGGGACTCGGTCGACGGAAGGACTATGAGTGGTCACTATAAAATTGTCGGGTAGTTGGATCTGTTACGGTGCGTTTACAAATGTTCAATAAATGTCCCTGAAAAGAAAAACTTACTTTCCTCGGGGTATAAAACATCCCCTTGTCGAATTCCTGTTTCTTTTCATAAAGTAGTTATTCTTGACAATAAGGAGGTTGTCTGTACCCTCCTCCCCATTCCTGTTTCTTTTCATAAAGTAGTTATTCTTGACAATAAGGAGGTTGTCGATACCCTCCTCCCCATTCCTGTTTCTTTTCATAAAGTAGTTATTCTTGACAATAAGGAGGTTGTCGGTACCCTCCTCCCCTACCCACACACATAAAATGAGGACGGTAGACAGTTTTTAACAAGACCTGTGAGCTTACACCAGCACTCCTTTTCTGTTTTGAGAAGTGCCTTTCTTTTCTAAACAGGGAGCACTTTGAGTGTGACAATTTGTAGGTGTCTCTCTCTTCAGGCCGTCGTTTCAGGAGGCCGTTGTCTCCTGTGCAACGGTTCTACTACGGTAGTGACGGTTTACCACATGATTGGGGCTTTACGACTCACTAATTAAGGAAGTCTTGTCGAGGGGGTTGAAACAAGACGGGCAGAGGACACGTTTCTAATGACCTTGTCGGTCAACAATTGACGGGACCAAAGTCCCGTCACGGGTCGTACCTCCACCAGGGTCGGAGGTGACCGAGAAGGAATTTTGGTAGGTCGTGTTTCGGGTCTCTGGAGGACGTCAAGGAGGATCACTTTGTGGGGTCCTAAGGAGTAGTGTCGCATGTGAGAGGGATGAACCTCCAGAAATGGATTTACCTTAAATAGTGATGGGTCCCTCTTCCGTTACCGTGGGGTGAGGTCATGAGAACGGACCTTTTAGGGTACCCGTCTCCTCGGACCATCCGACGTCAGGTACCCCAGCTCTTCTCAGTCTGTACTGGCTGACTGAAGTGAAAGTGAGAAGTGAAAGTACGTGACCTCTTCCTTTACCGTTGGGTGAGGTCACAAGAACGGACCTCTTAGGGTCCCTGCCCCCTCGGACCACCCGACGGCAGATACCCCAGCGTGTCTCAGCTGACTTCGCTGAATCGTCGTCGCCCCCGAAGGGTCCACCGAGTTACCCATTTCTTTGACGGACATTACGTCCTCTGGACCCAAACTAGCGACCCAACCCTTCTAGGGGACCTCTTTCCTTACCGTTGGGTGAGGTCGTTGAGAACGGACCTCTTCAGGTACCTGTCTCCTCGGGTCAGCAGGCGTCCCAGCGTTTCTCAGTCTGTTATGACTCGGCGCTCCGTGTGTCCCTTTTGTCCACGTTTATTTACTAAAACTTTTGTAGCGATACGGTTTACCACTGTCCCGATGCTGTCTTTGTTTCGACGACTTTTTCTTTCGTTGCCAATTGACATATCGGTAAGTATAGATTTGCCAACAATTATCGTTTCTAGAGGGAGGGTGTCTTCTTTTAGAGAGATGAGCTTTGTCATTGTTTAGATTTTTTCTGAAAGACGAAGAGAGAGTCCAGAGGTTCGACAGACCGATCGGTTTGAACTTTGAAGCGTCGGAAGCCATTTCTATACAATCTTTAGTAAGGTCAGTTGTCAGGACTAAGCTGCCTAGTAGAGGGGTACTTTACGTCACACGTCGATATTCTACTTTTACGATCCCTGATAAAAGTTTTCATGAGGGGACACGATAGAAGCCTCTCAGCAGAAATCTTTCTCCTCCTTCTTGAACAGACTAGGGGGTCACCCACTAAGTCTTTTCAATGCAAAGGTACCTAGAGTCGAAACGGTACGGACCGTAGTGTAATGGCTGGAAAGGGTTCACATTATGTAGAGAGTATTTTTACGGTCTAATTTGGATAGACTTTTGGAGTTCAAAGTCTTTTACTATGTCACTGTGAACTTTAATGTTCGTTACGTTGTCTCAAACTTGGACGAGAGGTCGATCAGTGATCAAAGATCTACTTCTCAGTAGTTAGTAGGTTCCGACACAAGTCACTATTTCAGTACAAACGAGAATTTTCCTGTTCTTACTGTTAACTTTAAGTGAGTAAGTAAGGAGGTAGGTTGTTTATACAGGTGTTGAATCATAAATGGTCTTATATTTTGGACACAAAAGAATTGTAATCGTATTATGTGAACTCAAAGCAACTAAAGTTAAAGTAGGTGCATACTTTACTGACGGTTACTTTTTCACTACCTTGAATTTATACGATACTTTGTTCTCGTTGTTATTCGTCTTCGTTAATATTTCATTGATTTTCTTGTGGGTTTACGATACTTCTTTCACGACAGTCGTTCGGTGGTAGCTCCATAAATGTGGAGGACAGTATAGTGGGGGGTGACGGGGTAGCAAGGTCGCGTGTGTACACGTTGGAACCGAATGTGTCAAACCTTAAGTTCAGTGACTTCCACTTTCATTTGTCACTCAAGGTCTCGTACTTCTCGGTGCAATTTTCGTCTGCAACCAAAGTTGGGTGGTCACTCGATTTTATTGTGGTCTCTTTGAAAGAAAAGGTAGAAACCTAAAATTCTCAATGTTGACATACCTATGACGTTTTCTTAATCTAGATACTGTACTTTTCTGTTCCTTCATAGTATGATAAGTACGAAGTACTAAAAAAAATTTTTTTGACCCATGTTACTATTACTCCTAAACTATAAAAGGGAATCCAAAATCAAGTTCCTGATTTTATATGGGTATTAGTAAGACTACGTGAGTTAAACCATCTTAAAGTTATGTCACAGTAGATACTCCATAATTCCTATTCTACGACCACCTCGTGGAGTCTACCTGGTTGGGTGGTACCATTCTCGTAGCTGGCTCCTTTACCATTAGCCTTACCTCTGCTCCCCCGACCAGGTCTTCCACTTAATACACTGGACAACGAAGACACACAACCCACCCGTCCTCACTCCGTTTTCGTCTACACTTGTTACAGAACTGACCGGCGTCCTTTAGGTCACCTTTGATGGTCACTTGTGTTTCTTGTTCTCGGCAAACGTCTTTTGTTCTACTTGAGGTGTGACTTATAGAAGATGACTGTTCAATAGTTTGACCTGTGTCTGATTTGTCGGAGTGGCCAACAGGTTTGAATTCTCAAATTCTTGTTCCAAACCTATTTTTACTCCCCCTGTCCCCGAAGGGACCACCGAGTCACCATTTCTTACGTGGACAGTTACGTCTCCTGTTCCCAAGTTAGGGACTAGACCCCTTAAGATGTACGGCTCCTCGTTGATGTGGGCGCACGGTGTTGACGTCTTCGGACACGTGGGACCTAGGGCACGAGGTAGTCTCCTCCCTGGTGCTGTTAGTCTTCGGGGACGCGACGTTGATCTCTCTTCAGGTGTGTCGTTCCTTCTGGGTCGTGTCGGTGCTTTAGTTAGTTATTTTAATAGAAATTTTGTTTGTTTTCTTTGTCTCCTTCTATCCTTAGGAGGGGCGAAGGGTTCGGTCACGTATTTCATTTTTCTTTTGTCTTAATTCCTATGTTGGTATCCCTAGTGTATAAAAGTTATCGTCGTGTCTCTTTTCTCTTAAGTGTTATGTTCGACTCGTGAGAGGTCTCTCCATGTTCTCTCAGTCCGTCCTTCTCCCTCGTTTTAGTTTCTTCTACTTTCTCCCTTGTCAAAGTTTCTCCCTTACCGGTTGGTAAAGTTTATAAAGTCTCTTCCTTAGACTTCTTTCGATTCGCCGTAGGTGACAACCCGAGTCGACGTCTCTTAGACAGACGTCACGTCTTCAGTGCCCTCTATGTCTAAACTTGGGACCCGACCCTTCCAAGGGGACCTCCTCCCTTACCTGTGGGTGAGGTCATAAGAACGGACCTTTTAAGGTCCCTGTCTTAGCACCCGACAGGTGTTTTCCGCCCGATGTCAGGTATTCTGACTCCGTGACGCGTGTGCATGTGTCTGGGGAGCCTCTGTGCCTGCGGTCTTCCGTCTCTCGGCTCTTTCGGTCTCCGGTTCTTAATTGTTCTCCGTGGAGGACTCTTCGACACGATACTTCTCCTCTCTTCAAAAAACGTCTTAATACGGTCGCCCCCTAAGCGTCCACCACGATCAGTATTCCTTGAGTGGACGGTTTCCTTCTCTGGATTCTCTACCTCCAAGCTAGGGACCCAGCCCTTCTAGGGGGCCTCCTCCCGTACCGGTGGGCGAGGTCATAAGAACGGACCTCTTAGGGTACCTGTCTCCTCGGAACGTCCGATGTCAGGTGTTCCAGTGTTTCTCAGTCTGTGCTGACTTCACTGAATCGTGTGTCGCGTCGTGTAATACAGTCCCTGTTATATTATCTGTCGTAGTAAACTGCTTTTGTCCAATTTAAAAGTTTGTAGTTTGAGTGTTCTGATTCACTTTCAACATTTTTATATTTTAAGTCTAAAATTGGTCTCTGGGGGAGTTTTTAGAGTGTTAAAGGAGAAGGGGAGATGTACTATCAAAAGTATAGAATAAAACTACCGTCCGTTGTAATGGATCGGACTTCTGTGGGACCCACTATGAATGTAGGAATCTAGTGTCCAATTTTTGAAGTCTTAGTGTTTCTAGGGGTCACAAAATGAAAGTCTCTGTTCTTTTGAATATTTGGTCTCCGTACTTACCCTTTTGACACTAAATAAAAAGAGGAGGGAACCGTAGGTCACGTCGTTAGTCGTGAACCGTCTCCGGGTTAATTGTAGACTATTTGCCTTGACTTCCAGTCTACCGATTAATCCGATCTCTAAACCGGTCATAGGTCAAGAAAACTAAGAGGTCCATTAAAAGAAAGTTACTGTTGAGTCTTCCAGTAAGGAATGTGGATATTAATTGGAAATTCGGTAGAAATTAAGAATGCCTTTACGTTTATTTATAATATTACTTTGTGGTGGAGTGTGGGTAATCCTACCGGTGATGAATTTTGTGTTGTCTTTATTGTTCAGAACCGTTCCTAGATCCCTTTGACCTTAGGAACCGGTGACGACGTTTTACCACGTTGACAAAGATATATGATGTCCTTTGTAGTTTTGTAGGAGTTTTCGTAGTTTGCGTCTTAGTGGTAAACAAGGTCGTTAAGGTGAAAACTTTTATATAGACTTTTTTCACTTTCGTCTATGAGCTTCTCCGTACACAAGTTGGTAGAAGTCTCGTCGTAGTAATCGTTATCGGTTTTCTACCTATTGGGTTGACAGGGAGTCGACTAACTTACCTTTTCGTTTAACTCCTTTTAATAAGTCGGACTTTTTCCTTCCTTTAAAACTGTCTACGATTTTGTAGTTACTTGGAACTCCTGTAATACGATTCACTTTATTCGGTCAGTGGTTTCCTGTTTGTGACGTACGAAGGTGAATACATTCCGTGACCTCTTCCTTTACCGTTGGGTGAGGTCAGAAGAACGGACCTCTTAGGGTCCCTGCCCCCTCGGACCACCCGACGGCAGGTACCCCAGCGTGTCTCAGTCTGTGCTGACTTCGCTGAATCGTGGTCGTCGTCGTCGTCGTTCCATGGACCTCATCAGTTTAAGTCTCTCTGTCTTTCGTCTTACCACCACCAAAGGTTCCAGACACCTCTCCTCTTCTACTCTTCGTCAACAACTTACCCATGTCTCAAAGTCAAGACGTTCTACTTTTCTCAAGACCTCTGTCTACCATCACTACCAATGTATCGTACTTGCATGAATTACGGTGGCTGGACAAATGAGTCTTTACCAATCCCTCCATTTAGAATACAACCATATAAAAGACTGATAATTTTTAAAAATTAAATCAATATTTTGACTAAAAATTCGAACCACCCTCACCTATATACCTAGGTATTTTGCTGTGGAAAATTCTCCTATATAATCCATTTTATCTGTTCGCAAAGACATCGTCCCAGTTTTAAAGGCCACTAGTACCTGTAGTGTCTTCTTTTTGTCCTTACGTCCGTCCACTCAACACCACCTCCTGCTCCGTTCGATCTCTTTCGTGTCCTGAGGGGCTCGTTTCCGGGAGGAGCGACGCCGGTTCCCTACACGACTGTGAGACTCAAAAGTTCTCTACGAGGGTCGGGTTTATAGACACACTTTAAAGGTGTGTGACAGTTAGTTTACTTTCAGCGGGTGCCCGGTGATAAAAGTTCAGTCAAAGGTATCAGTACAAATGATGCAGTCACACAGTTATAGTTGCACATCGAAGATTGCACCTACTCTGTGAACGATTTTGAGTTGATACCCCTGTAAAAGACGAAGGGGTATTTATGACTCGTGGTCAAGTGTAAATGATAGTGTGTTACTTCTACCGAAAAAGGGGGGTGTTTCCTAGTGAAATATGATTTTGACAACCTGATACAACAGTCAAAACGAGAGACCAAGGGAAGCACGATCTAAGATATTTATCCGTATTTTTAGTTTACGAAACAAAGTGCGGTGTAAAGGAAATTAAAATGCTAACAAGACACTCACTGTGGTGGTACGTCTCGAGCACTATAAATTATGCTGAGTCTATGTTTCTGGGAGGGACGCGATTATTTTCCCTTTTATGTGTTGAGGGTCAGGGGTAGTATCCCAAATTTAAGGGAATTTAAACAAACGTTCCAATAAGGTGTCCCAGTCAAGAAATTTCTGGGGTCGTTAGACGGAATTACACACAAATCTAAGTGTGATATAATTTCTTTTAGGTGTGTTTTTGTGTATCAAGTATAGGAAGAGATGATTGAGGGGTACGTACGAGTGGCGTACTTTAAAATTTAATGGGGAACTAGTGTCCATTTCTTATCTTACGTGTCAAACGTAGTCCACTGTCAGTGTAATTATATTTTATATTTACATGTTGTTCGGGTCCCGTAAATCGTGTCTTATGTATAAGAAAGTCAGTATATAAACATCTCTATGTATGTGTACCACTTGTCTTTATACTTGGTGATTAGAAGTAGTTACAGTGGTAATTTCTAATTAAGAGACTAGATACATTGGTGGACCTTTTACTAAATACTATATTAAAAGTTACCTTTTGTGTTTGAGACTTTAACATGGATTGGATACAAACGTCGGGATCTTTTACTGTATAAGTCACACCTGATCCGGTCTTCAGGTATGAATATCTTTTTGACAATTTCCGATCAAAAGAGCTACGTCTCTTATGAACGAAAGAAGTATTTAAAAATCAGACGCAAGTGAAATCATAACTGTAGGACGACAGACACGTTAGGTGTACTTTCGTACATGTTGTATAAAGGACCTACACGCACAGACACACACGAAAAGGGGTTGTATTTCTTTTTATAGTTAGGGTTTAATAGAGCTTACTGTCGATCCGAAGACTACTCGTCGAGTTCAGTTAACTACCGTCGACGGTCTCTCGACACTAACGTTTCCTACGACTCCGAGTAACCCCTTCTGCTGCAGTTGTCGTGCTTGTAGGCGGGACCCAAAGGCTGCCCCTCGCCACCGAGGTACGGTCACTAAGCGGTTGAGGCAGAGTCGTGATTGTAGTTTGTGTGCCTAAGATATCTTCCTGGTTCTCATAAGATACCGAAGGGCGTGTTGTTGGTTGAGTTCTCCGGAACCGTTGAGTTTTGTACTGTATCGATTACTCAAGAATAGATTGATTAATCTATTCTATTGTTGTATCTCTTCAGGTCCGTATGACAAAAGTTATAAGACTTTGCTTTGAGAATTTTTACTTGTGTCAGCGAAGTGACTGTACCGTGTCTGTGCACGAGACCTTAGTCCTGTCTGTGGATGAATTAGACAGAATAATAAGTCGAGTCAAGTCAGAGAGTCAGCACAGGCTGAGAAACGCTGGGGTACTTAGCGTCGTGCGGTTCGGAGGGACAGGTAGTGGTTGAGGGCCTCAAGTGAGTCTGAACGTAGGTAGCTCAGTCACTACGGTAGGTCGGTAGAGTCGGACCCAACAGGGGAAGAGGAGGACGGGGAGTAGGGAGGGTCGTAGTCTCAGAAAAGGTTACTCAGTTGAGAAGCGTACTCCACCGGTTTCATGACCTCAAAGTCGAAATCGTAGTAAGGAACGTTTCTTTAGGGTCCCAACTAGAGGAACGTCAGGGTTCCCTGAGAGTTCTCAGAATAATAATCCACCGACATTAAGGATGAACACGCACGAATGTACGAGTCAGTGAAGTCAGCACAGGCTGAGAAACGTGGGAGTACCTGACATCGGGTGGTCCGAGGAGACAGGTACCTTAAGAGGTCTATTCTTATGACCTCAACGGTACGGGAGGACGTCCCCTAGAAGGGTTGAGTACCTAGCTTAGGTCCAGAGGACGTAACGTCCGTCTAAGTAATCGTAGACTCGGTGGTCCATTTGGGTTAAGGATAAACAGACGTTATTTTACAAGATTACAAAACGGAGATATATCATGTCTTCGGAAGTTTCTCTCTTCTCGGGTTCATTTGTAGATAAATGTTTTGTGTACCGAACTCGTGGTAGATTCAAACCCCAATTATGAAATAAATTATTTACAGACGAAAGGATGTTCCAATATTAAGACATATTGGTAAGAGAAGATAACATTTCCTCGTTTACCATGACAGGACATGAATCTCAATTAGTTGTTCTTTGTGTCTCTTGGTCGAGTTCGGTGTCACCGTCTCGACTGTAGTGAGTCGCTCAAGGGACTGGCATTCCCCAAGAGTTAAGTCTGTGAACTTGGGTACGATGCGGAGTGACCGACGAAAGTAAGCAAAAGATATTTACGTGTCCTGTTAAGTTTGAAACCTTTTTTTTATCTTTTTCCGATTTTTATTAGGTGTCAACTTTTCTGACTTCTTTTCTCCTTCGAGATTAAAGGTCGTCCACAGAATTGTGGGTCCCCGTCTTAGAACTGGCACACTCTTGTTACGTCCGAGCACACAGTAAATGTCTTTCGATTTCCGTGTCCACTTTAGAGTGTACCTAATCGGTGCTCTCCTTTCGAGTTCATTCGAGACCCGAGTGATTGGTCGGCCCTATTACCTTCTCATTTGTGTCTTCTCGAGAATGAGCCCCGTTTCAAGTCAGCTACACCCAGCACACGGTTCTCCTTTGGAGTGGTTGGGTACCTCTTGTAGACCGGACCCTCTCCAGTCGTAAAGGTGTTGCGAGTCAAAATCGTCCACATTGTGCTCATGGGACTACTTCTCTTGTGACGTCTTCGTCTCATTCCCCCTTTTACCCCCTTTTTCTGAATCCTCCTTTTAGATGAAGACGAAATGACTAATGCGGTTTCGGAAAATGACACGTCTAATGTCGTTTGACTCCTTTTAAGAATTTCTCTACCCTTATGGTCTGGTGGACTGGGCGGAGGACTCTTTAGACATACGTCCAGTTCTTCGTCGTCAATCTTGGCCTATACCTTGTTGTCTGACCAAGGTTTAGCCCTTTCCTCATGCAGTTCCGACATATAACAGTGGGACGAATAAATTGAATATACGTCTCGAGTAGTACGACCCGACCTACTTCGTGTTTGACTTTAGTTCTAACGACCCTCTTTATAGTTATTGGAATCTATGCGTCTACTGTGGTGGGAATACCGTTTTTCGTTTCTCCTTGACTTCTCGGAGAACTACTTTCACTTTCTCTTCTCACTTTTTAGACCGAATTTTGAGTTGTAAGTTTTTTACTTCTAGTACCGTAGGCCAGGGTAGTGAAGTACCCTTTATCTATCCCTTTGTCACCTGTCACCGACTGAAATAAAACCCCCCGAGGTTTTAGTGACGTCTGTCACTGACTTCAGTACTTTAATTTTCTACGAGTGAGAAACCTTCTTTTCGATACTGGTTGTATCTGTCGTATAATTTTTCGTCTCTGTAATGAAAAGGTTGTTTCCAGGTAGATTAGTTTCGATACCAAAAAGGTCATCAGTACATACCTACACTCTCAACCTGAGATTTCTTTCGACTCACGACTTCTTAACTACGACACCACGACCTCTTCTGAGAACTCTCAGGGAACCTGACGTTCCTCTAGGTTGGTCAGGTAGGATTTCCTTTAGTCACGACTTATAAGTAACCTTCCTGACTACGACTTCGACTTCGAGGTTATGAAACCGGTGGACTACGTTTCTTCCCTAAGGAACCTTTTCTGGGACTACGACCCTTTTTAACTTCCGTCCTCCTCTTTGCCTACTGTCTCCTACTCTACCAACCTGCCGTAGTGGCTGACCTACCTGTACTCAAACTCGTTCGAGGTCCTCTACCACTACCGGTCCCTTCGGACCGTACCATGTTAGGTACTCCAATGTTTCTCGACCTGTGCTGACTCGTTGACCTGACTTAACTTTGTAAATCCAACTTCCAGGTCCCTCGGACACGAAAACCCCGTCATTATATTGGACAAGAGGGGTGAATAGTTTGTGACCGAGAAAGTCCAAGGTCTAGCTCTCGTAGTGAAGGAATGTTCGGACTAGGACTGGGATTAGGTCTGGGACTGGAAGACCATATTTCAAAGTAAAGACATGGTGTTAGAGACAGTGTGGACTGTAAGTCGAACCGGAACTACTAGTTTAAGTAGAGTAGTCAAACAAGTGAATCGGAGGGGTCAGGTGGAGGGTGAGGGGCTGGTATTGATTCAGGAGACTACCCCGACATGACCGGTTCAGGTGTAGACGTAGAAGTCGTGTTAAGGACCGTGTCCCGTCAATTCAGACCTACCTACCTACCTTCCCTTTTTCCGTCCTTCCCTTCCTCCCTGTCTCCCGGAACCTCCCGTTGAGGAAGATGACATAGCACTTACTTATAAAAGGTCTTGAGATACAGGCGGATCTCTGGTCATATGAGGTAGTTGGACTTTCAGAGTTTTACGAAAATTCAAGAAATTATGTACAAATTAGTGATTGATTTATTATAATCCGTTATATAAATAACGAAACACTATTCCGCACAATCGTCCAAGGACATGACATATGTCTCCCAATTAAGCCATTGGTGGTGATCAGGACTGTCTCGGAGTAATCTCTCGGTCCACAGTGGAACGACTCTCCCTCTCGTACGTGCAGCAGAGACCGAAAGGGGTGAGTAAAGTATTGTCTTACTAGGTGACAGATAATTGAAATATTTTAGCACCGGTCGTTCAACTGTCACTTCGGGAACTCGAGATGGTGTCCTACTTCGAGTGCATTAAGTAGAGACTTTGAGAGTTGGTTCTTGACGTTCTAGGCTCGTGACCCGTACTGATGTTTTCGGACGTTTGGGTCGAGGGAAGTAGAGAAGGGTAGTTTTGAACCTAAAGTCAGTAGATTCTACGGGGAATTAGGACTCCGAGAACCTCTGTCACAGGGGTGTCGTACAGTCCTAGTTCATTTCTATTATTCACTCCGAAGGTTCTACGCAAACACTCCTTGCCTACATACACGTAGATCAGTAGAGACTTGATTAGGTGTACAGGTTTAGTTCACTCCTTTTGACAACTTTTACTTAATTTTAAGTATTGTGTGTATGTGTATGTACGTGTGTGGTTCGTGGCTCGGCAAGGAACTGACTACTTCTAAAAATTCCTGCCTATTTAATTCTCAAACCCTAACTGTAAATGTGTGATGATATAAATTTTATCTATTGGTCGTTTCTGGATGACGTAGTGTGTCTCTGGATATGAGTTCTAAAGCATTATTGAACATTCCCTTTTCTTAACTATGCATATATACGTATTGACTTAGTGAAACGAGATGTGGATTTTTGATTGTATTAAAACAATAACAACAAGTCAGTGATTCAGTGCAGAGAAATTCACGGGTACCAGACGTCGTGTGGTTCGAAGGGACAGGAAGTGATAGACGGCCTCAAACGAGTCTGAGTACAGGCGACTCAGAGACTACGGTAGGTCGGTAGAGTCGGAGACAGTGAGGGAAGAGAGAACGAGAGTTAGAAAGGGTCTTAGTCCCTAAAAAAAGGGGTCACTCAGTCGAGAACAACATATTGTTTAGTTGATATGAAGTTGAAATTTTTATTTTATTTTAGATCGAGTTTTGTCTTGACAATTATAATTTTTTTTGAGAAATATTTTCCAAAAATTTTATGTCTAATTACTGATAAAGGGTGTGAGTACACTTTGTAAGAAATAAACTTCTTATATAAAGATAGAGGTAACACGTAATGTCTCTGTGTCTTGGAAAACAGAGTTTTATGGGTTTCCCTGGCGAGTGAGAGTTTTACGTCAGTCGTGTGTAATCATAAATATTTCGTAAGGTAATATCGTCGTAGAGAGTTTACTTTTCCATTTCTTGTGATAATAGTTATAATTTTGGTAGATAGAAAATTTTTCCGATGTAGCTAAAAGGGGTGGTGACTAAGGTAGTTACGGTCGCAGTCGAGGTACTTCACCGGTGATAATATATTGTCGAATATAGCTATTAAGGGTTTACTTGAAAGGGTTAAAAGATATCAAAAAGTTGGGTAAATGATCCTGTAGTCGATCCTTTTCCGAACCTCACTAGTCTTTATGGGTTTGGTCAGAAGGGTGCCTCGATTGTGTCGCGTTCACGTAAAATTTTATACTTCGTTGAAACTCCAAGATAATTCTTCCCGTTTGTCCTGTGGAAGACCAAGTAAAGTCGATTTTACTCGGAGGGGTGGTAGTCACAATCCAAAGGTCCATCGAGTCACCATTTCTTAGACGGACGGTTACGTCCTCGGTGTGCTCTGCACACCCAAGCTAGAGCCAGTCCTTCTAGGGGACCTCCTCCTTTACCGTTGGGTGACGTCATAAGAACGGACCTCTTAAGGTACCTCTCTCCTCGGACCGCCCGATGTCAAGTACCCCAGTGTTTCTCAACCTGTACGGACTCGCTAGTAACTACAATATTTTTGTCGTCGTCATCGTCGACGACATCGATGAGGTACTCCTCACGTACCCCGTAATCCACGTTATCTGTAGTACATGGTTTGCGAAATTCATATGACAGTAAATTAGGAGTGTTGGGATATCACCTCCACACCCCAGGATAGGGTTCCGGTGTCCTCATTCTAGTAGAGTCCTTGACTCAGAGAGACATTGGAGACGATTTTCGAGGAGTTAGTAGTGGTCGTTCAAAGGTTTAATCCGTTTTTACGGGTGCGACCATCAGTGGTTAGTGAATTGCGGTGGGAAGGTCCTCCTTAAAAGAATTAGACCTCCGATATTTTTAACCAAAACGTTCCTGTGTGTCCATGCTAGGGACTCAACTCGTCCAAAGGACCTCCTCCTTTACTGTTGGGTGAGGTCTTAAGAACGGACCTTTTAGGGTGCCTGTCTCCTGGGTCCGTCGGTGTCAGGGACTCCAGTGTTTCTCAATCTATGGTGATTCGAGCACGCGCGCGCGTGTGTGTGTGTGTGTGTGTGTGTGTGTGAGTGTGTGTGTGTGTGTGTGTGTGAGTGTGTGTGTGTATCGTAGATGTGTGTGTGTGTGTATATGTGTGTGTGTGAGTGTGTGTGTATCGTAGAGGGACCGGACAGTCTAGTCGGCCGATGCGAGAGTCACGGGTATAATAGAGACAAGAAACAAGAATTATTTGAGTGAGGGAAGACTTTACGAGATCCCGACCTTTAAGAAAAGGACGGGTACGAACCTGACGGTGCCGTCATTCTTGATAATCTTCGGAGGCAGTGACTGTCCGTGTGATTCCGGGTCTCTCAAATTCATTGAAGGGCCGTAGTGTTTCGGTTGTCTGTCGTCTCGGTTCTGTGTCCAGGTCGCCGGGTTGAGGTACAAGGACTGGAACTGTGGTGGAACGGGGGATCAGAGACAATGAAGTGGAGGACGGAGTGTCATAGGTGAGGATTTTGTTCGTCGTAACGTTTCCCAGGAAGTCAGTTTAACGTCCGCCGGTCTGATACTTTCCTCGTCTCTAGTTGTCGCTCTGCAGAGGACCGCTGGAGTTGTTCGAAAAGTCCCAGTGACGGAGAGGTAGGAAGGTTTGAGTCGAGTGTAAAAGGGAGAGGTAGTCGGATTTGTCTGGAGTGGACGGAAATTTTTTTTTTTTTTTTTTTAGGAGAGACGAGGGTTCTCCCATGATGATTAGAAAAGTGTTTCTACCTAGAACTGAGAGGTTCCTCTATTCAAAATACTTTGAACCTTGGTGAGGATAAAAGAGAGAACAGGATATATTTGTCCTTTAGTACCTATTAGAAAAAAAAGAAAGAAAAAAAGACGTTGGTCTTTACATCGGTACATTTGAGTTATTTCGGTAACTAGTCGACAGTGGAAGGTTTCTGTCGGTAGGGTCCACAAGAAAGTAGGTATATATAAATACTTTGTGACAGTCCAAAAGGGGTCCTCACCGACCCGAAAGTAGTTTAGTATGGTATTAGTGGTTCTTTTACGATTTAGGTCGTGTTAGTTATCTTGCACCTGTACCGGTTATAGGTGAAAGACGAGAGTTCTGAATTAATTTTTACGTTTTCCCTTTTTATGGAATTTTCACTTTGATTTGTAGGTTTTTTTTAAAAAATTCCTTTTCACTACAGAGTGGAGATTTCTCTTACCGGAGTTCAACCTATTTTTTTCTGACTCCACCTATTTAAAATGACGAGGGATTTTACACAAAGGTCCATAAAAAACTTTATGACAGTAAATCATCGTCGAGGATAACGACGAAGGACGGACGGGAGGAGAATTAGTATAAGACCAACCTTCTTTTACATCTTGTTTTGTAGTCGACATTTCCCCAGACTAGAAGTCCATTTTCGAGGGTATTGCACACCCGTGAGTGAGTGGGTTTGGAGACGTCCGAATGAGTAATGGTTCGTCGGTTTGAAGGAGAAAAGGAACTTATTGCCCTTAAACGACGACAACAACAAATCAACGATTTGTTGTAAATCGTTGATTTACAACGATTTAGACTGAGAAACGTGGGATACCTGGCATCGGGTGGTCTGAGGAGGCAGGTGCCCTAAAGGGTCCGTTCTTCTGGTCTCATGCGACCACAAGGAAAGAGGTCTCCTAGAAGGACTGGGTCCCTAGTTTGGGTACAGAGGACATGACCGTCCGTCTAAGAAATGGTGCCTCGGTTTCGGGATTCTCCTTAAATATTTAATGAATAATAAGTGTTCCGTGAGAAGTCCCTAATAATAATAATTCGTAGTGTGTCGTCGGGTTCCATTCATAAAAGTAGAGGTAAATTTTTATTACTCGGGTTCGAAACCTCTACTGCTTCAGGATGTTTGCAGTCTCACCGAAGGTCCTTCCGACTCATCCATTCTTAAAACTTTTGAAAAGAGACGAATTAGTAAAGTTGATGGTCTGTGACGTTACAAAGACCTAGGGATTGCCTCTTCTACAAACCGACTATTTTAGATTGTTTTCTATGATTTCTGAAAAATGTTCGAAATTTTACAATTTGATTAAGTTTCATAAAAATTATAAGAGCACAGGTTCCTCAAAATTACTGTACACTTTCTGTAATTATTTTCTGGATAGTAGAGTGGTAGGTTAATTGGTACCCCTATAAAAAGGGTGTCCACGGAAATTCTTTAACATTAGCACGTCTCTCCGTGCATTACTTTTCACTGAGTCGGGGCTGATCTGGTAAAGGTATTTCATTGCTGATCATTCAGAGATCACGAGTAGAGGTTTTGTTGGTTTTCATGTGTGTGGGTAAGTATATGACACCCGACGCCACAGGTCGACACAGACTGACAAACGTTGGGGTACCTGGCATCGGGAGGTCCGAGGAGACAGGGACCCTAAGAGGTCCGTTCTTATGACCTCGCCCAACGGTAAAGGAAGAGGTCCCCTAGAAGGACTGGGTCCCTAGTTTGGGTGTGGAGGACGTAACGTCCGTCTAAGAAATGGTACAACTCGATGGCCCCTTCAAGTGAGTACATAGACGTGTATCATTGTCCCATTTATATACACATACATTTTCCCCAAAACGAGATGTGACAAAGTGTGGTACGAAATAGTGTGTTGTAATTTTCGTTGTTATTTTGGTCACGAAAAATTCAAGAGTAACTCAACCGGACTGAGTATCGGTAATGGTTTTTTTCGTTGTAAAGTTCCGTTCCAACAACCAAAAGGTTGACCGATCTAAGTCCTACAGTAATGTGGTCTTTTGATGGTTCTCGTGTGACTGTTCTGTAGGTCTTGATCAGTCTTTTTAGACGTAATTTTTTTTTTTTTGACAAATTGGTTTCACGGTTGGATAGAAAGGACTGTATATACTTGCAGCCATGCCGAAGGATGACTTTACTTACGTCTACTGGAACGACTCACAAGACAAGTTTTCGTGTCCTGTGGCACGTGTCCTGAAATCAAACGTCCCACGATCCCTCAGGAGGAATACGGGAGAGGTAAGGCTGACGGTGGCGGAGTTGATGTAGTCGACGATGACGTGAGTGCTCCGGTGTCTGAGTTGCAGGTGATCTCCTCCCATGGATCCACCATACAGTCTTCGGGGGTCCCCGTGTTCGTCGTACAGGTCGTGTTCAGTGAGGTCAAAGGGGTTCTGGTGTAGTTTGTTTTGTAGTTGGAGTGACCGTATGACAGCTGGGAGCTCTCTAGATAAACTGTTTACGTGGATTACGAATCTCTCCTTGGTTGCTCATTGTTTGTTCGTAGTTAGTGAACGAGTCGTCCTTACAACAGGTGTAACACTTTGCAGTTGTAGACGTACATAAATTTTCGAGCATAGTGAAATTTTTGTGTTCTTGTGGTCCTCCGTCAAGAGGACACTTGTAAGTCCTCACTGCGTTTCATAAATCACCTTCCCTGTTGCACGAAATAAGGTGTTTAGATCCTGCTGTTAACGTACAAAGTACGTAGTGAGCTCAGTCTATTTCCTCACTCTGGGAAAGTTTTATAGGTCGAAACACATAAACATTAGAAACCCGTTCTTTGACGAGACTTCCCTACATAAATAGTTTGGTACAGTTTAGGTAGGAGTCTCCTCCCAGATCGTCTTAAGGTCCCGAAGTACCGACGCGACTTTCGTCGGAGACTCCACTTTCCGAAGGTGAGCCGGAAGTAGGACCCTACTTTCCTGGTCGACGAAGGTTAGGGTCCTACGTCCCTTTAAGGACTTCAGAATAAGCCTTGTCTGAGATCAGAACGCCAATTTGTCGAAGTGACCCTTCGCTGCGTCTCATCTGACCAACTTTCGTGACCTACCTTACCTTATCAACCCCTTTTCCCCTTCTAAGGTAGGACCACCCACCAGGACCCAAAGACACTCAGAGTCGTGAAAGAAGATAATCTGTCCCAACTGGGGACGGATCCTCCCCGAGGGGTCCGTCGAGTCGCCGTTTCTTAGGTGGACGGTTACGTCCTCTGAGTTCTCCACGCCCAAGGTCGGGACCCAACCCCTCTAGGAGACCTCGTCCTTTACCGTTTGGTGACGTCATAAGTTTACCGTTTGGTGAACTCTTAGGGTACCTGACTCCTCGGTTCACTCGATATCAGGTACCTCAACGTTTCTCAGTCTGTGTCGACTCGTATGTACGCCCGATGGATCCTCCCAGGGACTGTCCTAATCTTATTTATTTTATTACGACGGTGGATTGTCTTGAGTCGTTACCGTCCGACGACCATGTAATTTTCGGTTTTTGTAGAAGGTAAGTTCTTTTTTTTTTTTTTGGGTGATAGTTACCTTTCCGTGTATAACCGGTTACTTGGGATTTTGATTCGTTATTTAATCACTGAATCCTAGAACTCGAATACCACTATTTCGGTTTGTACTGTATTCTGACCTTCGACCTTTTCTTCATTAATTATCTTGTTGAGTCATGATTCGACAGAATTACTGGTCCCGATCCGGAGAACACAAATTTGAAAGTGTACACACACAGAGTGTGTGTCTCAAGTACTGTAAATTTTTTTGTTAAACAGTACGAGGAAAAGTCAAGACGATAGCGAAGACCAAGTTTGTCATTGTGTCCTTTGAAAGGCCCTTGGAAGAAAGAGTAAGAACCGATTTCGTTTCATAGAGACACGGTCGAGTGGACTCTAATTTCTCTCACTTTCTTTAAAGTCTCTTTAAGATGAACAAAGTTGTCCGGATTTTATACCTTCCGTTGAAGACGTTTTCGAAAAATTGTTCCAGGACTTTGTTATATATTCTATATGGGTAAACTTACGTCTCAAGGTTTCTTATCATTCTTCTCTATTCTTTCGGAAGAAGTCACTAGTTGCGTTTCATTATCTCCTTTTGTTATCTTACCCTTTCTGATCTCTAGAGAAGTTCTTTTAATCTCTATGGTTTCCTTGTAAAGTACGTTTCTACCCGAGTTATTTCCTGTCTATTCCATGTCTGGATTGTCTTCGTCTTCTATACTTCTTTTACACCGTTCTTATATGTCTTCTTGATATATGTCTTCTAGAGGTACTGGTGCTACCACACTAGTGGGTGGATCTCGGTCTGTAGGACCTTACACCTCAGTTCACCCGGAATCCTTCGTAGTGATGTTTGTTTCGATCACCTCCACTACCTTAAGGTCAACTCGGTAGAGTTTGGGATTTTCTACTACGACACTTTCACGACGTGAGTTACACGGTCGTTTAAACCTTTTGAGTCGTCACCGGTGTCCTAACCTTTTCCAGTCAAAAGTAAGGTTAGGGTTTCTTTCTGTTACAGTTTCTTACGAATTTGATGACGTGTTAACGTGAGTAGAGTGTACGATCGTTTCATTACTAGTTTCAAGAGGTTCGGTCCGAAGTTGTCATACACTTGGTACTTGAAGGTATACAAGTTCGACCTAAATCTTTACTTTCTCCTTGGTCTCCAGTTTAACGGTTGTAGGTGACCTAGTACCTTTTTCGTTCTCTCAAGGTCTTTTTATAGATAAAGACGAAATAACTGATACGGTTTCGGAAATTGACACATTTAGTGGTGTTCGACACCTTTTAAGAATTTCTCTACCCTTATGGTCTGGTGGACTGGACGAAGGAGTCTTTAGACATTCGTCTAGTCCTTCGTTGTCAATCTTAACCTGTACCTTGTTGTCTGACCAAGGTTTAGTCCTTTCCTCATGTAGTTCCGACATATAACAGTGGGACGACTAAATTGAATGTACGTCTCATGTAGTACTCTTTGCGACCCGACTTTCTTCGTGTTCGACCTTAGTTCTAACGGCCCTCTTTATAGTTATTGGAGTGTATACGTCTACTGTGGTGGGAATACCGTCTTTCACTTCTCCTTGATTTCTCGGAAAACTACTTTCACTTTCTCCTCTCACTTTTTCAGCCGAATTTCGAGTTGTAAGTCTTTTACTTCTAGTACCGTAGACCAGGGTAGTGAAGTATCGTTTTTCTACCTCTTTGTTACCTTTATCACTGTCTGATAAAAAGTCCGAGGTTTTAGTGACGTCTACGACTGACGTTGGTACTTTAATTTTCTGTGAATGAGGAACCTTCCTTTCAATACTGGTTGGATCTGTCGTATAAGTTTTCGTCTCTGTAATGAAACGGCTGATTCCAGGCAGATCAGTTCCGATACCAAAAAGGTCATCAGTACATACCTATACTCTCAGTACATACCTACACTCGTGTCTTCTTAACTACGAAAACTTGACACCAAAACCTCTTCTGAGAACTCTCAGGGAACCTGACGTTCCTCTAGGTTGGTCAGGCAAGATTTCTCTAGTCAGGACCCACAAGTGACCTTGCTGACTACGACTTCGACTTTGAGGTTATGAGACCGGTAGTCTATGTTTCTTTACTGAGTAACCTTTTCTGGGGCTACGACCCTTTCTAACTTCCGGTCTCCTCTTCCCCTGTTGTCTCCTACGCTACCAACCTACCGTAGTGACTGAGTTACCTGTACTCAAACTAATTTGAGGCCCTCAACCACTACCTGTCTCTTTGGACCGCAGGTACCCCAGTGTTTCTCAACCTGTCCTGACTCTCTGACTTGACTTGACTTTGTCACTTAATCCATCCCTCTTTGGGCGTACTTTTTTCTCCTCTATTCCTTTCCCCACCTCCCTTAGACACCTCCATTTCTCAGTCTCTTCTACTCCTATAACTTAAAGTCCCGGACTAGGACGTTGTCTGTTCTTTGACAGGCGGTTTCTAATTATCTATGTGGTATGTCCTGTAAAACAATGGTTACTCTCCCATTTGTTCGGAGGTTTTAGAGATCCGGGGTCTAAGAGTATTCCCGGTTCGTCGTCGTTTTCCCGACTTTGGGATTTCCGTAAAGGTCTGATGTTTGGGTATGTCGATTTGATTAAAATATATAAATTTAGATTAGAAGGTATAATGTATTCTGATAGTATTGTTATTACGGTCAATGACAAGTTCATTGTGTTACAAGAAGAGACTGTATGATGGATTCAAAAGTCTGATTAAGAGTTGAAGAAAGTGTTACGATTTTTACCAGGTGGGAGTGTTAGTTTCGGTCTTTCATAATGTGTTAGTAATAAACAAACACCAAAGTAAACTGAAACCCTCCGGACCCCCGAAACACAACAACAAACGAAAACGGGGAACCGAGACTTGTGTCAGTGCCAGTGTGCCTGCATTCAAGTTATGAAAACCCAAAAGGACTAGTCAAGTATCCAGAGAGTACTTGTAAGAGGAAATAATCGACTAAATTCAACCTCATACCAACGAAATGTTTCAACACAACCAGAGACGATATGTTGTGTCACTTAGTCGATATACATATGTATGTAGGGGAAGAACCTGGAGGGAGGATATAGGGGTAGGGAGAGTAGTGTCTCGTGACTCGTCTCGAGGGACGTGATATGTTGTCGAAGGGTAACGACGACGACGACGACGACGATTCAGCGAAGTCAACACAGGCTGAGACACGCTGGGGTATCTGCCGTCCGGTGGTCCGAGGGGGTAGGGACCCTAAGAGATCCGTTCTTGTGACCTCACCCAACGGTAAAGGAAGAGGCTATGCACTTTCACTTCTCACTTTCACGAGTCAACGCAGAACTGAGAATNCATATGTATGTAGGGGAAGAACCTGGAGGGAGGATATAGGGGTAGGGAGAGTAGTGTCTCGTGACTCGTCTCGAGGGACGTGATATGTTGTCGAAGGGTAACGACGACGACGACGACGACGATTCAGCGAAGTCAACACAGGCTAAGACACGCTGGGGTATCTGCCGTCCGGTGATCCGAGGGGGTAGGGACCCTAAGAGATCCGTTCTTGTGACCTCACCCAACGGTAAAGGAAGAGGTTACGCACTTTCACTTCTCACTTTCACGAGTCAACGCAGAACTGAGAATCGCTGGGCCACCTGACGTCGGATGGTCCGAGGAGGCAGGTACCCTAAAAGGTTCGTTCTCATGGCCTCATCCCACGGTAACGGAAGAGGTGACGTCGAGTCGATCGAGGAACATTTCAGTACATCAAAACCGTTCTGTCTTTGAAGGTTGTCACGATCGTTGACTTTGAATTGAGTAAGTGGGAACAGTTAATGGGTCGGGGACACGAGGACGTATTGGTATAAACAAACACATTTCCAGTCCGTAGGGGTGACGAACAGGATTGGTAGGCGTACGTCCTTTGGGGATGAGACTCGATCTGATGAGTGTCAGTCGTGCCGTGTGATTTCAGACCACAGTGCGTGACAGATATTTTTGAGATTGAGGAAACAAACCCCGAGTCTCGACCTTCACAATCGAGGAGACCCGGGCGGTCGCATTATTTGGACTCAAGAGGTTGAGAGGTTCGCTCCACGAACCAAAGGGCTGTCTGGCTGAAGACGTTGTTTATATGTATACAAAACGACAAAGACTGAATGAAGTGAGACATACTATCTGAGATCCGGGGAGGTACAGAGATGTTTACTGGGTCAAAACAAGGAAAAATACTAACTAAAAATTATTTATTTCAACTTTGTCCGATAGGCTTTGAAAGTCAAAGAGTTTTCGTAGGTAGATAGTTAAAGAGTTTTGTTAGAGAAAAAAGGTTTAGAAGGAGGTCCGACTACACGGACGGGTAAGGAGGACGATTCACGTCCGTCAGGACGGAGACCTCCGGTGGGAAGTAACGAACGGAGGATATTGGGGATGGGATGGGATGGGGTAGGGTGGGCTGGGGTACGGAGTGGCAGTGGACCACCACCGAAGTAGTGATTCAACACAGGCTGTGAACGTTGGAGTACATCGGGAGGTCCTAGGAGACAGGCACCCTAAAGGGTCCGTTGTTATGACCTTACCCAACGGTAAAGGAAGGGGTCCCCTAGAAGGGTTGGGTCCTTAACTTGGGTCCAGAGAGATGTAACGTCCGTCTAATAAATGGTTGACTCGATGTTCCCTCCCGATATCATAAGTGGACAGTTCGACGGACTGAAGGGTGGATCCGAGATTTCTCTGTCCCTCGAGAGACGAGATAAGTGTACCTTTTAAGATCGTATATCGTTTGTATTATGTGTCGAAAACCTATTTTCTTGTTTATACATAAGGTCGATGAAAGATTGTGTACAAAATTTGTTCGGAAGGCGAATTGAGACTCGTGGATCTTTTTGGATGTAGGAGATATGTTTTTTTTTGCTTAGAACATTGTAGATATCGTCGATGTTTTGTCGGGACCCTTTAGATGTATTATATATGTTTACTGGATACACATACACATACATACACATATACATACATATACATACACATACTGAGAAGCACTGGGGTATACCTGACATCGGGTGGTCCGAGGAGACAGGTTCCCTAAAAGGTCCGTTCTTATGACCTCACCCAGTGGTGAAGGAGGAGGTCCTCTAGAAGGGTAGGGTCCCTAACTTGGGTGTAGAGGACACAGAGGACGAAACGGACCACCTAAGAGATGGTGACGTTGTGGACCCTTCGGGGTACATATACATATATATGTCGGATGGGTGTACTATGTTAAGTAAATGTTATTTGTGCTATGTGTATTTGCTACTTACTCACAAAAATTGTTGTGTCGTATTGTTTAATTCTCCTTTCTACCATTCAGTGAATTTATTGAATATTGTCATTCTACCCGACTTTCAGACTGGTTCGGGGATAGTGAGTGGGTGGGTCGGACGAGAAGGTGTGACTCCCGGAGGAGGGAGGATGAGATCGGACTCATCTCGAGTCCGATAGTTTGTCCGTTTTCCGGTCTCCCTCACCTCCTAAGTAGAGGTGGGACCTTTCTTACACGCCTCCATTTGGAACTAACAGAAGGTGTAGTTTCCTTGACCTCACTTGACGATAGGGCGGGCGGGTCCTCTTTACGGGCGCAAGGAGGGACTTGCAGAAGAGGGGTGAGAGGAGCTCTCTCTTGTATAAATCGACAACTATAATAAGGTAGGTAACTTAATAAGTCAAGAGTATAGTCGACGTAATAAGGTAGACGGATGGGTTTATAGAACCTCAGTAGGTGTGTAAAGTTTGAGTGCTGTAGGTAATAAGACATCTTTTGTCAGAAGAGATCGGGACAGGTGGTAGGACCGTGGTAGGATCCCCGGGTTCTGTGTCAAGAGTCGGGACTGTTGGGGAGAGTGGTGGGTGTAGGTGGACCAGTGGAGACATTAGAGGATCTAGAGAGAGTCTAGGAAAGAGTGGAGACGAAGGGATGACGGAATTTGGTACGGGGTATGTAGTGAAGACTTGAAACTGTTAAAGAATTGAGGAGAGGATTGTTGAGCGACGGTCTTAATCCCGTAGGTTGAGGCGAGTGGGTTCGCAAAAAGATGATCAGACGTCCCTAGCACAGACCGACCAGTGGCGACATAAAGGGAGGTCGCGGTTTTACTTACGACTCGTGTTGACTTCTCCGTTTTTACTGGTATACTTACTTACTGGTGCACTCTTTCTGCCAGTCAAGAACGTCTTAATCTAAGGTGGTGGACGGTATTCGAGTTTCACTGTCACAGATTTGCAGACAGAGACTTCGTCACTATCTTTCTGGATAATTGGGCTCCGAGTGTGGGTTTCCATTTAGTAGTAAAGTGTGTGACGGTGTCCGTGAGGATTATATTAATGTGTAAGAAGAGTGCGACGGTACGTACTATTTTACATATCTTAGCACTTCTTACTAGAAAGAAAGGGTCTTCCTTTTCTTTCTGATACTTTTACGTTTCGTGTCCAGAGGAGCTGTGGAAGGTCCTGTGTGCCTGTTCGTGTGGTAGTAGAAGTTCAGGAGGCACCGGACTCCTCCACCAGAAGATTGTAGGTCTAGTTTAGGGTCTTAATCGTTTGTTCCGGTGAAAAGTGGTAGTGGATAACCCCTTTAGGTGCCCTCGGCAGTAGGTCGACCGCTTTCTTCACGAGCTGCAATCCATTAGCACATATACGTTAGTGCAGGTAAACGAATGCTTTAAAGTTTCAAACGTGATTCTGACTTCCTGTTGTTGTAAGAAGGAGAGAGTAGTTAGCCAATGGTTTTCTCTTTGAACAATTAGGATTCACCAGCCGTTTATCCCGGTACGGTTCTTCTGGGTGCGGACGGAAGGTCCGGAGAGGGTGTTCTGGTTGTGTTCTGTTTCCGTCGTCACCGGAAGGGTCTCTCCCTTCCGCCCGTGACATTGGTGTGACGGACGCGCACTTAGGACCGACTTGGCCACACCGGACCCTGTTGTGGGAACAGAGATACGATGTCGAAAGAGTGAAAATTTACCTCGTCAGAAGTGCAGGTAGCGTTGTCTCCTCCCCTGGAGTCCTTTATCGTTGTCGTTACCGTGGGGTGAGGTCATGAGAAAGGACCTTTTAGGGTACCTGTCTCCTCGGACCACCCGACGTCAGGTACCCCAGCGATTCTCAGCCTGTGCTGACTCGTTGAAGTGAAACTGAAAAGTGAAAGTACGTAACCTCTTCCTTTGCCGTTGGGTGAGGTCATAAGAACGGACCTCTTAGTCCCTACCCCCTCGGACCACCCGACGACAGATACCCCAGCGTGTCTCAGTCTGTGCTTACTTCGCTGAATCGTCGTCGTCGTCGTTGTCTTTCCGTCTACTCTTTCTCGGGTTCCCCTTTTTTCATTTGTAGTTCCAGGATGATATACCGTGCTCCTTGACATAAGTTGAAGGACATTATTTGGTATTACCCTTTCTTATACTATGTCATAGTATACATATTGACATAATAAAACGACATATAGTCTTTGATTGTTTTGTGACATTTGGTTGATATATGAAGTTAAAATTGTTTTCCTTCGACACGTCACGAATCGCTGAGTCAGTACAGACAGAGAAACTCTAGGATACTTGACATCGGACGGTCCGAGGAGACAGGTACCCCTAGGAGGTCCGATCTTATGACCTCACCCAACGGTACGAGAGGAGGTCTCCTAGAAAGGTTGGGTCCTCAGTTAGGGTCCAAAGGACGTGACGTCCGTCTAAGAATAGTAGACTCGGTGGTCCCTTCGGGGGTTGGAGTAGTTTTTTTTTTTTTTCTTAGGTTTATTTATTTAAATTTATTTAATGACCTCACTATTATCGAGAGTCCACCACCAACAACGACTCAGCGAGTCAGCACAGGTTGAGAAACGCTAGTCCCCAACGTAACTACTAATTTCCTTAATTATAAAGAATAGTGTTACGGACCGTATTAGATTCACGAGATAGTTATATTGATATAATGTTATTATTATATATTTGGAATCGTGATTAGAGTGAGGAGAGTAGAAGGGTTCCCTAAGATACGGGATGGTCAAGAGAATTTGTGCTTTTCGTTACCAAAAGTTTAAAATATCGTACGCGGACTTCGAAGACCTTCCGAAGAATTTTGTGTCTGACGACACGGTATTTGTGTCTCGAAGACTAAGTTCACCGGACCCTGTCCCGGACTCTTGTACGTAAAAATTGTTCAAGTAACGTCCATGTACCCACGCCCACGACGACCGGACCCTTGTGAACACCTTTTTATGACTGATGACCCGAAGAGACGTAGTCACCTCCTACCACACGCCCAGGTTTGAAGGTCCCGAAGGTTGTCGGTAGTAGGGTATGTGAGAAGGTAGAGTCGTAGAGGTGGGTACTAAGGTTTGAGTCGAGTTCGTAGTCCTGGAGCCTTGACCGTGGTTGTGGTATGACAGTGGTTACTTTATTCGAGGTCCTCTGGTCCTCGAGGGGCCGTTAGTCTTGGAATCACGTACCCTGTGTCTTTTGGAAGTGATTTACCGCGGTTGTGAGTTTCCGTATGGACCTCTTGGTTGACTTCGCCTTGGTTACCCTCGAAGGAGAGTGTTGATAAGTGACCCTTCCTGGCCGGGACTCTGGTGTTACTCGGGTGCTAGGGAGGGTGTGGTTGGTCGTCGAAGAGACGAGTCACCTGGTAATTAAGAAACGGAGGTTGGTGTTGCCCACGAGAGTGTGAAACTTCCACTCCCTCGAAGTTAAAGACCAGAGAGTGACCGTATCCGTCGTGGGGGATGGGGTGGAGACGTGGTTTTCGAAGTTCGGAGAGTAATCCTCTACGACCCACAAGAGTCCCTGTTCCCACGTTAGTCCTTCGTAAAAATACATTCGAAAAGACCATTTACCGGGGTTTTCTAGAGTCATCCTTGTTCTTTCGTTAGTGGTCGTTTACCAACATTAAAAAAAGGCAAGATCCATTCGTAAGTGAAAGTATCGATTAAACCATAATAAAAAGAATTACTGCTAGGGGAATGACAGATGGAAAGTTCATAGTGTTTTAGACCTTGGCGGGGAAAGTGTGGGGTCCGTGTGCGAAGAGGAACCGGGAAACCGACAAGACACTCAAAGAGGTTTTGTAGTAGGTAGGACGGGGAAGGAATGTCGTAGAATTGGTTCGGTTGGTGTGAAAATATTTGTGGTCGGTCCTTCCTGAAGTTTACGAAAATTCTTCAAGTTCCACAGAACAGTTAAAGAGATATGTTCCTTCTACTCCACCCCTGCTTTACACGGTTTGTGTTAGATCCGTCTTATAAATGGACTAGGAGAGTTGTGTTCGTTTTTCGGAAAGAAGTTGTCTTTTGTGAAAGAAGATGTGGATTTCTATTAAAGTTGTACTTTGGGGAGTTAAAAGAATCCATTAATGGTCGTTAACGTTCCTTCCAAAATTCTTCGGTTCACGAGAGGTACAGTCTTCTATCATAAATTTTAAGATTCATGATAAAAGTAAGAGTAGGATTTGTCATATTATTGAAATTAAACTTTTAGTGAACACGCCAAATGTACGTGATTTCTTTAGTAGGTAACTCGACAATACCTAGTAAGTGCGTTTTCCGATTTAACCATAAAATCCTAAGAGAGGATTTATTCGTACAACCTCATGAGATATAAAGATCTCTCTNTATTGAAATTAAACTTTTAGTGAACACGCCAAATGTACGTGATTTCTTTAGTAGGTAACTCGACAATACCTAGTAAGTGCGTTTTCCGATTTAACCATAAAATCCTAAGAGAGGATTTATTCGTACAACCTCATGAGATATGAAGATCTCTCTGTAAATTCCTTTTTATCTATATGGAAAATTTTATTTATAATATATATAAGTCGATACCAATATCTAAATATGTATGTGTGTTTCAGGAAAGATCCACCGTTGTCACTGGAGATAAATGGACATTTGATACCCATCTTTAGTTCTACTTTATGTAATTTCGTATACTTGTTATACTTTTAATCGACTATGAAGTTATACATTATGTGTGTCCTATATATATTTCAAAATGATTAAACGGGTTGAACCGATATAACACTTCAGCGAGTCAGCACAGGCTGAGAAACACTGGGGTACCTGACATCGGGTAGTCCGAAGAGGTAGGTACCTTAAAAGGTCCGTACTCATGACCTCACCCCACGGTAAAGGAAGAGGTCCCCTAGAAGGGCTGGGTCCCCAACTTGGGTCCAGAGGGCGTAACGTCCGTCTACGAATTGGTAGACTCGGTGGTCCCTCAGAGGAATTTTTATAGAATTCCTTCTGTGTATTATTTAAAAGACAAAAAGTTTTATGACAAGTGGAACAGGGTCTAACCAGAGTCAAATTCTTGGGTTTCTCTTACTTTTATTATAAGCAAAATAAGTGTTACGGAAAGGGTCCACTGAGTCACCGTTTCTTAGGTGGACCGTTCGTCCTCTGAATCTCAAACTAGGGAGCCAACCCTTCTAGGGGACCTTTTCCTTTACCGTTGGGTGAGGTCATAAGAGCGGACCCTTTAGGGTGCCCGTCTCCTCGGACCACCCGATGTCAGGTACCTCAGCGTCTCGACCAGTGATGCATCGTTGATTTACTGTTGATATTGAGAGTTCTACACATTTAGACTTAAGAGTAAAGATAATTTAGACGTCTAAATGTGACAGAGTGTCTTTGAACCTTATCACTTTTTCGTACCTAAGACTTGATTCTTTATAGGTGTGAGTTGAGGGTCCAGGTGGTCAAGGATACTTGTTTAAGGACGTAAAAGGGGACGGAATCAAAGAGTAAACAAGTCTTATTGTAGGGGAACCACTTATAATTCGTTGTAAAATTCCTTTCACTGATCGTACCACGAACCATATCTCGACTGAAAAGAACTCTCAGGGAACCTGCCATTCCTCTAGTTTGTCCAGTCAGGATTTCCTTTAGTTGAGACTTGTAGGTAACCTTCCTGACTAGGACTTCGCGGTTATGAAACCGGTGGCATACGCTTCTCGACTGAGTAACCTTTTCTAGGACTACGACCCTTTCCGATTCCCGACCTCCTCTTCCGCCGTCGTCTCCTGTTCTACCGACCTACCGTAGTTTCGGAGTTACTTGTACTCAAAATCGTTTGAGGTCCTCTATCACCTCTTGTCTCCTCGGACCAGAACGACAGCCACCTCAACGTTTCTTAGTCTGTGTTGAAACGTTGACTTGTTGCTTTGATTGGAATCAAATTCATACCAAACCTTTTAGGAACGGTGAACCTACACTGGTCCGATTGCTATTTATAGGAGATTTCTAAAAGTAAAAGGGATATAAATTTTACGAATAGTGGTTTCTAGTTTGTCCACGGCGTTTTTGTTTTCGTGTTACACGGTGACGATAGATTTGTAGGTGGACACTCTTTCCTGACGGGGTTTTAAGGGAAAACATAGGTGTGGACACGATGGTGTGTCGTGTGGTCGAACACACGAGAGGATCTCCAAGGGGGGAACCGTCTGCGCGTCGATTGTAGTCAATTTAACTTTACGACGACTAGGTTCGTTTTTCACTAACGATTACCCTTAACATTAGGTGTCTGGACAAACACTAAACCACGCAGCCACTTCGTCCAAAAGATCTCAGGGGTCCAAGTGGCGCTCCGAAAAGCCATTGAGGTTCACAGGCTACGTCTACTTTAAAGATCTCGTCCGAGCCATTCGTGGCTCCGTGCCCATTTTGGGTGTGTGTGGCGTGTGTTCAACGAAGTCTGCGAGATTAGGTGAAGCACCTTTGAGTGGGTCTAAATGGTCGGTAGTTGCGTGGTAAACAAATTGTTTACCTGTCACGCGACCCCTTGATTAACGACTTCGTTAACGGAGACCTCAAGCGGTGGTGATGGCGGCTTAAAAAAAAAAAAAAAATTACAATGGTCTGTGAGACTTTGGATATGTGTTAATAGTCACCCGAGAGACGCGTTCCTTGGGTTCGCTTAAGCGGCCCAAAGGTGCTTCCCCCGCGTAGGTTAAGGCGGGTTTACTCCCTGACCGGAGACGTCTTTCCTCACGGGTTCCTCTGGTTTGCATCCAGGAAGTTTTACGCTTCTCTAGGGCCCCGTCCGGGGCCACGCGAGAGGGCGTGGGGCTACGAGCCGCATGGAAAGACTGAGGACTTGGCCGTCGAGGTGACCGAAGGGAAGGGCCGGCGAGTCCTAGGGCCCAAGACGACCGTCGCCTGTGGAGACGGGAGGAGCGTTCTCGTTCCTCGTCGGGCCCACGGGGCGAGCGGGCGCGCCGAAGGGGCAGTCTCCGGCGCAGGGCCCTCGACGTCTTTCCGTCCGCGCTCGGGGAATAGACGCGCCTGGGTCGGAAGCCCCGACGACGGCGGCGGTGAGCGCTCGAGGCTCTCGGCGGCCCTGCGCCGCCCGGCCCCGTAGCGCCTCCCGTCGCGCTGAAGGAGCCGGGGCGGAGGGCGGCCGGGGCGGAAGCGCGGGGCGGGGGCGGCCGGGG
This sequence comes from Capra ibex, assembly GCA_006410555.1. Taxonomy (NCBI): domain Eukaryota; kingdom Metazoa; phylum Chordata; class Mammalia; order Artiodactyla; family Bovidae; genus Capra; species Capra ibex. Next base: position 12,105,347 of record SJYO01014747.1, read on the forward strand.
CGGAGGCCTCGACCCTCCGCCGGCGCGTGGCGGGCCCTCGGGCCCAGGGCCGCAGAGGTGCGGTCCTCGGCCCGCCTCCTCGAGGCGCCCGACGCCCCTCCTGCGAGGCGGCGGCCCAAGACCGAGCCACTTCTCCTTCGCCAATGCAATAGAGGAAGCAGACTCAACTAAGTGTCCTTTTTCTACACAGGTTTTTCAGACCGATTCCCTCAACTCTAAGGAGCGCAACATCACGTCCCATTCTTGCTTCACACCCGGTCACACCGACCGTTTGTAGATTAACGAATTAGCGGACAGAGCGACTGCGCGTGTGGCAAAGAGAGGGATTTACCGAGTCTGCCATCTCTTAGGCGGACGTTACGTCCTCTGGACCCAATCTAGGGACCCAACCCTTCTAAGGGGCCTCCTCCCGAACCGTTGGGAGAGGTCATAAAACCGGACCTCTTAGGGTACCTGTCTTCTCGGACCGCCCGATGTCAGGTATCCCAGCGTCTCTCAGCCTGTGTTGACTCGCTGATTCGTCGTCGCCGTTTCCAAGTCACCCTCCCCTCGGCGGAGGCAAAAATGGTGCGTCTGGGATTCTCCACGGCCTCCGGCCGCAGGGTACTTTGGGCACGGTGCACGCGCGCTAACTACCACCTTCAGCCGGTTGGTTTATGTGCCTTGAGGCAAAGAGTAGAAATTTCTCCACTGTAAGAGCTCGACGACCTTGTGAGTTCTCAGAGAATTTCTAGGGATTCACGCTACTGACCGTGATTCCGAAAGTCATTTGTAAACGAAAATAAGGAATGGGCACTCAAAAAGAGGAAGAAGGAAAAAGAAAAGGAGGACGATATTAGAACGTGACATAAATGAGAAATAGAGACGGGACAGTGAAAGAGAGGAACAATTTGGAAGTAGATGACCCGAGGCTCAGACACGGGACGTTCCGCGACCCACGAATCGTCTACGAGACATTCTAAGGACGGGCGACCCTCCAGCCCTTAAGTGTTGTGTGGGGTGGTGGGTGTCCTTTTATCGAAACTTTAATCTATGTTCTCTCAATTTGTGCGATTTGACCAACAGTCTGGCTGGACCGTAAATAATCCAACAACACCCAGACACTCGACCACTCCTCACATTAACTACATTAACCACCGAATCTTCTCGAGGTGACTCCGACTTCAGTCTTACTGGAGTGTAAGTTAGGACCGAACCGTTGACCAACACATTCGTCATTGAAGTGAATTTCAGACTTTAAGTTGAGAGGGAAACTTTCTCTCTCTCTCTCTCTCTTTTTTTTTTTTTGCGGACCTTAATTACATTATTTGAACGTATCTAAGACTCGTTACTAAGTAAATATATTTCATGAATCGTATCACAAGATCGGATACAAATCGTGAATTCTCTCCAATCCACTACTATTCTCATCCCATCCTTTACCTCCGACCCCTCTATTTTTCAATCTTTTGCACTTTTGAATCCTCCTTTATAATCCTCACGACGGTAGTACCACTTTTCGTGTGAAGAGTTATTATCGATGACCACTACTCGTTTTGACTACTGGTCAAAGATCGAACCGTACTTTGTGCACTAGTACAAATTACGAGTGTTTGGACTCTCTTTCAAGTATCGTAGGGAGTCCATTCTACTCCTTTCAATTGGAGTCTTGGTACTTTATTGGTCGGACTCCCTTACTTAGTTCACTCCTCAACCTGAGTCTCTTTGGACTCCATCCTCAGTTTGGACCCGAAAAGGGGTGACAAAAGGTACGTCGATGGTGGGAGGGACGCTCTCGGGTCCTTTGCCTTTTACTGCATCTTTTCCTTCTCCGTGGGACCCATCCTCTTTATCGTCGGTGTGGAAATAAAAATGAAATAAAAAAAAAAAAAAACGTCGGTGTGGAAATTTCCTCTGACTCCTATGTTGGCTCAATTTTATCATTTACTTGGGTGTGTTTTTCGAAAAACGAAGATTTTGCGGACGGCGTCACCTCAAGGACAAGACACCAAGGACATCGGATTGGTGTTCAACTGTTACTGATTGTCGTAAAAAGTTAGTAATTTACGATTGTCTTTCACTTCGCAGCCTTCTAGTATCTTTAGATTCCAGCACAGAGAAGAGAGAGTGGTGTCATGGATGGGAGAAGACAGGTAGAAGGAACTCAAAAACCAAAAATTAACGGGTATGTACAGTAGACGGAGAAAGATTATATAAAGTGGGACACTTATTTATGACCACAACAAGATTGTCATATTGAAGTGACGTATTGGTGTTCGTCGTGAATCCTGACGTCGACCTGAGTATGTCACCGACTGAAGCTATGTGACAACAATGTTACTGAACGAACTAAATTTTTCCCAAACTTGGTTCAGAATGTCCGTGATAATTGGTACAGCACGTCAGGGTGCGTCCGGTACCCCCAGAGCTTTTCAACCTGTGCTGACTCGTTGAAGTGAAAGTGAAAAGTAAAAGTACGTAACCGCCTCCTTTACCGTTGGGTGAGGTCACAAGAACGGACCTCTTAGGGTCCCTGCCCCCTCGGACCACCCGACGGTAGATACCTCAACGTGTCTCAGCCTGTGCTGACTTCACTGAATCGTCGTCGTCGTCAAGAAATTTTTTGTCATCTTGAGGGACGTAAAAATTTAAAAATAACCTCATATCAACGAAGTGTTGCGACACAATCAAAGATGAAATGTTGTTTCACTGAGTCGTTCGTATATGTATATGAGGGAGAAAAAACCTAAAGGAAGGGTAAATCCAGAGGTGTCTTGTAACTCAGCTCAAGGGACTCGATATGTCATCCAAGAGTAATGAATGGATAAAGTACGTATCATCACATATATACAGTTCGGGTTAGAGTGTCAAGAAGGGTGATGGGGGGGGAGTGGGGTTGGAAAGGGTGAACCGTAGGTATGTAAACAAGAAATGTAGACACAGAGATAAAGACGAAACATTTATTCTAGCTGATGTGACTAAAAAAGTTTGGAACGAACAATTAAGTGTACTCGTTGTTCTATAAACTGGAGACTTCTTTGTCGGGACAACAGTCATACCACTAACTTGTATACGAACCAACGTTCTGTCAGATTATTGAAGTCAAAAATTTTGACTTTGCCGTCTACACAGATGACACCCAGGGTACACGACGAAACGACAACCTCGAGAGCACGGGAGTCTTCGGGACTGTACCTCCCTCCATCCAATCGTTGTACCACGGACAAATTTACTCGGTCTCGCCAAATTTGTCCCACTCCAAACACCAGTGGATCTTGGAGACGGGTCCCACAATCTCAGAAGAGATTTTGTCTCCTCGTTTTTGAGGCCGAGAAACCATCCTTTAGTACCGTTCGGAGGAGTACAGAAGGACTACCTCGACCGGTCTGCCAGTCTGTTCAGGTCGAGCTTGACTTCCCGAGTTCCGATTAGGACCCTCCTGTTGAGGGAACTTACGGGTACTTTCTCCAAAGACTCGAGATGACTGTTTCTATAATTCCCGAACCACGGATCGTAGAGAACAGAGACAACCACGAAGAATAGTAAAGACCCGGTTGTTTTCGACTTCATCTTTTAGTTAACGTTATATTGGTACATTTAGATCTTGATAATCCGGTACTTCGACTACGGTCCCAATTCCGTTTTAAATCAGACACCAGGTCCACCGGTCACAAATCACACACGAGATTCCTCCTGTGAACACATGGAACAATGTACTGTGCCTCTTTTGTCGTGAAGAAAACAATGAGCACGTTTATCCGAAACAATAATATAAATGAGTCCCTGAAAAAAAAGACAGAACATTAACAGTACCGTCTAATATCTTTCGTATAAGGGAAAAATATCACCGTCAACACCTTTCTAGTTTAAATCACTGAGTGGGGTCCGAACCGAGACGGTTGATCTACACACAATAGGACGTCCGTCGACCATCCCAAAGTCGCAGAACTGTTTCCACACCGAGGTTATCTTTGTTCACAATGAAAGATTAATGAGTCTTTCTTTTGACTGATATTTCAGAAAGAAACCTTTGGTTGATAACCAGTATAATTATCATTAAGATACATCGTTTAATAACCCAACCGGTTCTTCAAGCAAAAAGGTCTTGTACTTTTGGGGTTTCTTTAAAAACCGGTTGGGTCATAAATTTGATGATCAAAGTCAGTGAGTCAGTACAACTAGAGAAACGTTGGGGCACCTGACATCGGGCGGTCTGAGGAGACAGGAATCTTAAGAGGTCCGTTCTTATGACCTCACACAACGGTACGGGAAGAGGACCCCTTAGAAGGACTGGGTCCCTAGTTTGGACCCAAAGGGAGTAACGTCCGTGTAAGAATTGGTCGACTCGGTGGTCCCTTCGGGAGAATGTCGGTGCTGTTCGATAAATCGACCCGTATACGTGTCCGCAATCGAAGGAGTCTCAACGTGAAAATACCTATAATACGAAAGATGTCCACTCTTAAAGATACTGGTCACACTTGTGTGCGATTATCAAAATTACGAAAATTTACAAAAAAAAATTACGAAAATTTTACAATTAATTCATTTTTACTTTAATTTTACAATTTTAGTAATATCTCTGTACTCCCATTTGGAACTCTTGGAATTAGGGCCAAGTAGTTTACCGAATTTGTCTGGGTTTGAATGACGAAAGCACCCTTTGAACCAGACCGAGTCCCAACAGCGGCTAACCACTACACTCAATGTAGGCAAATCGATCCACGAAGTTGTGAGAAGGTCTGACTTGGTCTTGTCCTTTCACAAAGTGGGACATGTAGCAACGACACCGGGGGACAAATTAGTGAAAAGATCTTACACGAGACAACACAAAGGTAACCGACATCACTCCTCGTAGAATCCTAGTCGGGTCTCTTCGTCGAAGAACTTAAATGTGAACTTTACAATCGGTCCTAGTAACGAAAATTTTAAGGTCACTCGTTCCGTCTTCAACACATGGTAGAGTCCTTGCGTTTAGATCCGAAAGGTTCCTCAACCAAACAAACGTAAGAGACCCAAGGTGTTCATTGAGTACATCTAGACAAAAGGACGGATTACAAAAAACAAGGAAACACTTTAGTCTCCTATTAACGAGATGTTATAACATAACAAAAGACGGTAGCAGTCGCACTTAGTCGGTGTCCATACATATAGATGGGAGGGGTGGGGTGGGGACATCCACCAGTGTGTCGTTTAAGGGTGAACGACAGATAAAATGTAAACCTGGGACTCTTACCTTCTTTTATTAATGTTTACTTTGTTGACTGGTTCCTGAATTAAGGTTTTATATGTTTGTTGAGTACGTTGAGTTATGGTCTTTGTTTGTTGGGTAAGTTTTGTTTTACCCGTTTTCTGGATGTGTCTGTAAACAGGTTTCTTCTGTCTGTCTACCGGTTGTGTACTTTTCTACGAGTCGTAGCGAGGAATAAGTTAAGTCAAGTCAAGTCAGCGAGTCAGCACAGGTTGCAAACACTGGGGTACTTAGTGTTGTGCGGTCCGGAGGGACAGGTAGGGGTTGAGGACCTCAAGTGAGTCTGAGTGCAGGTAGCTCAGTCACTACGGTAGGTCGGTAGAGTAGGAGACAGCAGAGGAAGAGGAGGACGGGGGTTATGGAGGGTCGTAGTCTCAGAAAAGGTTACTCAGTTGAGAAGTGTACTCCACCGGTTTCATGACATCGAAGTCGAAATCGTAGCAAGGAAGGTTTCTTTAGGGTCCCGACTCGAGGAAGTCTTACCTGACCAACCTAGAGGAACGTCAGGTTTCCTGAGAGTTCTCAGGAGAGGTTGTGGTGTGAAGTTTTCGTAGTTAAGAAGTCACGAGTCGGAAGAAGTATCAGGTTGAGAGTGTAGGTATGTACTGATGACCTTTTTGACATCGGAACTGATCTGCCTGGAGTCAGTCGTTTCATTACAGAGTCGAAAACTTATATGACAGATCCAACCAGTATTGAAAAGAAGGTTCCTCATTCGCAGAAAATTAAGGTACCGACGTCAGTGGTAGANTACGAGTCGTAGCGAGGAATAAGTTAAGTCAAGTCAAGTCAGCGAGTCAGCACAGGTTGCAAACACTGGGGTACTTAGTGTTGTGCGGTCCGGAGGGACAGGTGGGGGTTGAGGGCCTCAAGTGAGTCTGAGTGCAGGTAGCTCAGTCACTACGGTAGGTCGGTAGAGTAGGAGACAGCAGAGGAAGAGGAGGACGGGGGTTATGGAGGGTCGTAGTCTCAGAAAAGGTTACTCAGTTGAGAAGTGTACTCCACCGGTTTCATGACATCGAAGTCGAAATCGTAGCAAGGAAGGTTTCTTTAGGGTCCCGACTCGAGGAAGTCTTACCTGACCAACCTAGAGGAACGTCAGGTTTCCTGAGAGTTCTCAGGAGAGGTTGTGGTGTGAAGTTTTCGTAGTTAAGAAGTCACGAGTCGGAAGAAGTATCAGGTTGAGAGTGTAGGTATGTACTGATGACCTTTTTGACATCGGAACTGATCTGCCTGGAGTCAGTCGTTTCATTACAGAGACGAAAACTTATATGACAGATCCAACCAGTATTGAAAAGAAGGTTCCTCATTCGCAGAAAATTAAGGTACCGACGTCAGTGGTAGACGTCACTAAAACCTCGGGTTTTTTTATTTCAGCCTGTGACAAAGGTGACAAAGGGGTAGATAAACGGTACTTCACTACCCTGGTCTACGGTACTAGAAGCAAAAGACTTACAACTCGAAATTCGGTTGAAAAAGTGAGAGGAGAAAGTGAAAGTAGTTCTCCGAAAAATCAAGGAGAAGTGAAAGACGGTATTTCCATCACAGTAGACGTATAGACTCCAATAACTATAAAGAGGGTCGTTAGAACTACGGTCGAACACGAAGAAGGTCAGGTCACAAAGAGTACTACATCAGACGTATCTTCAATTTATTCGTCCCACTGTTATATGTCGGAACTGTATGAGGAAAAGGATAAAGTTTGGTCAGACAACAAGGTACAGGTCGAGATTGACAACGAAGGACTGGACGTATGTCTAAAGAGTTCTCCGTCCAATCCACCAGACCATAAGGGTAGAGAACTTCTTAAAAGGTGTCAAAGAACACTAGGTGTGTCAGTTTCCGAAACCGTATCAGTTATTTCGTCTTTATCTACAAAAAGACCTTGAGAGAACGAAAAAGGAACTAGGTCGCCTACAACCGTTAAACTAGAGACCAAGGAGACGGAAAAGATTTTGGTCGAACTTGTAGTCCCTCAAGTGTATAACGACTTCGGACCGAACCTCTTAAAACTCGTAATCAAATGATGGTACACTCTACTCACGTTAACACGCCATCAAACTGGTAAGAAACCGTAACGGAAAGAAACCTTAACCTTACTTTTGACTGGAAAAGGTCAGGACACCGGTGACGACTCAAAAGGTTTAAACGACCGTATAACTCACGTCGTGAAAGTGTGGTAGTAGAAAGTCCTAAACTTTGTCGAGTTGACCTTAAGGTAGTGGAGGTGATCGAAACAAGCATTACTACGAAAGATTCCGGGTGAACTGAAGTGTAAGGTTCTACAGACCGAGATCTCCTCACTAGTGTAGTAGTACTAATAGACCCAACACTTCTAGAAAAAACATGTCAACAAGGCACATAAGAACGGTGGAGAAGAATTATAGAAGACGAAGACAATCCAGGTCTGGTAAAGACAGGAAATAACTCGGGTAGAAACGTACTTCACAAGGGAACCATAGAGATTAAAAGAACTTCTCTAGAGATCAGAAAGGGTAAGACAACAAAAGGAGATAAAGAAACGTAACTAGCGACTTCTTCCGAAAGAATAGAGAAGAACGATAAGAAACCTTGAGACGTAAGTCTACGAATATAAAAAGGAAAAGAGGAAACGAAAAACGGACAGAAGAAAACTGTCGATAAACATTCAGGAGGGGTCTGTCGGTAAAACGAAAAAACGTAAAGTAAAGGTACCCCTACCAGAACTTGGGACAGAGGACGGTTACAGTGCTTGGAGTAAGGTATCAAGAAGTCCGTGAGATAGATAGTCTAGATCCGGGAATCTAGATAAAGAGTGAAGGTGACGTATTAGTATTCCCTAATCTCTTGACGTTTAGTTTCGATGCTACTCCATAGTGGAGTGTGGGTAGGTTTACGGGTAGTAATTTTATAGATGTTTGTTAAACCTCTCCTACACCTCTTTTCCCCTGGAAGAACGCGACAACCATCCTTACATTTAACTATGTCGGTGATACCCCTTGTCATCTACCTCTAAGGAAATTTTTGATCCTCATCTCGATGGTATACTGAGTTGTTAGGGTGGTGACCCTTATATGGGACTCTTTTGGTGTTAACTTTCTCCGTATGGGGGTACAAGCAGTGTCGTGAAAAATATTATCTATCTCGTACCTTCGTTGGATCTACAGGATTAAATTCTTACGAGTCCCACTGGGTAGAGACAGTTTATAAAGTCTTTACGAAGAAGTATGTAACACATTATCTCAATATAAAAAGACTGAACGGGATCCGGACTTTTATTTCCCTAAAAGTTCCAGTCCCATAATTCTATTACAAAAAGGTCCGTTACTCTATGTATGTGTAGATAGTTCTGTGAATAGACGTATTGATTATAGGCCACTCACCGGTGTTGGTCCTGGTGTGTAATCCTACGAGTGTCCCTGGTTCCACCATTCTAGTCATCCACTCGCACCGGTGCAAGTTCTTTTATCGCTGATAGGTTTGGACGGCTCGTGCCCGATTGTATTTCCGTAAGTTTAAGATAAGAACAATTGAAGGCACGACCGGTTTCGTACGTCCACCGGTCGACGGTCCATCGGTAAACACAAGGGACTAGTTGTTACACAGGTTCGAGAGTCTATTTGTGATACCTATCTTCTATTTATTTTATACTATCAAAGACGGGAGGTCCCCGAGTGTCAACCCATGTCCTCTTTTGGTACATTTGTTCGTCTCGTTTAAAAGTTTCCCTCCTCCAAGATTGTCGTCATCCACGTCCCGGGTCGTTGTCCACGTCCTCTAGTTCACTTTTTAGGGATTCTCTTAATCGTCCTCGCCACTGAGGAACCTCGGGGTTGACGACTCTTTCCTCTAGGACTACACCCTTCGGATCGAGTGTCGTGACCCTGCTTGGGTGTGAGTTGTCCTCTCACTTCTAGTCAAGTCAGTCTCTTTGGTCTGGACGAGTCGGTATGAAGGGATTAACAAGTGAGTTCGTTAGGATTTTAAATTTGTACCCCTGTATCTTTATTATTGTTGCGAAAACCAATTTCTGTAATTATTCAAAACCTGAAGTTCGGAGGTCAGATAGAAACACTGGACCCTGCATATTAAACTAAATTCAAAATTAAGTACGTCGGAGGTTAATGACCGACATCGTTACTGGATGTTTCTTGTATGTCTTAGTGATTACTTACCTAACTTCTCATCAGTCTTTTGAGTACCCCGAAATAATTTACACATTATTACATTATTTACACATTATTTACATAATTTACACATTATTGTTATAAAAGTCCGACCGCGCCATATGACGAAATGACTATAAAATCCACGTAGAAATTTTACTGACAACAACGGTGAAAGACTTTTTGGACCCAGGTTTTATCTCTTATTTTATCATTCTTTAGACTAGAGTTTTGATTAAAGAATAAGAGGTCATATGTCTTCATTTTGGAAAATATAACAACCTTTTATGGATTGATACATATGACTTTTTAATATGGAAGACGTTTCGTGAATGAGAAAACTTTTTATCGAAACAATCAACCTTGAATGATAATCCAACTAAAATTTTACTCTTTATCCTTCCTATTTCGGGATAAATCAAGTTGTGTTTTATATAAAAGTTAGTAAATTTTCCTCCTCTCGGATAAAAAGAGTCGGATAAGCGAGTCACAGTCTGAATAAATCAACATCGAAACTTAAAAAAAAACGTTACTAGAAACGTGGGTGGGAGTCTTATCTGACGCTGGACAGAGAGGACTACCGAAAACCACTTCTCTCTTGGACGAACTACTTAAAAGTTTTGTACTAAGATGAAATCTTGGAGAATAAACTTTTAGGGTTGAAATATAAAGTTTGACTTGTACGAAGTAGGACGTGTAAGTAACTATTCTATACGAGTCCTTAAGGTATTTTGATGCTACCCCTAAGTTCAATGTACGACCATGTCCTCTAATTTTGTAAGGTACAAAAACAATGTAAAACACAGGTAAAACGGAGTAAAGACTGTGAAAGAAGGGGTCGTTACTTTAGTGAAGAGACCTCTTGCTTCTTTTAGGGTTGTGCTGTGGTGAAGTTACCTTATTTGACATAAACTCACATAATGTACTTTAAATTAAAACAATTTAACTTCTGAACACAATTGGACTCAAAACAATTAGTTGACAAAGAGATTTAACATCTCAGCCTCCCTCACCCGAGTCTCCGGGTCGCAAATTTTACGAACAACCTCTGCAACGGCACAATAGACGTGCACAAAAAGTATCGAGACTTCACGAGTAGAATCGTTCCACACGACCCCGACTGAACACCGGGGTCGCTCGACCTTCGAAGGTACCAGTGAATCACTACTTTGTGCCGTCCTCTCATTTCCTGTCTTAATCGTGGTACCTTTCACGCTTACCTGCAGATTTCGCGCCTTTAATTTTTACTTTTTCGTTCACTAGCTACTTGTGACAACTAAAATTTCGTTCGACCTTAAATTTAACCGTTCCTTTTTGACGACATTTGGTACCTGTTCTTTTAGTCTTTCGCACTCCGAGCTGTCTGTCATTTAGGTTACCTGGGTTATACTAGGTCCAAGTATGGTGAACATCGACATTCAGTCTGTTCTTTTATCTAAAAAGAAGAAACACTAGTGTGGAGACAGATCCACATCGACAGTGACGACGAAAAACTTTATGTCTCTATGAGACGAAGTACTTCTCTAATCATCCAATGGTAAGACGGAATAGACCGAAGAGACTCTTATTCTTTTAAGTAATAATCGAGTAGGGACAGGTAAGTTGAGTTCGTGCACGTATACGAGGTACAAAGATTTGTCACTTACATTTTTCTCAAGAAACGTTCTTAATTACAAAACACAATTACACTATAGAAATAGTGTACTCGGGTTCTGACTTCAATGTTAATAGACACATGTTTTTTTCGTAGCAAATAAGGTAGGTACAGAAAAAGGAGTAAACGAGTGTGACGTAAGACGAGTACCTAATCATATGTTTAGGGAACTAAGGAGTAGAGAGGATAATGGACTGACTGAGTGAGACTCATAGATCTGAGTAACATCGGTTTGAGACAGAGGGAGTTTCAAGTGTATTTTATGACAGAGGAGACATTTCTTAGGAGTAGGGTCTCGTTAGGGGGAGTATCGTTATAGGAATGGTTGAATTTTTCGAAGTTAGTTCTGGGAGGAGTACTACAGGGACCATCAGTTCACTAATTCCGAAATGGAAGATTACGGCCCCCACACCCAAGCTAGGGATCAGTCCCTCCACTTTCTTTTCTTTTCTTTGTGTTGGAGTTTTGTATTTTTATTCTTCGTTATAACATTGTTTACGTTATTTCTGAAATTTTTACCAGGTACATTTCACTTTCAGTGAGTCAGTATAGGTTCAGAAACCCTGGGGTCTCTGACATCGGGTGGTCCGAAGAGACAGGTACCTTATGACCTCACCCATGGGTCAGGGAAGAGGTCCCCTTAGAAGGGCTGGGTCCCTAGTTTGGACCCAGAGGACGTAACGGCCACCCAAGAAATGGAAGAATCGGTGGCCCTTTCGGGTTCTTATGACCTTACCCATCGGAAAGGAAGAGGTCCCCTAGAAAGGTTGGGTCCTTAGTTGGGCCCCAGAGGACGTAACGTCCGTCTAAGAAATGGTCGACTCGATGGTCCCGATGTATTTTTCTTGGAAATTTTTTTAACAGAGATAGAAATATTTTATCACCTCTATATATACACACACATATATATATATATGTGTGATATATAAACTCACTGACCTTTTCCAGTCAAAAGTAAGGATAAGGTTTCTTTCCGTTACGGTTTCTTACGAGTTTGATGGCGTGTTAACGTGAGTAGAGTGTACGATCATTTCATTACGAGTTTTAAGAGGTTCGGTCCGAAGTCGTTATGCACTTGGCACTCGAGGGACTACAAGTTCGACCAAAATCTTTTCCGTCTCCTTGGTCTCTAGTTTAACGGTTGTAGACGACCTAGTGCCTTTTTCGTTGTCTCAAGGTTTTTTTGTAGATAAAGACGAAATAACTGATACGGTTTCGGAAACTGACACACCTAGTGTTATTTGACATCTTTTAAGACTTTCTCTATCCTTATGGTCTGGTGGATTGGACGGAGAACTCTTTAGACATACGTCCAGTCCTTCGTTGTCAATCTTGACCTGTACCTTGTTGTTTGACCAAAGTTTATCCTTTTCCTCATGCAGTTCCGACATATAACAGTGGGACGAATAAATTGAATGTACGTCTCATGTAGTACTCTTTGCGACCTGACCTTCTTCGTGTTCGACCGTAGTTCTAACGACCCTCTTTATAGTTATTGGAGTCTATACGTCTACTGTGGTGGGAATACCGTCTTTCACTTCCCCTCGATTTTTCGGAGAACTACTTTCACTTTCTCACTTTCTCCTCTCACTTTTTCAACCGAATTTCGAGTTGTAAGTCTTTTGCTTCTAGCACCGTTTGCCAGGGTAGTGAAGTACCCTTTATCTACCCCTTTGTTACCTTTGTCACAGTCTGAAATAAAAACCCCCCGAGGTTTTAGTGACGTCTACCACTGACGTCGGTACTTTAATTTTCTACGAATGAGGAACCTTCTTTTCAATACTGGTTGGATCTATCGTATAACTTTTCGTATCTGTAATGAAACGGTTGTTTCCAGGCAGATCAGTCCCGATACCAAAAAGGACACCAGTACATACCTACACTNCCCGAGGTTTTAGTGACGTCTACCACTGACGTCGGTACTTTAATTTTCTACGAATGAGGAACCTTCTTTTCAATACTGGTTGGATCTATCGCATAACTTTTCGTATCTGTAATGAAACGGTTGTTTCCAGGCAGATCAGTCCCGATACCAAAAAGGACACCAGTACATACCTACACTCTCAACCTGACACTTCTTCCGACTCGCGGCTTCTTAACTACGAAAACTTGAAGGAAAGAAAAAAGAAAAAACCTGTGGGTAAGTTAGGAACAAGAGGATGTCGAGTGTTTACGAGACTAGTAACAAACTCCTGTTAGATATCTTTCACAAAATAAAGACTAAGTACACACACACATATATGTATATACATGTACTTATATATATGGGGGTTACATAATCAATAGATAGTTACACATTTGCGAATGGGGTTTTGAGTCACCGACATTCGTTTTCCGCAGGTAATAGTGACTCAAAGATGTCCTGTCCGCAGGACTCCACCGAATCCATCCACGAAGACCGAGGCCTAGAGAGTACTCTGACGTCAGTTCGACAGAAGGTCCTTACGTTCAGGGGAGTTCCGAGTTTGCCCCGATCTCTTAAAAAAGGTTTGAATGAGTGCACCAACACCCGTCTGGTGTCAAGGATCGGTATACCCGACGGACGGTTCACCGACACACAGGGTGTAGTACCCTTGACTACTAGTTTCTCTCTTTCTTTCTCTGGTTCTACCTTTGGTAGTAGGAAAATATTGGATCAGTACCTTTACTGTAGAGTAAAGGTGAAGACGGAGTGAGAGACGTGATCTATGTTTAGTTAGTCAAGTAGGGTATACGTCACCTACCTCCAATGTGTTCCCGTACTCGTGGCCCTCCGGTCCTAATATGTAAGTCTCCGACGGACAGTACGGGGTACTCGTGACGTTTATATGTCTTTCATAGAGTACTTAGTAGAGAGATCCCAAACGACTCTAAGAAGTTGACCTTTCAATATCAACAGTAGTTCAAACTTTTTAATATTTGAAAAATTAGTAAGGAATTTTATAAGAGTAGTGGAAGGAAAGAAAAAAGAAAAAACCTGTGGGTAAGTTAGGAACAAGAGGATGTCGAGTGTTTACGAGACAAGTAACAAAATAAAAGAAGAAGAAGAAATCGGAAGATAAGAGACATACAGAGTAAAACCCATCAAAGGTCAAAATATATCACTTTGATTAAAGGGGGGGGTGTTACAGAATAGACGACAGTTAAGACAGGTCACACAAAGAGTAGTGTCTGTAAATAAAAAGAAGGACTCTTAAACATGGAACAAAAAGAACACACACACAGAAAACGTAAAGGATACGAAAGACGACGAAACAACTTACACCTCTCATATAACATCATGACAAAATAGGACGAACATATGATTAAGAATAAAAGACAAAGTAAAAAAAGATAACTAATTAAAAAGACAAACAACACCCTTCAAGAAGGGTCCGAAGAGACGTACGGATCATTTAAAACTAAGTTACGGTACGTTATACTTAAAATACAAAAACCCACGACTTAAAAATTTTTTACAATAGGAAACTGATAGACCCCCGAAACATGACTTTACGTCTACTCAATGAATCTTTATTAAAATAAGAGAACTCTCAAAAAAAACAAAAAACAAATTTCGCAACAACCTATCTAGGTCTTGTCACAGTTCAGATCTCAATGTGAGCGACTCCTAAGATGAGGTACAGAATCCCGCAGAAAAGAATGACAGAATCCCCTTGAACTTGACAGGGCTGGGAGATACTTAAAGTCCCCAACAAAGTGGGTGAGGAAGACGACCAAGAAAGGAGTGGAACCGTCAAAGGAATGCACACAATTCAGTGAAGTCAGTGCAGGTTGTGAAAGACTGGGATGCCTGACCCCGGACGGTCCGAGGAGATAGGTACCCTGTGAGGTCCGTTCTTATGACCTCACCCAACGGTACGGGAGAACGTCCTCTGGAACGACTGGGTCCCTAGTTTGGACGGAGAGAATGTAGAGGACGTAACCGTCCACTCAAGAAATGGCGATCGTGGTGGACCCTTCGAGGACAAAGGAATACGTGTCCTCGATTAGTCATAAACCGGTTTGCGAACTCTCTTAGGAAACGTCTAGAGACGTAGAAAGGGCAGAAGGAGAAAAAGAGAAAGGGACATCCAGAAGGGAGACAGATAAAGGTGACATTTACCACCGGTGGAGTCGGAGACATTAGAGAAGAGTTTAGTCTCTCTGAGGTCCGAGACGAACTAGAGGGTAGGAACCCGACACTGGACCTTTGAGAGGTCCGCCATCTCCCCCGTTACACTCCCGAATGGAGTAACACAGGAAAGGGAGTCTCTGGTACCATGACACGACAAGGAACAGATTACGGACTTTTTGTGATAAAGTAAATAAAACCTTTGTGAAAAAGTATATAAAGTAATAGAAAAAGGGGGTCCATATGCTTCCGTTTAGCTCAAAGAAAAAAAACAAACAAAAATAATTCCTATTAAAAAAAGTTATCTTGTTTTACGTTAATAACCTCCTGTTAACTAGATGTTATCGCACAATTGGAGACGGTGCTGGGGTACCTGACGTCGGGTGGTCCGAGGAGGCAGGTACCTTAAAAGGTCCGTTCTCATGACCTCACCCCACGGTAACAGAAGAGGCTAGGTTCGGAAGATCCAATAGTGTCTTGTGACTTAACTCGAGGGACAAAATGTGTCGTTTAAGAGTGAACGACAGATAAAATATATACTATTACATATACAAAGGGACGATAAGACAAAGAAAATAAGGGAGTACCGGTCTTCGATTTCAGGTCAGGATATCTATTGACTAAACTAGAGTTTGTATATTGGAGAGTCATTGGACATACTGTAAATAACATATGTTTTCCTTTTGGGCTGTCTTGTAAAAATGTACTTTTTAAAATAAGCTCGCTTCAACTCCTAATATCAGACTCTTGTCGGAGAGTCTTTCGAGACCCTTACTAATACCCTTTGGATGATTTTAAAAATTTTCAGTGTCTCTTCAGAGGATTTCCAGTCCTATAGACTCAACTATTGAGAAACAGTATAATATTACAGTAAGAGAAACCTAGTCAGTTAACGACCTTCTTTAAGCCGGTCTAGTCTCAGAAATCATAAAAGTGGGGTTTCAAATGACATGATGATAATAATAAAAGTTAAATCAATGTCACTTATAGAAGGACCGACGAGACTATTCGTCCAGGGTGGGAGCATATTTACAGACTACTTGTCAGAGACAACCCGAACAACTCGAAGAATTTGGGCTCCCAGATAGTCGTGGGCCAGTCTCTCGACCTCCGGTACTATAGTCACAACTAGGTGGCTCAACTAGGTCAAAGTCGGTTTCCGTTCCTTCATCGTAAAATCGGACGTGATAGAGTAATAGCCTGTATTAGACACGAATTTACATTCCGACCCCGAAGGGTCCACCGTGATCACCATTTCTTGGGTGGACGGTTAAATCCACTGGGTTCTCTACGTCCAAGTTAGGGACCCAACTCTTCAAGGGGACCTCGTCCTTTACCGAGGTCATAAGAACGGACCTCTTAAGGTACCTGTCTCCTCGGACTGTCCGATGTCAGGTGCCCCGGTGTTTCTCAGCTCGTACTGTCGTTGACTCGTACGTGTGAACGTTTTCCTTCGGAAATACCTCAGATCCCGAGTTTAGAATCGTCAGAAACGGAGTCACTCATCAGAGAAATGAAAATTGATCTCAAGAATAAAAATTTCTGAACCGGGTGGTGGGACTTATAGTCGGTTAGAAAGGTTATAGTTAGCCTACTTAAAGGTCCAGAGTTTCTATGGATCGTTTTGAAGATTTAGTCCTATGACGAAGGAGCAGAAAAATTTTATTTGGTTCTTGTACGACTAAAAAAAGAGTTCTGGGAACCAACTTGTTCTAGAGTTACGTAAGACCTAATTGTATTGGACTTCACTAAACCAGTAGTTCGCACTTCAGTGACTCGTCGAAGTGGAAAGTTCCATTGACCGTCTATTAGTTTCGCCACTGAGTACTGAGTTTCGTGGGAATCAGTAGAAAGTAAACGTTCGACTTATTTCCACGTTTAAATATTAGTTTTCTCAACATATTTTCGTCGTCCGAGATACCGTGACATGCGTCTACTCAATGAGGTCATGCACAATTCGACAGAAACCGACTGTCACAAGGAAAGGACGGGTCTAGGTTAGGTCACCAAGGACAATACACTAACCTGAAGCGGTGCACATTTCGGCGAACGTTGAATTCGTGACAGTCAGTGCGTGTAAAAGCAAAGTTTAAGCCAGAGACAGGCCTGCATGGTGTACAAAGGTACCTTAATAATGAGTGCAACTAGTAAGGAAAACGATAAATGGGTTACATAGGACATTAGACTTACTGTCTTAAAGTTTGAACTCAGAGATCTTGAAACGCGAGACAGAATCAACAAAAAACCTGGGTGACACCAGTATTTGTTATCGGAATACGTTAGCTGTATCGGTCTCTTGTTTTTGTTATTATTCGTTTATTGTTTATCTTCTATGATCATATCTTATATTCGAGTTCAAGTCGGTGAATGGACGATCACTGAAAGTCGTTTAAGTAAAGAGAATACACACAACCTTTATGATAAGGGTAGTCTGAGCCCATTTCTATCATAAAATTAATGCAATTTCGGTTTCGTCTAAAAGTTACTTACCTTATAAATCTATAATATCACTACTATTACTACTCCTTCTACTATTTCAAGTAAAACATATTAAGAGAAAAAGAGTTTAAGTAACCAAAAAAGGTTGTAAAATAACACTTTTTAAAGTTTGTATGGACATTCTAAATGGTATTTTGGACGGACTCATGGTGGATCGAAAATGACGTGTAAAACACTTTGTAGACATGTTGACATAGAGAGACAGGTAACCGGTTAGACAAATCAACACCTGTGTGCAGTTTTAGTCAACGTCTGTAAGAATGGGTAATGGGGGTACATATGCAAATTTGATCTAAAGAAAAAATGAAACTGATCTTAAAAAAAAAACATTAAGCATGTATGTAACTTCACATGTTTATAATTCATATGTAAAGGACTCAAACTAATTATTCATGTAGAGACGTCGGTTCTAGGATCCTGTAACGGAAGTAGGAGGTTTTAATGAAGCACAAGGAGGGGTCAGTCATAAAGGGTGTGTGTGTGTGTATGTCCGTGTTTGTGCATACGAATGTGGATGTCGTGAGTGTCTGCGTGCGTCTGTCCGACGGAGCCGAGTCTGTGCAACAAGTAGTGCCTAATCAAGACGGACAACAGATGTTGTCCCCAGAGGTTGGGGTCACAGTCAGACACCGGGCAATCCTTGGGCCGGCGTACCGTCCGTCACTTGTCGTCCACTCCTCCGTTTCGAAGAAGACATAAATGTCAGTGAGGGCAGTGAGCTTACTGGCGGACGCGCGGCGGAGGACGGTGTAGCCACCACTGTGCGCTAAGAGTTTCGTCGTCCTTGGGATCCCACTTACGCGCACCCTCCTAGCTCCAACGTGCAAGGACCACTCTTCGCAGACTTTGGTAGGGGGCGTGGGTCCGGTACCTTTTTAATAGAATACACTTTGGTCAGGAACCACGGTTTTTCCACCCTCCTAGTGGTCAGATCTTGTATTTTATTCGTCCCATTATGTAAACATAAGAAAACACATTTCCAGGAAAAAGTGAAGAGTACCACAGACTCTAAAGTAGGTAAGACGGAACACATAGTCATCAAACAAGAAACCAACGACTCAGTATAAGACAACATACTTATACAGTATGAACAAATAGGTAAGATAATCACTTAAGGACTGACAACGGTCTAGGGATGATAAGACTTATTTCAACGGTACTTACACAAACTTATTCTGAAACACACCTGTGTATACCAAGAAATGACCCAAGAATCAAGTATCCCGAATATACAACAAGGAAAAACAAAATAAGAAGTTTATGGATGTATTACGACTTGTGTACATGTTTGTGTGTGTGTGTGTGTGTGTGTGAATTAACGTTCTGGTTTTCTTCTTTTCCACTGATTGAGAAAGCGGAGACAAGTTCCTTCCGGAAAATACTCGATTGTTCGTATATTTACAGTCCAAAAATTAAAAATATTAAAACACTTCACAACGTCAGAATTAGGATATTACTTACCCATCCGTAGGGGGAGGTAAAGTCCTGCACTAGGCTATAGTAACGAATCAATTATTTGAAATATTTTTATCAACTAGATTAACTGTTCCTCGGTCCTTCAGTTGATGGACTTCGGTAAGTTCAGTAACGGGAACATGTTTTAAAATCCCCGGAGTTCAAGTCTTACGACCAGAGTCCAAGTGGCTCTTACTGTGGATCCAGGAGGACGTGAGTTTCAAAGTAGTACGAAAAAATATAAAAAGAGATTTTATCAGGGGGTTGGTCCCTAGTTTGGACCCGGGTACCTTCATTTTCGGACCTCAGGGTTGGTGACCTGTCGGACCTTTAGGGATAACTTCATATCAACTACATGTCATAATATACAATGTCCACATGTTATGTTACTAAGCGTTAAAGATTTGATATGAAGAAAATATCAATATTTTATAACCGATATAAGGAATAAGACATGTTATATAGGAACATCGAATAAAATATATATTATTATAAACTTCGTCTTTCGACGGGAGTACGGTAGACTGACCCTGAGCTCTCAACCACGTCCTAAAGTCTCTCAAGACTCAGACCTCCAGATTCAAGTTAATTATTTTGACTTTGACTATAAGTGAATTGTGGAGTGAAACCCTTTCGGGAAGTGGTTGAGGGTCGCCGAAGTCGAAAGGTTATCATTAAACCCCTTTCCCCGACTTACTAGTAATTTATTATTACCACTAACTACTTCCTTTAAAATCTTATATTAACGTTTGCTTTATTGATGTGAGGTAGGACAAAAGAGAAAACTTAAAGAAACCCTAAAAACTAGATAGAATGTGAAGGGACCACCGAGTCACCATTTCTTAAACGGATGGTTACATCCTCTGTACCCAAGTTGGGGACCCATCCCTTCTAGGGGACCTCTTCCTTTACCGTTGGTGAGGTCATAAGAACGGACCTTTTGGGGTACCTGTCTCCTCCGACCACCCGGTGTCAAGTACACCAGTGTTTCTCAACTTGTGCTGAATCGTTGATTTGTTGAAATAGAGTCAATAGGTCATTAACATTACATTCTCAATGAAAATAACTCACTACGACACACGATCTGGGTCCAAAGGTACGTTTAAGGGGAGGAGCAAGACACTAGTACATCGGTTATGTACGTTCTCAAACTTGGATCAAACCAGACTTGGATTTTCTACACCATAATTCGTAATGGAAACCCATTACTCGGGACACTGATAAACACATCAATCGTCCATACGTAATTCCTAACGATAACGACTACCATTTGACGGAGACGATGTCCGAAGAATCGTAGGAAGTTCACCGTTATTAATGAAAACCATTACCGACGTTCCATTATGGACTTCGGTAAGTTCAATAGCTGGAACATGTTTTAAAATCCACGGAGTCCAAGTCTTACGACCAGAGTCTACATGGGACTGACTATGGGTCCAGGAGAACGTGAGTTTCAACGTAGTAGGAAAAAATATAAAAAGAGATTTTATCAAGGGAATGGTCCCTAGTTTACCGGATACCGTCATCTTCATACCTCACTTCATCGATGAAAAGGAACATTCATTTCTGACCGACCTAAGACTCAGAATTACCTATTCCGATGTCGGCGGAGGGTGTCCTTTTATGGTGACTCGAATGTGACCTTGAAGGTAGGAAGAAATGTCGAGATACTTCTGGAAACCATCCGTAGGGTTACAGAAGTAGTTTAAAGTAGAGTCAAACGTTCTAAAGAAGGAACGTAAAAACTTTATCACAGTTAAGAAAAGATGTAAATAAGTAAATCATGTGTAGTAGTTAGTCCTATCTGTGACTCTTATGTCTCTACTCATTTTATTTTACGTATGGGAATAAAATCCTAGTAAAAGGGGTCTACTATTTAACATTGAGGGGATGTCTACAGTTCACTTGTACTCAAGTCTTTAAAAATGAATTGACGATTAATTCTCCTCGGACGATTTTACAATGTTGTCAATTTTCTCTTTTTGGTTTCGTTATTTATTTTGGTCGTACCTACAACTAAACGTTTGACCTGGGTTATGTGTCTCCTGTCCGACGTAGTGTAACCAACGTTCGTCCAAATTATTCGTTCCCTTGAACGGAACCCACCGATGTCTAGGTCACACGATAGAGGAATGGACGGACGGAAGAAAGAAGTACCAGGTTGGTATTTCTTCCGACTCGTGACTTCACAACTACAAAAGCTTAACACCACGACCTTTTCTGAGAACTCTCAGGGAACCTGTCGTTCCTCTAATCTGTCCAGTTAGTATATCCTTTATTTGGGATTTATAAGAACCCTTCCTAACTACGACTTCGACTTCGCGGAACCGGTAGACTACGCTTCTCGGATCAGTAACCTTTTCTGTGACTACGACCCTTTTTTACTTCCGTTTTCCTTTTCCCCCGTCGTCTCCCACTCTACCAACCTACCGGAGTGGCTAACTTACTTAGACTTGAACCCGTTTAAGACTCACTATCACTTCCTGTCCCTTCGGACCGAACGACGTCAAGCACTCCAACGTCTCTCAATCAATTATCGTCGTTGTTGGTGGGCGGACGGTCTTAGAATGTCCAAATATATCTCTGGACTTACCCTAAGTCTTACAGAGTTTCTGTGGAATAAGAGAGTTCCAATGTAGGAACTTTTACCAAGGTGATACCCTTACTACCCGTCTCAATGTTGAGTTGTTGTGCCCTCGATACTCCTCGGCTACAAACGGGTCCAGGTCGAACTCCCAGTTGAACCAGTGTATGAGAGTTACTGGAGGAGGTTGTTACCTCATTTTTTCAGAACTTAAATGTCAACCTACGTTTTGGTGGAAAAGGTTTCCACTTCCCCTCTCACCGGGGAGGTGACCCGTCTTAATTAAACGTATTGAGATGTCTTCCTAGTGACACGTAACGATACTTAATGGATTTTATTAGTTCAATATTTTATCTAGTTCCCGTCACTCTCCGATTATAGTCTATTGCACCTTCCTAAACGATATCCGTCACGTCTCAAAAGGTACCTTTGTGTAAAAAAAAGTGGGATTACTTTTTATAGTGGTAGAACACTGTAAGTAACTCATGTACACTTTATGTGGATCCGTGTAACCTTCTAATCGATTATCTTGGATTAAACTAATTTCGTCTTAAATCTATTTACAAATTTCAAGGATGATCCTTCAACCTTTTCAACCCTAAATAAATACAATATAGCTTACTACGATTTACCGAAGGGACCACCGAGTCTGTCATTTCTTAGACCGACGTTACGTCCTCTGGGTCTAAATTAAGGACCCAGTCCCTCTAGACGACCTCTTCCCTTACTGTTGGGTGAGGTCACAAGAACGGATCTCTTAGGGTACCTGTCTCCTCGGACAGGTCGATGTCAGATACCTAGAGTTTTTCGACGTGCACTGACTCACTGATTGTGTGTGTGGTACTAAGATTTCTGACGAAAAGTTGGATGTCTTATGACGAAATGCTCCTTTAGTTCCACATTACCTGTCTCGTCAACACATTTGTAATTGATATACGCTACACAAGGTGACCTATATACAAACGTGTACCCACATTCCCGTGTCTTTTTTTAGGTAACAATGCAAAAGGGAACACATCGAGAAGCGCAGTGTATCTGAACCACCTCCGAATGTAAAAAGATTTCTGAAAGAAAAAATTTAAGTTTAACGAACAATCAAAGTGGACTGAGAGGTCGAAAAGAAAGCCTTCGGCTGTTGCTGTAATGTCGTCTTTTCCGTTTCTAAATTCTTGCAGTAGACGAATCTATTGAAATGGTCGAAATAAATCAGTGGATACTAGGAACAGTCGAGATTGATAAAAGAAAAATCTGTGAATAAAGTTGTGCCATGCTTGTAGGAAAGAGTCTTAATGAAAACTCGAAAATATCATCTAAAGACAAATCCCATTGTAAGTGTCTTGTCAACGTCTCCATCATGTCCCAAGGACTTGTGGAAGGTAGGACTAAGGAAGTAGTCGACAGTGTTGAGGGGGCGGAGACCAGACACTGTCAAAGGACCAAAACTGGAACTGTCAGAACTCCGCATGACCGGTCCACACGAATCTTGTAGGAAGTCAGACCCAACCAGACAAAGAAAAAAAAGAAAAGAAAAGAAAACTAAACAACAACAAATCAGTGATTCAACACAGACTGAGAAAACCCTGGGGTACCGGACAGTCACTACCGAATACCACTTGCTACAGTCTGAACACTAGAACTTCTTCTTCTAAATCGAAACCCTACTCCTTGGTCCGAACTAACGAGTTCTCTAAAACACATCGTCACAAAATAATTTCATATTTTTCCTGTCTCTTTCGAAGACTGAGTCTGTAGTCTTCCTCCTGCCTCTCACAGGGTAAACGATCAGAGTAGTTCCGGACTATATGAAAATGGTCTGGATGAGGGTGTCGTATTCAGAATCCTATTGTTCTAATCAGTCTTCAAAGAACAATTCTTCCTCTTTGTACAGGAGTTCGTTCTATGTAACAACAATATATTAGTAATCACGTCTCGAATTCCTTTTTGTATAGGAACTTGGTAAGTCAAGTCAAGTCAGCGAGTCGGCACAGGCTGAGAAACGTTGGAGTACTTAGCGTCGTGTGGTCCGGAGGGACAGGTAGTGATAGAGGACCTCAAGTGAGTTTGAGTACAGATAGTTCAGTCACTACGGTAGGTCGGTAGAGTAGGAGACAGTAGGGGAAGAGGAGGACGGGGGTTAGGGAGGGTCGTAGTCTCAGAAAAGGTTACTCAGTTGAGAAGCGTACTCCACAGGTTTCATGACCTCGAAGTCGAAGTCGTAGTAAGGGAGGTTTCTTTAGGGTCCCGACTAGAGGAAGTCTTACCTGACCAACCTAGAGGAACGTCAGGTTCCCTGAGAGTTCTCAGAAGAGGTTGTGGTGTCAAGTTTGCGTAGTTAAGAAGCCACGAGTCGGAAGAAGTGTCAGGTTGAGAGTGTAGGTATGTACTGGTGACCTTTTTGGTATTGGAACTGATCCGCCTGGAATCAACCGTTTCATTACAGACACGAAAAGTTGTGCGATAGATCCAACCAGTATTGAAAGGAAGGTTCCTCATTCGTAGAAAATTAAAGTACCGACGTTAGTGGTAGACGACACTAAAACCTCGGGTTTTTTTATTTCAGACTGTGACAAAGGTGACAAAGGGGTAGATAAACGGTACTTCACTACCCTGGTCTACGGTACTAGAAGCAAAAGACTTACAACTCGAAATTCGGTTGAAAAAGTGAGAGGAGAAAGTAAAAGTAGTTCTCCGAAAAATCAAGGAGAAGTGAAAGACGGTATTCCCATCACAGTAGACGTATAGACTCCAATAACTATAAAGAGGGCCGTTAGAACTAAGGTCGAACACGAAGAAGGTCGGGTCACAAAGAGTACTACATGAGACGTATCTTCAATTTATTCGTCCCACTGTTATATGTCGGAACTTCAGGAGGAATATAAACCTTGGTCAGACAACAAGGTACAGGTCAAGATTGACAACGAAGGACTAGACTTATATCCAAAGAGTCGACACCCGAAATTTTTTTCAATCAGAATTTCTGACAACAGTATTGTTGAGTCAAAAAATTTTTTTACAGAATACACTGATTCTGTTTTGTTACATCTTTTTCTGCTAACAGGAAAAGAGGAAGAGTTCTCGGGACCTGGTGAAAAAAGAAGAGTTCCCGGGACCTGAGGAATAGTTGGATGGATTCTTAATTGAGAGAGTCACCGTAAAGGGTCCATTTTTATGACCCCGACAAACGGTCCCCTAGAAGTCCGGTTCTCTAACTTGACGTAGAGGACGAATCACCTGTTCAAGAAGTAGTGACTCGGTGGACCCTTCTGAAAACTAATCCGACCCTAGATCTAAAATCAAAACCCCCAAACACACACACACACTGTGTTCACTTCAGGGAAAAAACCAGTGTTGATAACCGTCCACATGTCCTATCACACTCACTATAAGTGTACTACAGTGACCTCAACAATTGGAAATAATACGACATCAAAGAGTCTTTAAAATTCTTATTAACACAGAACATACTCATGAAATAGTGACGATACTTCTCGTACTGCAAAACCTCGACCCATAGGAAGAGACGAGACGTGAGACCGCCAAACGTCACATATACTCAGTCACTGGACCGTACGAGATGACAGTTATAGGCAGAGGTTTGTCCTTTCCTGTTCTTTTTAGTACCGGGATAATCTACCACGACCTAAATAAGAACGTGTTCGGTCTCGTCCTCCTTGTGAGTCCGAAGGTCATTGGTCATTAGACGTTCCTTCGAGACGATTCAGTACGGAGTGGGGAGGAGGTCGTTCTGGATATTTCGTACTCTCACTCACCCCGTTTCCGTGTTGGGGTAATGTTACTGTATTTTCCGATCGATTCAAAGTTTTAATTTCTCTGGGTCGACACAGAGTTCGTGAGTCGGGCAGGGTCAGCAAAACCTGAGTAGAGCACCAAGAACCCCGAAGGGTCCTCCGTGATCACCATTTCTTGTGCGGACGGTTACGTCCTCCGTATTCTCTGTGGCCAAACTAGGGACCCAGTCCTTCTAGGGGACCTCTTCCCTTACCGTTGGGTGAGGTCATAAGAACGGACCTCTTAGGGTACCTGTCTCCTCGGACCACCTGAAGAGAGGTATCCCAACGTTTCTCAACCTGTACTGACTTCGTCGAATCGTTCTTACGTCATACAACGACTATCCATTGCACGAGACAACGAGAGAAAAGTTCTTACTTTCCTAATGTAGAGTGTGTCTGAGGGGAAGTACTTAAGTATACCGTTTCCATAAAGATTTTTATGTACATGTTACCAGATTTTTAGTAGAGAAAAATTCCGAGTAGAACAAAAGAATATACCGATATGTATTCGTCAAAAAGAAATATCTCTACGGTCTAAAATTCCTTTATTTAGAGACATACGTACTTAGAAAAATATATTTTGTCGAGAAAGTGAAGATCCATTCAAATTCTCTCGTATTCCTTCTCTCCCTTCATTTGTAGATAAAAATAAACGAATAAAATATCCACCAAATTTTATCCGAGACGGTCGAAGGAGAATCCTCTTTATGGTTTCCTCTTACTTACGGGGTATAATTTCCTTATATGAACCTATTAATTTCGAACTGTAATCCGACGACAGAGGATGAGGTCGAGGAGTGTCCGACTTCGAGTCTCCTCCCTCCCCGGTTCCTAAACGTTTACTGTTCCTAAACAACGGTTCCTAATACCTGTCGAAGTGATTCCCTGTGTTTAGGGTCACCATAGATGTCTACCCGAAAACAACACAAACGACAAAATTAACTTGTCATCTTCTATGTCTTGGTAATTTGATATAGAATTTTTTTAAAAATTTCACAAATCACTCAGGGGATTGACCAGCTTAAGACAAAGTCAATGTCTCTGATTAAATCTTCCTTAACAGTTTCGTAAGAAAGTGTCAATTGAACTTTTAGTTAAAGTGTCCCAAACTCACATAATTTATACAGTGACAATCTTCACCTAGGATGTCACCATAAACGACATTCAGGATGTCAATTTTTTAGCTCTACACCAACTACGTATCATGTACGAAGAATTCATATGGGTCATTCCCCGAAGGGACTACCGAGTCGTCAATTCTTAAACGGACGCTACGTCCTCTGCGTCCTCTGCGCCCAAGGTAGGAACCCAGCCCTTCTAGGGAACCTCCTCCCGTACCGTTGGGTGGGGTCATAAGAACGGACCTCTTAGGGCACCTGACCCCTCGTACCACTCGATGTCAGGTGACCCAGAGTTTCTCAGTCTGTACTGACTTCGCAGACTCGTACGTGCGTCCGTATGAATAATTCCACATGTTAAGTCATTCAAAACTAAATAAATATATAGTGACGTTAGTTTCGAACTTGTATCACAGTAGGGGGTTTAAAGGGACACGAGGAACCGTTAAGAAAGGAACGAAAGATATCGATATCTAATTAAACGTAAAGGATCTCTAATACTTTACCTTAGTGTGTATATAAAACAGATCAAAGAAAACGAAGTTCTAAGTAGGTACGACTTCATAGATGGTTACCGATTAAATAATAACGACTCGATAAAGGTACCACACCTACATGAGGTCAAACAAATAGGTCAATGACTACTACCTGTAAACTCAAGAAAGGTTAAATGTCGTTACTGTTTATTTCGACGATACTTGTGAACACACGTTTACAAACTGCCTTGCACCCGAAAGATAAAAGAACTGGTTTATCCACCCTCATCTGACTTACCTAGAATACCGTGTACACATAAATTAAAAATTTCACTAGAGGTCGATAAAACGTTTCACTTCCACGACAAAACCCCCACGACACGAACCAGAAGCAACGGCACACCCGAACGAGATCAGCCAACGACCTCTCACGCCCGATGACGTCAACGCCACACGTCCGAAGAGTAGCAACACCTCGAGTCCGAGATCCCTCAGGCCCGGAGAAACAACCGTACACCCGCGGCCATCGACACCGGGGGTCCGAGATCTCGTGTTCGAGTCATAAACACGGGTCGTACACTCTAGAAGGACCTAGTCCCTAGCTTGGGCACAGAGGACGTAATCGTCCGGCTACGAAATGATGACTCGGGACTTATGTAAAGGCTACCGTCACATACTTGCGAGGTCGTAAGAGATGGATGAAAGGTCGTGATAGCAAAATCTTAAATCGGTAGGATTATCCATACGTTACCGAAATGAAATGTATCAGAATTACCGAACGCTACAAATCGTATAAGCGTACACGATTCACCGGTAAATGTATCGCTCATACATTTCACAAACTCGTTCCAAAACGGGTGAATGTGTTGACACAATAAACAATAACAACTCAAAACTCTCAAGAAGTACATAAGACCTAAGATCACGAAATAGTTTAGATCCAAAATGTTAACATAAAAATAAGTGGGTTATCACAATTAACTTCTCGTCTATAAATTTTAAAATTACTCCAGTCAAATTTTTTATTAAATGAATATTAATACGAAACTACAACATAGATTTTCTTGAACGGATTAGGATCCAGTGTTTCCGAAAGAAGATACAAAAGAAGAGTTTTAAAGCATCAGAATCCAAAATGTAAATCTACGTACTAGTCACAACAGAATTAAAAAATCACACACAATTCCTAGTCACAAGAAAGCCAGAAATAAAACGCATGTATATAGGTGAAAAAAAGTCCAAAAAGAAAGAGATGACTTAACTAAAATGTCGAAACAGTTTTTGGTCACCACGTATATACCCAGGTACATAGAGAGACCTAAGATAACACAAAGTAACTAGGTAAACAAATAGAACTATGATTATGGTTTTACACCTAAAGACCTCGAATACTACTCGGGATTTTAATACTCCACAATCACGAGGTTTAAATAAAAAGAAAAGGTTTCGACAAAATCTACAGATCCAGGAAACATAAACGTATACTCAAAGTCTTAGCTGAACAGGAAAAATGTTTCTTCAGACGACTTTAAAACTAACCATAACAAGATTTAGATATCCAGTTAAACCTCTTTCCGTTGTCAAATTTTATTAACTTGGAAGGTTGTGTACTTATTCTTTTATACAGAGATAAAAAATCTAGAGGAAAGTAAAAAGAGTCATTCCAAAACACCAAAAGTACTATGTTTAGGACGTGTAGAAACCAATCTAAATAGGGATTTACAAATGACAAATTTTTGTGACATCTACAATAATAAAAAAGTTAAAAACTAACAAACAACAATCATGTACATATATATGTGTGTGTGTGTGCACACACACGACACGAAACAACAAGTCAGCACAGGCTGAGAGACGGGAGAGTACCCGACATCAGGTGGTCCGAGGAAATAGGTACCCTACGAACTCCGTCATATGACCACACCATCGGCAAGGAAAGAGATCCCCTAAAAGAGCTGAGTCCCTAATTTGGACCCAGAGGACGTAACGTCCACCTAAGAAATTGCAGACTTGGTGGTCCCTTCGAGGGTGAGGGGTTTTTACAAACGACCCGGACGTTTCCGGTGCCCTGTCTCTCCTTAAATTGTCCGTTCCAGGAGGGGTAGACGTACAGATCAAGTATGATACTTGCGAGTCAGCGAGTCAACACAAGTTGAGAGACGTCGAGGCACCTGACGGGTGGTTCGAGGAGCCGGGTACCTTAATAGGTCCGTTCTTATGACCTCACCCCACGGTAAAGGAGGAGGTCCCCTAGAAGGAATGGGTCCCTAACTTTGTTAGGTAACGTAGAGGACGTAACCTTTCGTCTAAGAAATGGTGATCGTGGTGGACCCTTCGGGTATATGTGTGTATAATTATATGTATACATTTATGTATAGGTCTCAGATAGTCTAAAAAGCGTATCTGTACACATTTATGTATACGCCTCAGTTAATTCAAAAGGCGTATCCATCTTAGTAGGTCCTTAATTTTGACAAAAAGGAAAAACAAGTTTAACCCATCTAAAATAAAGAGAAGACCAAAATAATGTAACCTTTCTCAGGGGACAAAGGACAACTTATATTTATATTTACTATTCTCGTCTGTAGAAAGAAACGGAAAAGGTCTGAATCTCCTCGTTGTAAGTCACAAATTGGTAATTCGCACTACAATCGATATCTTATAGTCCAACTTCTTCAAGGGAAGATAAAGATTAAACGACTTCCAAGGAATTCGGTTCTTACTTAAAACTTAAAACAGTCTACGAAAAAGACGTAAATAACTCTAACAAGAAAAAAAAGAAAAATTTAACTAGTTGTACCGACAGATATAAGTAACCAAAAGTACACAATCTGGTTGGTACGTATAGACCTATTTGGGAGGACCAGTACCTTCTAATAGGAAAAATATATAACAATCTAAGTCAAACAATTTGAAACAAATTTTTGAAAACGTAGTGACTCGTAATTCCTATAATTAGTTAATGGAAGAATAGAAAAGAATATTACGGAAACAGACCAAAATGGCGGTCCCATTCCCACTGGAGTATCTTAGTAAGCCCTTCATAATCAAAAGATAACGACGCATTTTTTATTCTCGTACGAAGTACCAATTTTACTAGATTAAATAATCGAGTGGTAAAGTAGTACCCGACCGACGTATGACACGAGTCGGATAGTGCTCTGTCCTTCGTTCTATAACGGACCTGACCCTAGAATAGGTCTCTGAGTCCCCCTTTGGAGTTGAAGGTTCAAGTAAGAAAGACAATTCTAAGTCAAGGACGTCGACATCCTGACTACAGAGGCAAAGGAACACTCTACAATCTGTCCGGCGAGAGTAGAGGATCTGCGAGTGGTATAAGGAACGGTGTGCGGGAGGAGATAGAAGTTCGGTCGTTGTCGCGTAGTCCAGGATAAATACAAGGTTCAGGGAGACTAAGGAAGGAGACACTGAACGGACTCCTTTGAGACATCGAGATTTCCGGACGGGTCTATTAGAGGGTGGAATTTCAGTTGATCCAGTTCTGGAACTAACGTAAGACAGTGTCATTGTGGATCTAATAACAAACTAACTTATTGACCCTCTTCGACACACATATGATCCCCGACCCTTAGAAATCCCGGTGGAACTTTAAGACAAATGATATCTATCGAACACATGTGTATAAGAATGTTTCAAGTAAAGAGAATCCGTCGTAGTTCCACCTAGAACGACAAAATAGCTTTGATTGTAAAACGAAGAATCAACCTTACAAACCTGATAAATATAAGTGACACTAATATCTATATTAATCTATCTATATTAATATCTATATTAATCTATCTATATTAATTTAGGCAATAGACTGATAAACAAAAGATAAACAGAGTAGACAAGTAACAAGGGAAAGAGAGAAAAAGATGGAAGAAACCTTAATTAACTTATATAACAACATTAAGGAAACCCCAGTAAATCGACATGATAAACAAAACAATGAAGTCAGTAACGAAATTCCAAAAAGAATTTGAATATGTCATCTGGAAGCTCACTATAGGGTGGTATCATATACACCATATTTTGGAAGGTGAAGATCGGAGGACGGAAAACACAATAACAATACGAAAAGTAAATTATTTGACTTGTTTTCATTTGCATTCTTCCTTCCTCCCTCCGTCCCTTCCTTTCTTACTTCCTTCCTTCCCTCTCGTCCGTCCCTTTCTCCTTTTTTTTGACATTAGTGAATCGACGCTAATGTTTTGTGTTCGTCGAGACCTTTGGTCTTCTATAAACATTACGTGAAATGTCGTTATAGACCTGAATAGACTCAACTAGACCACCGTTTCGGACTTCACTTCACTGTACTTCGATCAAAACCGGAGAGAGTGACAATCACATTAATAAGTATATAAAACGGTGTCTTTCAACACACGTTTCTCAAGTCTCAGTCCGGACTTGGCGTGAGGAATCTTTCGGACGATCGCTCCACCACGGAACTGATAGTGGACCCTTGACCCTGAGCCCTCCCACAAAGATAAGGTGGCGTCCACTCACTGAATGACACGAGACTTGACGTGAGGAATCTTTCGGACGAACGCTCCACCACGGAACTGATAGTGGACCCTTGACCCTGAGCCCTCCCACAAAGATGAGGTGGCGTCCACTCACTGAATGACACGACTTGACAAGCACCTTTGGTACACCACACACGACTTTTAGACAAAAAAAGGGAGGACCCTCACCTTGATACCATACACGACCCGTCTTCCACAAATACACAGCTCAGGGGTTATTTTTGGGATCCGTGACTCAGAGATCACTAACGTACGCTCTCTGTTGTAAAGTGTACACGACAGCAATAGGTATCGACCTCTTTAACTCTCGTGCAGGACACACTGAGGTGGCCTTCGACTACGGACCAAAGGAGACCTGAGACGGAGAACTCGGACAAGAGTAACGATTAACACGAAACACGGGAAAACAGAATTACTTAGCATCGGTACCCGTACTGATATACGACTCAGGACACTCAGAATGATCGTTTAGCGGTCAGGCCTCCCACCAGGACCCTTGCGGACTGTACCTTTACCTACACTGACTGACACCCCACGAAGAGATCTTGAACGACCCTAACAGTACATCGTATACCACCTTCACGACATAGTGAATGCATTTTAGGGGTTTAAGGTTTGAGACTTAAGGTTACGTACACTTGACGCTAAAACCTATGTTTACAACATATTGTTACAGGTGTTTACGTGTATGTTATTTTATTTTATATTTATCAAATGTATACATAAACTCTACCCCCGAAGGGACCACCGTTAACGGACGTTACGTTCTTCGTACCCAAATTAGGGATCCAGCCTTTCTAGGGAACCCCTTCCCTTATCGTTGGGTGAGGTCATGAGAACGGACCCTTTAGGGTGCCAGTCTCCTCAGACCGTCCGATGTCAGGTACCCCAGTGTGTCTCAGCCTGTGTTGACTCGTTGATTTGGTAGTGTATCGACTCTACTATATGAGTAGGAAAGGTCCCTCCTATTTGGTACTATTGAATTCGGGTCTACTACTACTATTTTCTCGATCACTACACTATTATCATTATTGTTGTTATCGTCGTTATAAAGAATTTAAAAGCACGAGTTTCAGTATGTGACAAAGGTCGGAGGTATTATTGAGTCGTTTCATGATATTTTTTTCGTAATATAATAAAATATCACATACAAAATTGAGGAAAAAAAAAGACAACTTTTATTTGATTCCGAGTTTCTCCCATACGTCACACTGGTTGTAGTTTTTAAGTGTACCAAACGCCTGCCCTACAGTTGGGTCAAAGTGTACCGACCCACAGACTCTGGATTAGTGTTATGGTGTCCTTCTCTGATACGAGAGATGTTTGGAGTAAAGAAACAAAGTGTCTGACGGAAGACCCTAAAGGTGATCGGACACGGAACTCAAATAACTGTCGACGTGTGTGGCTGGTGAACGAAGGGAGCCACGACGAGCAGCCGTCGTCTTCTACACGAAAGCACAAGGGAGCGATCCGAAGCGAGGAAGTGGTCCACTAGTGACGACAGACAGGACATGGGAAAGTGTGTTGACTGGAGCGTAGCATAATTTAATAAAGGACTCACGGGTGTTTTCCTTTGAACTAGTTCGGGTGAACCTCCCTTTCCTTGGTTCAGTGTCTCGTCTCCTCTTTTGATTCCCTCATTCGGAACTGTCGGTCTCTCTATTCAAATTCCAACTTGACTGAAGACGTACGTCCGCCGAGTATCGAGAGACCCTTCTAGTAGACACGACCATACTGTTCGTATTATTCCCTGAAGACCCCTTTCCAAGTGTCTTCTCTCCCGTGTCTTCGTTCTAAGTTCTCCAATTTAGTGTAGTCACTTTAAGATGAAGGAAAACCACAACGTCCTTCACCCCCACCCCACCCCCACCCACAAGGGCCACCGAGTTGTTATTTCTTAGACGGACGTCACGTCTTCTACGTCCTCTGCACCCAAGTTAGGGACCCAACCCTTCTAGGGGACCTCCTTCCGTGTCGGTGGGTGAGGTCACAAGAACGGACCTCTTAGGGTACCGACCTCTTCGGACCGCCTGATGTCGGGTACCCCAGAGTTTCTCAGCCTGTACTGACTCGTGCGTGAGCACGTGCGTTCTTCCCCCAGGCGAAGGTCCCGGACTCCCACCCGAGAGCAGATTGTGAACCTTTACGTAACAGACTCCTCTGCGCACGACGTTTATTCTGAAGTAACCGTTCCCCGCAGACCCCCTCCTTCGTCCTCCGATTCCCTCGGGTCCTCCAAGTGAGACGGTGCACCGAGCGCCCGAACCCAAAATATCACTGTGTCAAGCAAAGACCCAACAGAGATCGGACCGTAAGATTGAGTCGTAGGAAGGACCACCCACGTGTGGGGAGTCGGGTCTACCTATGGTCGCTTCTCCTAAGATCCCCCAACCATCCTGTATACCCGACCACAGAGGAGAGAGAGGAAAACTGGGAAGGACTTAATGAGATCAAACACCATCTAACTATCGAGGAGTAGACGATTGTCCTGAAAGACAACATTCTATTCAGTACGTTCGTCGATGAGGGAACGGACCGATCCCGTCTACCAAAGTCGTACGAAGGGGATTGTCACACTGGGCCCGCACAGCACATCGAAATGGGGGACTGTTGTGAATGGAGACTTCAGGAGGTTGAGGTTTTGAGAGACTAGTAGGTTTTATTTGAAAGACCCAGTTTTACCTAAAGTACTCTCTTTAGGCTTTCTTTCTTTCGACAAAACAGTCAATCTAGTCATAGACCCCGTCTCAAGGATTCCGGAGATAGGGGTACGAGACTCCGAACACAAAAACAGTTTACAGGAGATTAGAAGTACGCCAAAACCTCCCAGACTCTCTTTTTACGGTCAGGATTACGGGATCCTCCGTCGTTCAAACCAGGACTCACGGAGTGAATTTTTTCCTATCTATCCTTTTTTAAGACTAAAACAGAAGAAACCCCTTATTTAATAAAACGGTAATCATTCCTGTAAATCTCTTTATAAAGTTATAAATTTTGGTGTATTCCGAAAAACAAAGTTTCGACAGGACCCCTAATAGTGACTCCTGTGGTCTCAGGTATTTAATGTCGACTCCGTCGTGATCTGCACCTCTTTTACTGTCCCAAACCGACGTGTGCTCAACCGAATGGTTGATACACTGCACTCCACTACTGAGTGATGGGACACACTGACTGGGGGTGAGTCTACCAGTCCCCCGGTCGAGACGGACAGAACGACTCAACAACTCTACCTATTTCACCCCAGGAAGTATCCTGCGGACACACCCACGTCGAGTGTCTTACCCAGGGTACTCCAAGTTAAGATTACAGACACCCGTTCACGATGAACCTTTCTGGAACTCCTGTCCTTAATATTCACAAGTAAAAAGACGGATCTTACAATGATAAAGTCAAACCTGTGCACTACTAATTAAAATACCCAGTTGATCTGTCTCTTCCGGCCTCTTCCGTTACCGTGGGGTGAGGTCATGAGAACGGACCTTTTAGGGTACCTGTCTCCTCGGACCTCCCGAAGGCAGATACCCCAGCGTATCTCAGCCCGTGTTGACTTCGCTTAATCGTCGTCGTCGTCTGACCGGTCCTCTACGGGTCCAATGTGTGATAAAGACCCATACGGACACTCCCACAAAGGTCCTCTCTAATCGTAAACTTAACCTCTCGACTCATTCCGTCTAGTGGAGGGGTTACTCTCTCGTAGTGAGGTAGACCACTGTGGACTTACCTTGTCTTTCTGTCTTCAAACTTGAGGGAGTAACGGACTGACGACTCGACCCTATAGCTGAAGAGAGCAGGAACCTAGAGGACGAAGAGACCGGAAGTCTGGGTTTGACGTTAGATGTGGTAGTCGAGAGTCCGGAAACTTAATGAGGTGACCGAAAGGACCCAGAGGTCGTACAGTTAAAGTCGCAGGTATTGGTGTAGTCAGTTAAGGAATATTCTTTAGTAACTATGTACCGCAGGGTCTTCTCAACCTATGTTGAGTCACTGATTTGTTGTTGTTTTGAACGTATATAGATACATCGCACTTAATACACACACACACACACACACACACACACACACAGTCAACGAGTCAGGTACAGGTAGCGAGTGTCGGGGTACCTGACATCGGGCGGTCCAAGGAGACAGGTACTCTAAGAGGTCCGTTCTTATGACCTCACCCAACAGTAAAGGAAGAGGTCCTCTAGAAGGGTTGGGTCCCTAACTTTGACTCACAAGACCGTCTAAGAAATGGTTGACCCGGCAGTCCCTTTTCCTTTCGGGATATATATACATCCCTTAGAGGAGACGTCACCACCCCCACCCCGCCCGTCTCCCAGGTCGTACCGAAATGACGAGTACGAAGTCTAACGTCACGGTCGGTGTCGGAGAGACGTGTGCCGGGTGACGGTATAGATAGATAGATAGATAGATAGATAGATACAGATCTATCACCGAAGAGACCGTCGAATATATACACACACATATATATATATAGGAACTACCCAAGAGAAAGAGACCTCTTGGACTGATTATATCTGTAATTCGTCCTTCACTTTCAGGTCTTATTAACCCGTTAATTACTAACTTCCTTAATAATTATTACGACTACAACTATTGTCGTCATCGCTCAATTTACTTACAAATCATGTACGAAGGGTTTCGAATTAGGAAATGGAATATTACTACGTACCTCATCCAGTGATGGAGACGATCTAAGACGTAAATTGTCCTCTCCCAGAAAAAGAGTAAATAAAAGTGACTGCAACTTAGTGTCACAACAGAACGTGTGACGACGTGTCGTGCCACTGAGTCAATATGGACGTACGTGTAAGTAAAAGTACAAGAAAAGGTAACACCAAATAGTGTCCTACGACTTATCCCAAGGGACTCGATGCGTCAATTTCGAACGATAAATGGGTAGGATATGCATTGTCGAACGTAGGCGATTAGGGTCTGAAGGGGGAGATGGGAGAGGGCGAGGGGAGGGGGAGCCGTTGACGGTCAGACAAGAGGTACCAGACTAAAAGACTTTGTCTTATATAAGACGAAAAATTTTACCAAAAATGTTTCTAAAATAAAATTACTTCAGGCGCCATCTTGACATAAAGGTTGACTCCAGACTAAAATCCCAGGTAAAACTATTTGTCTCGTTCGTCGGTCGGAGTACCGTTCTTGTCGGCACCCTTCGTCAGTAGGAGACTCTACTATTCTGACCTTAGAACTAAAAATTTTGAAACTCTTGCCTCTCTCAGATATCTGGATATTCGCTAAGATTACGTTACTTAGATTTAGAGTCGTGTTTCTCTTAAATCTGTTTTTTCTCTTAACTTGTCTCTTAGGTCATTGTCGAGAAGAGTACAAGAAAGACCAATTCTCCATAATGGAAGAATAATTCCTCAGTTGATTATGCACATAGTCTTGAAGTGGAACTCACCCGCGTGGAACAAACTGACACGAAATGAAGTAACACGAAACACCTGTGACGTAATAAACGTCTAATTTCAAAACACCGGTGGACCCGGTTCGTTCAGCTGGCCACGGTAGAAAGTTTGTCTAGAAGGAGTGAAGGCCAGGGACACAGTGTAAGACTAA
Source organism: Capra ibex (assembly GCA_006410555.1). NCBI lineage: Eukaryota > Metazoa > Chordata > Mammalia > Artiodactyla > Bovidae > Capra > Capra ibex. Next base: position 12,142,492 of record SJYO01014747.1, read on the forward strand.
TAGGAACGTTATTAAGGTTGAAAAAGGTATAAAAATACAACCAATGCTACTAGACACTAGTCACCAGAAACTACAAAGATAACGTTTTTCCAATGTTGAACGACTTCCTAGTCTACTATTAATCATAAAAAATAGTTATTTTATAAAAATAAGTTCTATATATTGGAAAACCCTGTATTACCCCAACATGTAGATTATCTAATGTTACTTTTGTGTTGAGATATACGTGACCCTTTGTTTTTTCACACACTGAGAGTAAGACGACGTTATAAGTGCAATAACGTTACCAGACCTCGCGTTGCGCGTCATAGAGACTCTACGCGCACATTTCGGTAAAATGGGGTGAGTCAGTATATCACTACATACATATCGTGAATCAAGTCTACACCCAAACCAGTAGGAATTGTTTAGGAAATCGATAGAAACGAGTCTCGAGGAGAAGTTCTAGAGGAGGTCCACGACACTAGTCCCAACTGTATGAAAAAAGACATTTCTTGGTTTATGATTTATACAAGTGGAAACGTCCGGTATGTCAGAGTGTCACTAAGTTGAGAAGGCCACGTTAACTTTAGTTGGTGTCTGGTATGTATTCACTTACCGACACTGATACAAGGTTTTTTCGAAATAAATGTTCCTTATGCGTCGTACAGTAAACGGTTGGGAACCATATACTATCGATAAACATAATCCATTCCACTGGTTAAGTAGGGTAAAACGAGTCCTGACAAAGTCCAAATCGTGACTTTAAGGATACAAGGTACTTTGGGGAGTAAGACTCTGTTTCTTCCTTCCAACCAATCGTACCTGACAATTTACCTAAGATAAATATCAAATATTAGTTCAAGACTCTGGATCTTATGTGGTTTCTACTATTCTTAGTGAGGAAAAGGAAATTTTTACGAAACCGATTCGGATATAGACGGTCGTACTTCAATATTTAATACTCACGTAAGACATTTGAGGGTGTAAATACTTGTATTACGGTAGTCAATACATGTATGTTCCCGTTCTTGTTCTAGTTTAAAAGGAAAAGATGTAGACGAAGCCGTGTCCAAAAGGGTGAAGGAGAGTAGCAACCACGGTGGAAGTTTGTTTCGAGGTTAGACTCACAACGTTTCACAGACCTGAAGAGTCCTATATTTTCAGTTCAATGTTATCTTGACAGTAAGAACTTAATTAATGAGAACAAGGTACAATCACGTTCGGGGTCTCTCAGACGACTTAAAGTCACCTATTCGCTCTCCAGTATGTCTCCTTTTCGTTGGGACGCGTCTCGTACCTACCTGACAGGGGTTGACATGAAAGCTTACACAGACGAAGAAGAGATCACCTCTAAAATCAACAGAAATCACTCTCGTTGTCCCTTCTTTTGTAGATCAGATAGAAGGGGTTTCACCTTTATGAGGAAAGGTACCACAAATATTATCTTTTTATTGAGTACCAGATCTCTTATCTCCAGATTAAACTTAGTTTTAAACGAATTAAGGGTCTACCCAAAGGGAACTCCTGTCCAAAACTTCTTTTTTTTTTTCAGTCTTCATGTGTGTAACTTTGAAAATAGGTTGTAAGGCCTTCGATAAGTAGTCCCGGTAAAAGGGGAATCCTTTCACTCTACTAGAAAACTCCTAGTGACCTGTGATCGAGAAACAACAACAACAGGTCAGTGATTCAGCACAGGTCGAGAAACGTTGGGGTACTTGGCGTCGTGTGGTCCGAGGAGACAGGAGGTAACAGAGAGTCTCAAACGAATCTGAGTGGAGGTAACTGAGTTACTACGGTAGGTTGGTAGAGTAGGAGACAGTAGGGGAAGAGGAGGACGGGAGTCAGAAAGAGTCGTAGTCCCACAAAAGGTTACTCAGTCGAGATCGATATACAATGTGGTCAAGAATCCTTGAGTCTTCTGGTGACAAAAGGTAGCCAGTCTTTTTATAGGACGTTCCCAGTTACCTCCAAAGTAGGTGTTTACGGAGAGGATTAAGACGTATGATTCAGTGAAGTCAGTACAGGTTGAGAAATACTGGGATACCTGACATCGGGTGGTCCGAGGAGACAGGTACCCTAAGAGGTCCGTTCTTATGACCTCACCCAACGGTACGGGAGGAGATCATCCAGTGTTTGACAAAAACAGTAGTTAATAGACCAAGTACTCGTATGCCAACGATGTATACAGGAGATAGTACCTGTTTACGCAAGAGAGAAAATTTTCTTATAAATGAATAAACATAAACCGATACGACCCAGAATAAATGTCGTAAATGCTAAAAAATCAACACCGGACGTCCTAGAAATCAACGTAGTCCACCCTAGATTGAAGGACTGGTCCCTGACTTGGACTCGATAGACATAACCCTCGTACTCCAGAATCGGTGACCGGGTGGTCCCTTCAGGAACGAATATATTATATTCATAATATAATATAAATTATATTCCCGATAATTCCATCCTTCTCGGTTCGACTTCAGGGACTTCGAGGGAGATTGATGGTTTATTATTACGTTATCACAATTTTAAAGGTGCCTCTTCAAGGACTTCAATTACGATAGTATTTTTAAGAGCTTGCCATGTCTCTAGCACTAAAGATAAAATAAAAATGAATTGAGAGTTTAAACAGGTCTCAGTCAACCAGAATCCGACCAGAATCTCTATTTTTACTTAATAGGATTCGAATCGAAGCCTCTTCCGTTACCGTGGGGTGAGGTCATGAGAACGGACCTTTTAGGGTACCTACCTCCCGGACCACCCGACGTCAGGTACCCCAGCGCTTCTCAGCCTGTGTTGACTCACTGAAGTGAAAGTGAAAAGTGAAAGTACGTAACCTCTTCCTTTACCGTTGGGTGAGGTCACAAGAACGGACCTCTTAGGGTCCCTGCCCCCTCGGACCACCCGACGACAGATACCCCAGCTTGTCTCAGTCTGTGCTGACTTCGCTGAATCGTCGTCGTCGTTCGTTCGAATCGTACATCGCTAAAGTCAACGTAGAAGATGAACCTACATTAGAATAAGTTCCTCGTTTAGTTATTTTTCAGGAGGATAACTAGGTGACCTTATAAAATTGAATTAATCGATCTATGGGAGGTCCCACGGTAAAGGGAGAATAGAACCTTACTAAAGTTGACAAACCGAGAAGGGTGTTGAATTATATGTCTCTACACTGACAGAATGGATGAGTATACTATAGTGTGTCCAGTTTATACAACCACTGGACCCGAGGATCTAAGGTTTCTTTTCGTTTAAGAAACCAGAATTATTTTGAGTACGTACAGTACCACACTCTGTAGTTCAGACACTTTTATATTGAAGAGGAAGTATCAGTCTCTATCCAACCCTATAAAAAAAGGTTTCATTTCCTGTGCAATAAAGTGGAACTTGACACATAATAATTCTTGTGTATGAAATAAACCTACTTATGAATTTTGATTATTAACTGATTAGTCTTTCTAAAGACATCAACAGACTTTATACGTGGACACAGGATTCCTGGACACTTACACTCGAATCGACCCTTTTCCCAGAAACGTCTACATTAATTCAGTTCCTAGAACTCTACTCTAGTAGGACCTAAATCCCGTACGGGACTTAGTTCCTGTCACAGGAATGCTCTTTCCCCTTCTATATTCGTCTGTGTCCCTCTTCGTCGGTCTTGTGTCTCCGTCCATAATCTTACGACATAGACGTCTGGCTCCTCACTGTCCTAAAGACACTGGTAGTCTTCGACCCGCCTCCGTGCCTTGTCTGAGATGGAGTTGCGGAGGTCCTCCTTGGTTGAGACGGTCGAGAATCTAAAACGGAGAACGGAGGTCCGGACCCTCTCTTATTTAGGGACGACAGTTCCGTCGTTCAGACACCGTTGACCAATGTTGTCGACATCCTTGGACTATGTTGAAGGGTTAGATTTACCCCGGGTCGTGTTTTCTTCAAGGGGATCTGTCAGGTCTAACGTCAAATTCATCTAGGTCACTTACCCACGTACCGTTGGGTGTGCTCATAAGAACGGACTTCTTAGGGTACCTGTCTCCTCGGACGGCCCGACGTCAGGTATCCCAACGTGTCTCAGCCTGTACTGACTTCGCTGAATCGTGTGTCGCATGTACTTGTCTCCGTGTATCACCTACCATGAATTTTAAAATCTTCATCTAGTTCCACAACATACTCTGATGCTGTTGGAGGTTATCCTCTTAGAGTCTGGTGACCCCAAAATCGTCTCAATAAGAAGTTGTCCTTCAATAAGAGGAAATGTCTTTCTCGAAAACAAAACGATAATTCGGACCTATTTTCAATTAAAGGACCAATACGTTTTGGTCCACTGGTATCCGGGTCTCAGTGAATAATACTAGACGTATAGACAAGATGAATCGTTCGTGGTAGTACACCTTAATGTATTTCCAATCCAGAGTCGTCCGAGGCTTTCGTGGCTATTTAATATAGTCCTATACTGAGTGTAGAGTACGGATGAAGACGGTATGGTATAATTCGGTTTAAGAGGTTGTACGTCTCCGAGTTATAATTATGAGGGTAGGGTTCGACACAGGATCTCTACTTTTGTTTAGGACTAAGTCGGAATTCACTGTCTCCTTTCGTGTGTAAGAGGACTCTGTGTCTTTTTCGTCGGATACTAAAACAAGAACGAACATTTGACCTAGAGTCATTACTCTGGTCGTGTTACGACTCTTTTTTAAGTTTCGGTTGTCGCGTCTTTTTATATCTTGTAGTCCCCCATACTTACTTCTTACAGCACTCTCTTTCTCTAGTTTCCCACCTTCCTTTTCCATTTCTTCTGAACTCTTCGTACACCTCCCGGGGTACCTTCCTTTTTATTTTACTATAAGGTACGTGGAGTTATATTGTTTCCGGTATATGCTGTTCGGGTGTCGATTGTAGTGTGAGACACTACGGTTTGACTTTCGCAAAGGAGATTCGAGTCCTTGTATTACTCCAGTGGGGGAAAGTGATGCAAATAAACGGCATTATTACCTGTGTCCTAACCTTCAGGATCGGTCTCGTTACTCCGTTCTTTTTCTTTATTTTCCGTAAGTTTAGTCTTTGCGTCTTCATTTTAACATTCATAAACGTCTACTGAACTATAGTATATATCTTTTGGGACCTCCGAGATGGTTTTATGATAATCTTGATTGTTCATTTAAGTTATTTCCACCTCCTATGTTTCAGTTATATGTTTTCAGACAACGTAAAGACATATGATTGTTGTTTGAGCCTCTTCCGTTACCGTGGGGTGAGGTCAGGAGAACGGACCTTTTAGGGCACCTGTCTCCTCGGACCATCCGACGTCAGGTACCCCAGCGATGATCAGCCTGTGCTGATTCGCTGAAGTGAAAGTGAAAAGTGAAAGTACGTAACCTCTTCCTTTACCGTTGGGTAAGGTCTCAAGAACGGACCTCTTAGGGTCCCTGCCCCCTCGGACCACCCGACGGCAGGTACCCCAGCGTGTCTCAGCCTGTGCTGACTTCGCTGAATCGTCGTTGTTGTTTGTCAGTCTTTCTGTTTAATTCTTTTACTGGAGTAAATATAAACGTCGAGTCAATTGAGTAAGGTCCACCGAAAGAACCACCTTACGAACCATTAAAAAGACTTCCTTAAAACCCTCATCTTCGTCCGTATCATTTTTACTATCCTCATAGATCCGTATTATTTTTGGAATCATTACGACTTCAAGAATCTCGATACGGTCGAGGTCTTCAATACTTCTAGAAGGTCCTACCGGATTTTAGAAGGTTTCTTCAACTTTATTACCTTATTGGGTTACTAATGGTGGTAACAAATACTATAACCATATACATATACTAAACTTAACACGATGTCTACGTTTCTCAACCTGTGTTGAATCACTGACTTGTCGTTGTTCTTGTTATGCTACAACCACAAGGGTGGTCTAGAGGGACCAAGGAAAGTAAGATAACGAACCTGGGTTCAGAAATCACTCGTAAACGAGAGTTATTGGTCGTGGACATCGAAGAAAAAAAAAAATTGTCTGACAGAAAACGTCCCAGACCCTTAAAGGAACGGAGATTCGGTTACTGACTACTTAAACCCTCAACCTTTCGAGATACGGGAAACGGACCCCAGTTTGGTCCCGACTCCACGTTTAACATGGGATCTCTAGAAGGAACTTATTTGACTTGATTTAAAGACATTTTGAAACGAACTTCGGTACGGAAATGAACTGAAGGAAGGGAAGAAAAAGGACGAAAGTAGTGAAAGAGTGTTCAAAAGGGAACCCTAATGAAGTAAGTATTTAGAGGACTTACCACCAGAGAATCTCAGTATAAACCCTCGACAACTGAATTCTGTGAATTTACCTATACGAGTCATTTACTGGTCAATTTAAACCTTCAGTTCGGACTGTGGGAATTTGTTTATTTTGAAAAGGACTTTCTTTTTGTTGAATCTATTTAATTCAAGTCTTATTATGTCGGTCGTTTGTAGACCAGAAGATTAGTTCAATGAACCCCCTACAATTTCTAGTAGGAATGTCGGATGGGGTTTCATCGTCTTTGTAAAATTTTAACTAAACGGTAACCCGAAAAACTCATACGGAAGAATGATTTTAATATTTTAAATATGTGAACACTATACACTTTTTATAAATTTTGTGGTTATTTACGTGAGAAAAAAAAGAGATGATTACCGAAACAACCAAAGAAACTTAACCAACGACATACTCAAACGATCCCGACAAAATTGTTTCATGGTGACTCACCCACTGAATTCGTTGTCTTTAATCAAAAAAGTATCAAGACCTCCGACCTTCAGGTTCTGGTTCGACACCAAACAAAAAAAGACTCCAAACCAAAAAGAGATTCTGAGGAGAGGAGTCGAACGTCCACTGACGGAAGAGTGACGCGGTTATTCAGGAACCAAAGAGACATGCACAAGTGTAAAGAAGAATATTCCTGGTGACGACGACGATTCAGTGAAGTCACAGGCTGAGACACGCTGGGGTATCGACCGTCGGGTGGTCCGAGGTGGCAGGGACCCTCAGAGGTCCGTTCTTGTGACCTCACCCAACGGTAAAGAAAGAGGTTACGTACTTTCACTTTTCACTTTCACTTCAGCGCGAGTCAGTACCTGAGAAGTGCTGGGGTACCTGACGTCGGGTGCTCCGAGGAGGTAGGTACCCTAAAAGGTCCGTTCTCATGACCTCACCCCACGGTAGCGGAAGAGACTATTCCCGGTGTCAGTCTAGTATAATCTGAGTGGGATTGACGAAGTGAAGTTGAATGAAAAATTTCCCGGTTTATATGAGTGTAAGACTCCATGACCCCCAATCTTGAAGTTGTATACTTATTCCCCGTGTTATGTCAGATATTGGTAACGTGTATCGTATTCTGAAAACTCACACTTTATGAAGGATAAGATGAAACTTAGTCAAGTCAAGTCAAGTCAAGTCAGCGAGTCAATACAGACTGAGAAACGCTGGGGTACTTGGCGTCGTGTGGTCCGGAGGGACAGGTAATGGTTGAGGGCCTCAGGTGGGTTTGGGTACAGGTAACTCAATCACTACGGTAGGTTGGTAGAGTAGGAGACAACAGGGGAAGAGGAAGGTGGAAGTTAAAAAACGTGTAGTCCCAGAAAAGGTCACTCAGTCAAGAAACTTAGTCCACCGGTCTCATAACCTCAAAGTCGAAGTCGTAGTCAGTAAGGTTACTTGTGGGTCCTGACTAGAGCGAATCCTACTTGACCAACCTAGAGGAACGTCAGGTTCCCTGAGAGTTCTCAGAAGAGGTTGTGGTGTCAAGTTTTCGTAGTTAAGAAGACGTGAGTTGAAAGAAATATCAGGTTGAGAGTGCAGGTATGTACTGATGACCTTTTTGGTATCGGAACTGATCTACCTGGAAACAACTTTTTCATTACAGAGACGAAAAATTATACGACAGATCCAACCAGTCTTGAAAGGAAGGTTCCTCATTCACAGAAAATTAAAGTACCGACGTCAGTGGTAGACGTCATTAAAACCTTGGGGGTTTTTATTTCAGTCGGTGACAAAGGTTACAAAGGGGCAGATAAAGGGTACTTCATTACCCTGACCTACGGTACTAGAAGCAAAAGACTTACAACTCGAAATTCGGTTGAAAAAATGAGAGGAAAAAGTGAAAGTAGTTATCCGATGAAACTTATCTTTTGTCAAATTAATCTCGTTTCGCTTATACTAAGCGATAGAAGGATCCATTTTGGTTCCAAACCAAATTCCGATACCTCAATAAAGTTAAACAATAATTTGTACGAAAACAATTTTCGTAAATAAAACTATTATTTATCAACCCTGGTGAACACATCTTAAACTCACCCCTAAATTCAATGAATGACCCTTATATCGGTAGAAAAAATATTAAAATACAATGATTCGGAAGGACTTCTTTAGTCCTTATCCGACCGAATATTAATTTTAGAATGTCACACTAAGAAATGACAGACTCGGTGGTCCTTTCGGGGTACCATTTCCTATAGTAAACTATCAATATGTCACCCCGAATAAATTATAGTACATTAGAGAAGAGACAAGAATAGGTTTCGTATCGACTTCGTAAAAAAAAAAATTTCTCTCACTTTTTCAATCACTTTCTGTCAACTTCCTGACAACATTGGCTTGTGTACGTCCTGATGATCCGTGATTTTATGAATGTACGCTGTCAAACTCAGTAAGGTCTATGGTTTCACACCGTCCTTCGTCACTTCTGTACCTCGTCGCTCGACACCGCATCCATTCGGCAATTACAACGGATGTCATCTTTGAGTCGACCATTCCTTAGGCGGACGTTACGTCCTCTGGGGCTAACCTAAGGACCCAACCCTTCTACTCGACCTCTTCCCTATCCGATGGGTGAGGTCATAAGAACCAGAAGGGTCTACCGAGTCGACCACTCCTTAGGCGGACGTTACGCCCTCCGGACCCAAGTTAGGACTCAACCCTTCTAGGGGATCTCTTCCTTTACCGTTGGAAGAGGTCATAAGACCGGACCTCTTGAGGTACCTGACAGACCCCAACGATTCTCAGTCTGTACTGAGTCACTGAAAGTGTATGTGTGTAGTGTCTGGACAACGTCTCTTTTACGGATCTCAACAACGGGTCTTAAAGGAAGGAGTAACATAGTACATTTATAAAGTTGATTGAAGGACTAAAAACAGAGAAAGGTAGTTCTAACGTATACGTAAAAATTACAACTGACTTTTTTTTCATGTTGGATTTTCAAACTCTTAATACAAAATAAACAAAATAAGGAGTCTGGAGTCTGTTTTGATACCTGTACTCAGACCCTGTAAGACTTCTCCATTCGCACCTCGGTCCTATACACACACACACACACACACACACACACACACACACACACACACACACACACACATATATATATACATATTTTGTTAAAAACGTCGTTTTTAGTCCATCAGTCTTGTAGAATTGTACAATTAGTACTTTAGTAAGGAAACCATCGTGGAGTTGATAGACCCCGGTCATAGGACGCAGAAAGGGTAGCACTCAGAGAGGCCTCACACGGGAACCCCCACCACGGTGCCGACTGCCGTACTGTGGTCTGTAGGACAAAGACGGGACTCAGGGAAGTCCCGAGTGGAAGTCCGGTGACGTTACACTATCGAACCGACGTCGCAGAAAACACATGACTACACCGCGCCTTGTAAAAAGAAAAAAAAGTGACTGTCAGTAATAAAACACCAAAAGTTACATAGTCTTAGTGGAATGAATATAAAAGGAAACAACGCGTCTTCGAAAATTAAAATTAATCTAGGGTAAACAAATAAAAACGAAAATAAAGGTCTTAAGACCCACCACCTAGTATCTCCTAGGACGACACTAAATACAGCCTCTCACAAAACGGATACAAGAGGAGATCCTCAAAATATCAAAGACCAGAATGTAAATCTAGAAATTAGGTAAAACTCAAATAAAAACACACACCACAATCTTTCGCTAGATCAAAGTAAGAAAATGTTCACCAACTGGTCAAAAGGGTCGTGGTGGACATACGTTCTGTCGTTTTCTCTGTGTCTACACATCTCGCCTGAAAACCTGAGTCTCGCTCTCCCTCTCCCACCCTACTAAACCCTCTTACCGTAACTTTGTACATATGATAGTACATTCTTTGCTTAGCGGTCAGATACAGGTTACGTCCTATGTCGTACGAACCCCGACCACGTACCCCTACTGGGTCTCTCTACAATACCCCTCCCTCCACCCTCCCTCCAAGTACAAACCCTTGCGTACATGTGGGCACCGCCTAAGTACAGTTACATACCGTTTTGGTTATGTCATAACATTTCATTTTATTTCATTTTTATTTTTAATTTTTTTTATATAGTCTTAGTTTAACGATGTTTTGGTTTTGCTTTCCTTATCTATAATCGGTCCCCGGAACCCTGACCTCGCACTAATTTTTCCTCTCTAAAATAACTGAACCAGACCCCTCGTCTTATGAAAGTCGACATGTTCCTACTCAACCAACATTCATCCGTCTCCGGAAAACGGAAACGCACGAAACAAAACGAAATCAAAAACTTGACGTCCAGACGTTTCACCATTCCACTGCACGCCACCTACGCAAAGAGAAGAGAACCGATGAGCACCGACATTCTCGGAGTGTAAAACTCCCTTAAAAAGTGGGACTCACAGGACCATTCTGTGACTCACACGGGGTCGAGACTCACGACTTCGTCTTCTGAGTTCATGCAACTTTCAGGGTCGTCACTCCCTGACTCCACTACCTCCAAATCGGTTATTCTGTGGACGGTGGTCCGAAGACTCAGTGCCCTGTTCTCAACCCCCAAAGGCGAAACTCAACAGTCGTTCACACCTTCCTACCGTGGACACGACAATCTGACTCACAGGTCGCCGTCGGCGCGGTCATCACCGTCAGATTGGATTCAAGGAAGACACCACACTTAAGTGTACAGAAAAAACTTTGGTTAGAGGGAACCGAGTTAGGAAAAGACTCGGACCGATAGACTAGAAGGACGCTTCAAACTATCAATGGGGGTTAAGAAGGTTTATGTGACGACAAACGTGTTCGATCGATTAAAAAACGATAACCAAAATCGTTATACAAACCGAGTATTTAAGAGGAAATTGTGAATAGGAGTGTAGAAAGAAAGGATGACACCAACACCAATGACAAATCAACGACTCAGCAGAGACTGAGAAAGCTGGGGTACCTGACTGCGGGAGGTCCGAGGAGACAGGCACCCTAAAGGGTCCGTTCGTGTCGCCTCATCCAACGGTAAAAGTGTTTCTCAGTCTGTGCTGCCCCGTTGATTCGGAAAGTGAAAGTAAAAGGACGGAGAAACCGGAATAAGGAGACAGTAGTGGTGGAGGAGTAGGAAGGACAAACGTAGGTCGAGTCCCGGAGAAGAAGCAAGAAGTGTTTGAAGGAATGAATAACTGAACATATATAGTAGATTTCGTGGACAACGTTTGCACTACTGACTCCGATTGACGTCGGTATGAGGTGCCGAGTCGGGTTCTGACCGACAAGGAGAAAGACAGAGTCGAGGTAGACTTTGGGAAGACAGAGTAGTTCTACAGAGATAGAGACCTGGGTTCGAGAGTAAAAACATAAAGTCGTATCCAAGGTAGGAAAGATGTTTATAAGTGTCGTAGTAATAATGAGATTAGGTAAACATGACTTCAGAGTCTTCGTGGAAACCACGTAAGACTTTCGGGTGGTTAGAAGTGGAAGTTGTAACGAGGGGACAAAGAAGGAAAAGTAAAGAGATAGTGAAGAAGAAACAGAAGTAAACTGTAATCCTATTAAAGATTTTATTAATATAGAAAAGAAGACTACTTGAAACGAGATTAAAAAGAAGGAGTTCCGTTATTTCTAAGTACTAGTTTTTGTATTACTGGTACTATACTTATAAATTGTCAATCCATGAGTAAATGGAATTCTATTTGAGATAGGAACAAGTTTAAGAGTAGTACAATAAGGTCGTACTTAATAAAACACCCTTCGAATAATGATTCGTCACTCACACTTATCTGATAGAGTAACTATAATAATCCGTAACATCTCCCTAAAACCCCTTCTATTCCTCCGGTTGTAAAACATGATATCTTCTGAAACAAAATAAGGCTCAGTTGCCTATTCTATCAGGGGGTATCGATACTTTAACCTAAAATCTTGACCTTTCCTGGAATTTCCAATAAATCTAGTTAAAGGAGTTATTCATTCTTTTTACTTTGGCTTTTTTTCCATTTCAATAGACAGTTTTTGTGTCGATTATAAATTGAGGGGTGGTGAAGGGAGGGTAAGGAAATAAAAATAACAATTTTAACACCAATTTTTTTGTGCATCGTATTTTACTTGGTACAATAGATAAAAAACAGACGAAGTGAAAAATTTAAAAAACAAAGACAAATAAAAATTAACTCATTTTCTACGAAATTTAAGACATCATTGAATGTTAAAAAATTTCAACGTTGTATTAAATATGTTAGGGTATTATTGGGAAGAAAAAGGGGAAGGGGGACAAAAAAGGGACGGGGGAAGGGAGAGGGGTACCCATTGGTGATCAAACAAGAGATACAGACACTCAGACGAAAAAAAAACAAAATAAGTGATCAACCAACATATAAAATAAAGGGTGTATGTTCACTATAGACGAACTATAGGAGTATAGACAGAAAGAGACGGACTGAATAAAGTGAATCATATTACAGAAGGTTCTCATAGGTACAACGACTTTTACGTTTTACAGTAAGAAAAAGGTAAGTCAGACTCATCATAAAGTAACACACACATATATATATATATATATGTATATGTCTCTCTCTCTCTCTCTCTAGTGTAAAAAAAGCGGATAAGTAGACAACTACCTGCGAATCCAACTAAGACATGGAACCCTTAACATTTACGACGATATTTGTAACTTCATGTACGTAGAAAAGTTTGACCACAAAAAACAAAGAAAGTCTATAGATGGGTCCTCACCTTAAGAACCTTGTTTCTCATCAAGATAAAAAAATAAAAAACTCTTTGGAGGTACGACAAAAGGTGTAACTGACAGGGTCAAGGGTAAGAGTAGTTGTTACATACTCCTAAGGGAAAGGACGTGGAGGATGGTCGTAAACGATAAACACAAGAAAAACTACTATCGGTAAGGCTGACCACACTCCACCATAGAACACCAAAACTAAACGTGAAATGACTACTAATCACAATAACTTGTGGAAAAGTGTACGGACAACAGGTAGACGTAAAGGAAAGACCTTTTTACAGTAAGTTAAGACGGGTAAAAAAGCCAACCCAACAAACAAAAAAACCACAAAAACCATAACTCAATACACTGCACAAATATAAACAACCTATATTAGGAAATAAGTGGTTTAGTGAACGTTTATAAAGAGGAAAAACCATCCGAAAAAAGGAAACGAGACGTTTTAGACAATTCAAATTAATTTAAGGTAAACAAATAAATAGGAAAACAAAGGAAATGGAAGCCTGTACCTAGTTTTTACTATGACGACACTAAATACGGTTTTTCGCAAGACGAATACCAAAGGAGATCAAAATGTCATCGATCAGAATGCAAATCCAGAAATTAGGTAGAAATCGAATAAAAACATGTACCACAATCGCTTACAAGATCAAAGTGAGAAGATGTACGTCGACAGGTTAAAAAGGTCGTGGGGGACCCTGACTTTTCTTTTCCGACAGAAAAGAGGTAATATAAGAACGAAGGAAAACAACATATGATTAACTGGTATTCACACAACCAAATAAAGACCCGATAAAGACAAGGCGACTAGACACATAGACAAAAAAGAACGGTTATGGTATAGGAAAACTACTGACATCGAAACATCATGTCTGATTTTCAGTCCCGCTGTCACTAAGAAGGTTGAGACAAGAAGAACAAAACCCATAAACCCCAAAAAATTATAAAGGTAAGTAGGGAGATCGAGACACTTTTTACGGTAACCATATAACTATTCCTAACACAATCAGACGTCTAACGAACCCGAAGGGTCCACCACGATCACCATTTCTGGGACGGATGGTCACGTCGTCTTTACACGAAACCCATTATACCAGTAAAACTGTTATAGCTAAGAAGGGTGGGTTCTTGTGTCATAAAGAAAGGTCCAAACACAGTAGAAGTTCAAGAAGGTAGTCACAGGATGTCAAACGACTCATCACTAGAAAACGGAGAAATCCATCTAAATAAGGATCCATAAGATAAGAAAAGGTCAGTTACTATTTACCTTAACAAAGAAATAAAAGAGAAAACTGACCACAACAATTACATAACTTTACGTTGTCTAAAGACCCATAATTAAAATATAGGACGTTGAAATGGTCTAAGTAACGACTCGAGATCATCAAAGACCACCACAGAGATCCTAAAGGATACATATCATAGTACAGTAAACGTTTGACACTGTCAAAATAAAGACGGAAAGGTCAAACCTAAGGAAAATAAACAAAAAGAAGAGACTGACGACACCGATCCTAAAGGTCTTGATAACGTATTTTTACCACTGTCAATTGTAGGGACAGAATAAGGACTAGAATCTCCTTTATGAGAGTCGAAAAGTGGTAACTCGTACTACAATCGACATCCAAAGAACATATACCGAGAATAATATAATACAAGGGAGATACCGGTGAAAGAACTCAGAAAAAAATAGTATTTATTTACAACTTGAAATAGTTTTCGAAAAAGACGTAAATAACTCTACGAGTATACCATAAATAAGAAGTCAAATGACTACACTATATAGTTTAACCAAATAAACACCTACAACTTTTTAAGAACGTAGGGACCTTATTTAAGACGAACTAGTATCCCACACTAACATATCTCGAAGAGGTAGAAACCGACGTTTCTTATATTAGTTAGACTTAAACCACAACTGGTAGACCACTACAGGTACACATCTCAGAAGAGAACACAACAACCTTCTCTCACAAACGATACTGGTCACGTAAAAGAACCGTTTTGAGATAATCAGAAACGGGACGAAGTAAGACGTAAGGTTCCGGCTTAAACGGACAATGAGGTCCACAAAGAACTGAAGGATGAAAACGTAAGGTCAGGGGATATTACTTTTCCTGTGGTTTTAGTCCAACTAATATAAGAAACGTCGGTTTCTACCTCTTCGAGATATGTCAGTTGTTTTTGTTCTGTTCCTCGACTGATACCGAGTCTAGTACTTGAAGAATAATGGTTTAAGTCTGAGTTTAACTCCTTTCATCCCTTTTGGCGATCTAGTAAGTCCATATTGGATTTAGTTTCGGGAATACTAATATGTCACCTTCACTCTTTATCTAAATTCCCGGATCTAGACTATCTATCTCACGGACTACTTGATACCTTACTCCAAGCACTGTAACATGTCCTCTGTCTCTAGTTCTGGTAGGGGTACCTTTACTTTACGTTTTTTCGTTTTACCGACAGACCCCTTCGGAATGTTTATCGACACTTTTCTTCTCTTCGTTTTTCGTTTCCTCTTTTCCTTTCTATATTCGTAGACTTATGTCTCAAGGTTTCTTATCGTTCTTCTCTATTCTTTCGGAAGAAGTCACTAGTTACGTTTCTTTATCTCCTTTTGTTGTCTTACCCTTTCTGATCTCTAGAGAAGTTCTTTTAATCTCTATGGTTCCCTTGTAAAGTACGTTTCTACCCGAGTTATTTCCTGTCTTTACCATACCTGGATTGTCTTCGTCTTCTATATTTCTTCTCCACCGTTCTTATGTGTCTTCTTGACATGTTTTTTCTAGAAGTGCTGGGTCTGTTAGTGTTACCACACTAGTGAGTAGATCTCGGTCTGTAGAACCTTACACTTCAGTTCACCCGGAATCTTTCGTAGTGATGTTTGTTTCGATCACCTCCACTACCTTAAGGTCAACTCGACAAAGTTTAGGACTTTCTACTACCACAACACGACGTAAGTTATACGGTCGTTTAAACCTTTTAAGTCGTCACCGGTGTCCGACCTTTTCCAGTCAAAAGTAAGCCTAAGGTTTCTTTCCGTTACGGTTTCTTACGAGTTTGATGGCGTGTTAACGTGAGTAGAGTGTACGATCCTTTCATTACGAGTTTTAAGAGGTTCGGTCCGAAGTCGTTATGTACTTGGCACTTGAAGGACTACAAGTTCGACCAAAATCTTTTCCGTCTCCTTGGTCTCTAGTTTAACGGTTGTAGACGGCCTAGTACCTTTTTCGTTCTCTCAAGATCTTTTTGTATATAAAGACGAAAGAACTGATACGGTTTCGGAAACTGACACACCTAGTGTTATTTGATACCTTTTAAGAAGTTCTCTACCCTTATGGTCTGGTGGACTGGACGGAGAACTCTTTGGATACACGTCCAGTCCTTTGTTGTCAATCTTGACCTGTACCTTGTTGTCTGACCAAGTTTTATCCTTTTCCTCACGCAGTTCCGACATATAACAGTAGGACGAATAAATTGAATATACGTCCCATGTAGTACTCTTTGCAACCTGACCTTCTTTGTGTTCGACCTTAGTTCTAACGGTCCCTTTTATAGTTATTGGAGTCTATACGTCTACTGTGGTGGGAATACCGTCTTTCACTTCTCCTTCATTTTTCGGAGAACTACTTTCACTTTCTTCTCTCACTTTTTTAACCGAATTTCGAATTGTAAGTCTTTTGCTTCTAGTACCGTAGGTCAGGGTAGTAAAGTACCCTTTATCTACCCCTTTGGCACCTTTGTCACAGTCTGAAATAAAAAGACCCGAGCTTTTAGTGACGTCTACCACTGACGTCGGTACTTTAATTTTCTGCGAATGAGGAACCTTCTTTTCAATACTGGTTGGATCTATCGTATAAGTTTTCGTCTCTGTAATGAGACGGCTGATTCAAGGCAGATCAGTTCCGATACCAAAAAGGTCACCAGTACATACCTACACTCACAACCTGACACTTCTTCCGACTCACGACTTCTTAACTACGAAAACTTGACACCACAACCTCTTCTGAGAACTCTCAGGGAACCTGACGTTCCTCTAGGTTGGTCAGGTAAGACTTCCTCTAGTTGGGACCCTAAAGAAACCTTCCTGACTACGACTTCGACTTTGAGGTCATGAAACCGGTGGAGTACTCTTCTCAACTGAGTATCCTTTTCTGACACTGCGACCCTCCCTAACCCCCGTCCTCCTCTTCCCCTACTGTCTCCTACTCAACCGACCTACCGTAGTAACTGAGCTACCTTCACTTAGACTCACTGGGGGCCCTCAACCACCACCTGTCCCTCCGGACCGTACGACACTAAGTACCCCAGTTTTTCTCAGCCTGTGCCGACTCTCTGACTTGACTTGACTTGACTTTTTTAATGACTAAATCAGAGGTATGACCAATAACTTGACAAGTATAAAAGATAAAAACCAAACTAAAAACCTCTAACATGAAAAGATCGTTTAACAGGTAAAATAACCGTATATCAATGAGCATACACACACACGATTCAAAGAAGTCAGTACAGAATGAGACACGTTGGGATACCGACGTCGGGTGGTCCGAGGAGACAGGTACCCTAAGAGGTCCGTTCTTATGACCTCACCCAACGGCACAGGAGGAGGTCCCCTAGAAGGTTCAGGTCCCTGACTTGGGTGCAGAGAATACAGATAGACTTAACCGTCCGTCCAAGGAATGATGATTGACATGGACCCTTCGGGTATCAACATATATCACCAGAGAATAGGAAGAAACACGACCCGACCTACTTCGTGTTAGATCTTAGTTCTAACGGTCCTCTTTATAGTTATTGGAGTCTATGTGTTTACTATGGTGGCAATACCGTCTTTCGCTTCTTCTCGATTTCTCGGGGAACTACTTTCACTTTCTCCTTTTACTTTTTCAACCGAATTTCGAGTTGTAAGTCTTTTGATTCTAGTACCGTAGGCCAGGGTAGTTAAGTACTGTTTATCTACCCCTTTGTGACCTTTGTCTCTATCTGAAATAAAAACCCCCGAGGGTTTTATTTATTAGGGTATTAGTGACACCTAATACTGACGTCTGTACTTTAATTTTCTGTGAACGAAGAACTTTCTTTTCGATACTGATTAGATCTGTCGTATAAATTTTCGTCTCTGTATTGAAATGGTTTTTCCAGGTAGATCAGATCGATACTTTGTAAAAGAGATCGATCAAAGGATATTACACTATAATTAGTGTTCTTGTTTAACTCAATCTGTTTTTTTTAGTTGATTTCACTGAAATAACAAACAGACACTCGTACCGACATACCTACTTTATCCTCGGTCTTAGATTAGTCTCTTTTCTCCCTCCCTAAGTAAATGAGTATCTACATATCTAAATACATTTCATTTGGAGATTGCGTCACGAAAAGTTTAAAATAATACATAGTGGAGTTCCCAAACAATTTTGTGTCTAAAAGTAGTGAGAAGGGAGGTGGAAAGACTAAGATATCAAACCACAACTTACAGGTAAAGTTTCTGTTACTCTCATTACAACTTCGACAACAAGTATTCTGGTGTTAAACTCTTGACGACGGGACTGACTAAAACCCCTCGGAATTTTCTATGACTGCGTAAACGTGTTTAATTTACATTGAGGGGGTCCCTTATAGTCAAGACCATATAAAATCTTTTCTCCGTAAGTTAATAAGGATGTTCTTTATGGTCCACTTATAGGTATATTAGGGTCGAGATACGGACCACGAACCCCATGTCCATATTTATTCTGTCCCTCTTTATGACGGTGGTACCACGGATTACTTTACTGTTCGACGGTTACTTGTATACGTGTCCCTCGACGATTCCCGACATACACCTTCGCTACTCCAAATTCACTTTTACGATGTGATTCCTGGACCTGGACTTCTTGCTCGTATAGGATACCCGTCTCTTATCCTTATTCTCGTAAAGTTCTTCTCTCGACCCAAACTCCTACCTGTGACACAGAAGTATCCACATGAGTCCATTGACCTCGGACCGTATCTACCTGTCATTCCTTCACACCCCCACCCCCCCGAAGGGTACACCGAGTCGACCATTTCTTAGAAGGACGTTACGTCCTCTGGACCCAAGCTGGGGACCCAACCCTTCTAGGGACCTCTTCCCTCTCCGATGGGAGAGGTCATAAGACCGGACCTCTTAAGGTACCCGACACATCAGGTACCCCACCATTTCTCAGTCTGTCCTGACTCGCTGAAAGTGAGAGTTCCTTCATCCCCTTCACCAGATCTTAGTCCAAAAGTGAGACTCGGAAGTAAGGTACCCGGGACCTCTCCATCGACTTCTCAGATCCTTCTTTCACTACGTTTATCTAAACCGGTCGTCGATGTAGTTCTCCAGTCCTCTGGGTGGACTCTTTATAAGAAATCTGTCCTATTAGAGATAAAACCCTAATATAGATCTTATAAAAAGTCTATGCGTATTGTGGTCTCGTAGGATCTTATTAGTTCCGTGGTTTGAGGGAGAGAACTCGATTGAGAGTTCGGAGACTAAACTCAAAACTCCCTTTTCTTCCTACGTAAATAAAGATGAGGTTCAGATGAACAAAACCTGAAACTTTTATACCCACCTCTCAATTACCCATCTTTCTTCCATAGTCTTTCCTACTTTCCTCTCCCTTTACCCCACCTGTACTATGATCCCTAACTTGGTCGTGTCTTCACCGACTATTTGTAATTACGACACGCCTGTTCAAAGGGTAGACGAGGACCAGGAGACTTTGACCATTGGTTCTTCCGGTTTCCGGCATAGGTCACCGGACGTGACGGTGGACGTCCGTCTTCAGGATTTATCGTTGTTACTCAGAGGTGGACTTGAAGTAGGAACCGAAACTTGTGTTGGTCTTGTACGCAACACATGATGGTAGTCAAACGAGAGTTCGACCCAGTAGTACACTGAAGAGTTAAAAATTATAAAGGTAGATTGAAAATTTACCGGTAAAAAGTACTAAGAATTTTCCATGAAAAAAGGGGTACACAAATGTAAAGACTTCAGTCCTACACAGAACCTTAACAGTCAACTTAACCGTCTAAATAAAACGAACCACTATGTGCTTCCGCGTAGAATGTTGACTACAGTAAAATATGAACCTCTTCGTACCGTTAACCTCCACACCGACCTACCTTTTCTGCACCCAAAAACTCACACATTCCAGACGACAGTTTGTACTTAGAACTTATAAAAAAGAAAGAATTTAAGACCTAGAGACGATAAATGGTCAACAAACTAAAAACCGTTCAGTCAATAGAGAGACTCAGACCTAAAGAAGCAGGAATTATAATGTATAAAATCCACCAAAAGACTCTTAATTTACTGTATCATATGTGTCAGGAACTTATCAAAGATGGACCATGTAATTTCATGAGTTATTTATTGCTAATAGTAAAGATTTAATTCAAACGGTTGTGGTTATCGACGGGGACAATGATGGGATCACTTTACCTAGGTCTGTTTTTGTGACAAAAAAAGGGGAGTCTTACACGACAACTTAGCACTTATGTTAGACACACGAAATTATGAACCTTAAATACTCTTGATGACGACCGAACGAAATACAACTATTGTTTTCCGTACTCTCACGTCTACCTCAGATACCCCTACAAATAAAATTTACGTGGATAACCTTACAAATTTCAGAATTAGACTTGAACGGATAGAAACGGATGATATTAAGTTTTGGAGACCGGTGGTTTGATACTAAAAGGGACTTGGGAATTTTGATGGGATAGACTAAAGACGAAATAAGACGATTTGGACCTCCACGTCTCGGGTCGGAAAATTCACTTTGACAGAAAGGTCATAAATTCCTCCGATTTGTATTTACTTTATCTTTAACTGTTACTATCGTCCATTACGATAGCGACGGACGACCTGACACAAACGTCGAGAGGGATCGTTAGTGTCCTATTTTATTTCGGGGTGCGACTTCCCGTCGAGGAGATTAACGACGGTACCCTATATTAGTCGGAACAAAGTTTTGGAGGCAATCGAGACGTCCCCCTGTCATAGGGGGTACCCCTACCTCGAATATTTCTACAGAACCTTGTCCGAAAGTACAAACGGTTCACCGACGGGGAACTTGACAGATTATAGAGAAGAAAGAATTTGCTATACTTTAACATGTCAAGTTCAAGAATCGAGTTCAGGGTTCCTCTGTCTTCGTCGTTATCTTTCTCCTTCTTTAGTTTCGAAAAGGACCATCGACGGGGAACGAAAGAGAGGGACCATGTAGTAACGTAAGGACCCCGAATACAACCCTCCTGTTCAACATTTCCCTTCGTACTCCTAGGAGTTTAAGTAGGGGACGGGTCTGGAAGGGAGAGACACAGCCGAACGGAGGGAAGGACTGATAATAAGTTAAAATGTAAGTGTCGTAAAAATGCATCCCTAATTCAAGTAAAAGATAATGATGTAACCGTAGAGTAAATCTGACTGAACGACAATAACAAATCAGTGATTAAGCCCAGACTGAAAAACGTCGGGGTACCTGATATCGGGTGGACAGGTCCGGGGAGACAGGTACCCTAAAGGGTCCATTCTTTTGACCTCACGTAACGGTAAAGGAAAAGGTCCCCTAGAAGGACTGGGTTCCTAGTTTGGGGTCAGAGGACGTAATGTCCGTCTGAGAAATGGTTTACTCGGTGGACCCTTCAGGAACTCATAGAACGATGACGATTCAGCGAAGTCAGCACAGGCTGGGGCACGCTGGGGTATCTGCCGTCGGGTGGTCCGAGGGGACAGGGACTCTAAAAGGTCCGTTCTTGAGACCTGACCCAACGGTAAAGAAAGAGGTTACGTACTTTCACTTTTCACTTTCCCTTCAGCGAGTCAGCACAGGTTGAGTATCACTGGGGTACCTGACGTCGGATGGTCCGAGGGGACAGGGACCCTAAGAGGTCCGTTCTTGAGACCTGACCCAACGGTAAAGGAAGAGATTACGTACTTTCACTTTTCACTTTCCCTTCAGCGAGTCAGTACAGGTTGAGTATCGCTGGGGTACCTGACGTCGGGTGGTCCGAGGGGACAGGCACCCTAAGAGGTCCGTTCTTGAGACCTGACCCAACGGTAAAGGAAGAGGTTACGTACTTGCACTTTTCACTTTCCCTTCAGCGAGTCAACACAGGTTGAGTATCGCTGGGGTACCTGACGTCGGGTGGTCCGAGGAGGTAGGTACCCTAAAAGGTCCGTTCTCATGACCTCACCCCACGGTCACGGATAGAACGATCATGCACTATTTCAGTACCAAAATTAGGTCTAACTACCCTATAGTTGTGGACACACACATAAACACACACACATACAATTAACTTGTAAGGTTCCACTGGTGAAAGAGTGGGGTCGTATTTGGTGTAGAAGTAGGTTTAGATGGGAGGGGGATCCGGTCCGAGGAGACAGGTACCCTAGAGGATCCGTGTTTATAACCTCATCCAACGGTAAGGGAAGAGGTCCCCTAGAAGGACTAGGTCCCTAGGTGGAGGACAGAGGACGTAATCGTCCGTATAAGAAATGGTGACTCAGTGGTCCCTTCATGTACCCATCTTATCCAAATATGATAATTTAATACAAGTCAAGTCAAGTCAAGTCAAGTCAGTGAGCCAGCACAGGCTGAGAAACGTTGGGGTACTTAGCGTCGTACGGTCCGGAGGGACAGGTAGTGGTTGAGGACCTCAAATTAGTTTGAATACACGTAGCTCAGCCACTACGGTAGGTCGGTAGAGTAGGAGACAACAGGGGAAGAGAAGGACGGGGATTAGGGAGGGTCGTAGTCCTAGAAAAGGTCACTCGGTTGAGAAGCGTACTCCACCGGTTACATAACCTCAAAGTCGGAGTCGTAGACAGGAAGGTTACTTGTTGGTCCTGACCAGAGGAAATCCCACCTGACCAACCTAGAGGAACGTCAGGTTCCCTGAGCGTTCTCAGAAGAGGTTGTGGTGTCAAGTTTTCGTAGTTAAGAAACCGACGATTAAATAAATGAATATAAGACGTTGTCTGACCACTCTATTTCGGTAATCCGGGTAAATATTTACTGGAGTTTCCCCACTTCTTTGAATACGTTCCAATATGTCCAGCATGAATCTCTTTGAGTATAGGATCGGGTCTAAAATGTTATTGTTCAGGGTGTACAACGGTCATTCCGTGTTTAAGGGTCACGTATTTTTTGTGTGTGTGTTTATATAGTAAAGATCCTTACAGTATAAAACCACCGGGGCTTCCGATTATGAAATTCCAAATATGATTTTCTCCAACTTAACCACTCAACCCTCTCTACCACTAAATTATTTGAGACTTCAAGGAAAGTAGGTTTAACCCAGGACTAAACGGTCAAATGTATGTAGAAAAAGTTACAAAAGGAAATAGACATAACTTTTAATATTTTTAAATTCATGAGGTACTTTAAAACTCCCCTGTAGATTGTCTAGAGACTCCAGAATATTCCGAAAAAACTGAGAGAACGATACTATTACTTTGGTATCTTTACTACCCCCTTTACAACTTATATGACGGGACTAGCTCCGACAGCACCACCGTCCTCCTTAACACAGAACCGTGAAAAAGACATCTGCACATACTGACCTCGTTTAGTGTCACAGGAATATGACAGACTTTACGACTACACCCGTCCTTTTTACTGTAATGAATTACCGGACACTGGTGCAGGAGGTTCCTCCCCGGTTCGTACAGAACCCTTCTCGACCTTCCTCCGACCCGTCGGTCTCTGGACCGCAACTTAAGGTCACGTGGGACGGGGACCCGAGTGTTGTAGACCAGGAAAGAGAAGAGTAGCCACTTTGGTCAGGTCAACAGAGCTGGGACATCCTGCCAACACTTACACTTTACTCTAGTATAAACCCTGGTCGACGTCGTAAATAAGAAGTATGGGTGGGCTGAAAATAGTAGGGGAAATATGTCTTCTCCTAGTTCTCCGAGCCTTTCTCATTCTAGGGACGATTTCGACGTCACGGGTTGGAACAGCCGTGGTCCCTGGTCAAAGGGACTTCTGTCAAAAAAGTCCCCACTCCCACTCCCACGGCCCTCGCCCCATCCCCCGCCACACCGAGTCGTCTTGACACTCACGCTACCCTCCCCGTCCACTTTGGGTCGAGTGGACCCCGAGTGGAGCACCCCCACCCTCCTTCCCTCCCCTGACCCTGAGGACACGATTTCCGGTGGGCTGAACACATTGACCTCGGTTTTAATCTTGGACCTACACCCATCGAATTACAGGTGCACAAAGGGACGAGGAATTGACAAACTTTACGGGGCGGGTAGGAAACGAGAGAACTTTGCAAGACTAAGGTTTACTCCGAAAGACTCGTCTGACAGGTAACTCTGTTCTACCCATTTGGTACGACCAGTGGGACGGTTTCTACCACGGGTGACGTTGACTTATGGGACCGTAGACTCAAGTACAAATTCGACGAAGGCTCATACCGTTCATATTTACTGTCGGGGTTGGAGCCGTAGAGACCGTTTCGAAAATAAATAAATAAATAAAAAACCCCCCAGAAAAGGAAATAACAAACCCCAAAGAGGTGTACATTTGTACTCTGGGGAGGGGGGGGGTACGGGTCCACGGAGACCATAGGGGCATTGAGTCAGGGGTGTCTCAGGGGAAATTTTAGTGGTTATATTTTTTCCTCTCACCCTCCCTCCCTCCCTCCCTTCCGGACTACCGTTTCGAAAATTAGATCACCGACTTAGTTTTTGTGACTTCCACTCGGGTTCCCCTGGGTATGACTCGAGAAGTGATACACAAAGGATACTGTCTAGACTACTCCGGGAACTTCGTAGGTGTCAGTAGGGTGACCGCATATTGTTCGTCTTTACACCCCTGAACGGACCACCAGGTCACCAACTCTGAGACAGAAAGTCACGTCCCGTTCGCCCAAATTGGGGACCAGTCCCTCGACTCTAGGGTGTACGGTACGTCGGTCCTTTGGTTTCGTACCTTGTCTTCGTCTCTGTACCCACACGCGATTCAGTGAAGTCAGTACGGACTGAGACTTGGCTTCGGGAGGTCCGAGGAGACAGGTACCCTGGAGGTCCGTTCTTAGGACCTCACCCAACGGTACGGGAGGAGGTCCCGTAGGAGGACTGGGTCCCTAGCTTGGGGACAGAGGACGTAACCGTCCGCCCAAGAAATGGTGATCACGGTGGACCCTTCGGGGTCACTACTTCTTAGACGGACGTTGAGTCCTCCGAGTTCTCCGCACCCAAACTGGGACCCAGTCCTTTTAGGGTACCTCTTCCTTTACCGTTGGGTAAGGTCATAAGAACGGACCTTTTAGGGTACCTGTCTCCTCGGACCGCCCGAGATGACTCGCTGACTCCTGTACGCTCCTCGTATCTGTACCCTGGACTCTCGCTGAGACCCGAGGGACTGTAGTGCCAGGAATCACGCCCCGCCTGTCGTGAAGACGCGGAGGAGCTGGTCGGACCCCCCGTCCCACCGGTCTTCGACACAGTGAAGGGTCGTCAGGACCTCGGGAACGGTGCACCCCTGAAAGTTCCCCCAGAGAACCTCAGTGTCTTACGACTGTGTCTTGGTGTCGTTTGATAGAATCCTCGTGTCTTCGACCCCCTCCCTCTTTTGTTTTTAATTTCTTACGTTAAACTTTTATATATACATAGTCTGTTTCATTGTTTCTATCTTTAACCTCTATCTAAGTTTTAAATTTAAATTTATAAATAACCCTCCGAGGTTATCAAATCGGTGGACTACGTTTCTTCACTAAGGACCTTTTCTGGGACTACGACTCTTTTTAACTTCCGCCCTCCTCTTCCCCTACCGTCTCCTCCTCTACCAATCTACCGTAGTGGCTGAGTTACCTGTACTCAAACTCATTTGAGGTCCACAACCACTACCTGTCCCTCCGGACCACGTGACGTTAGGTACCCCAGTGTCTCAACCTGTGCTGACTCACTCACTTGACTTGACCCTCCGACGACCCCCTTACCGTCGGGTGAGGTCATAAGAACGGTCCTCTTATGGTACCTGTCTTCTCGGACCTCCCGATACCAGGTATGCTGACGTTTCTCAGTCTGTGCTGACCTCACTGACTCGTTCTGTGTGCATGGCCTAGAACTTGAAATCGGGGACTGAACTTGGATTCAGGGAGTGAACGTACCCAACGCAGATTGAGGGATCCTTTCTGGGGAAGTAACACGGGCATTTCGTTTCAATAAAATAGGTGGTTGTCATTCTGGTGACGGAAAAGAGAGGATCTTGTTAGTCGGAAGGGTAAACGGACCCTTCCTAACTTCGACTTAGACCGAAGACATGGGTCTGTGACTTAATTTAGAACCTCCGTCTTGAAACCCACTTCATCTTTTCTTTTCGAAATAACGAAACGGTCCGTTTCCCCTGGTGTCGTCCGATTACGGGACACACGGGTCAAAACGACACACAGGGCGGACCTCGCCCATCACTCCTTAAAATGCCAGTACCAAGTTTCTAGTCGACCACCTGTACGAAGACTAACCAACCACCAGTCCATTCACCCTCAGTCGTAGTAGTCGGAAAACCAAGGTTCATCAGACCACAGATACACGATTACCCACACGTACGTACGAGTGAGGAAGACTGAGAAACTCTGGGGTACCTGACGTCGGGTGGTCCAAGGAGACAGGTACCCTAAAAGATCCGTTCTTATGACCTAACCCAACGGTAAAGGAGGTGGTCCCCCAGAAAGACTGGGTCCCCAACCTGAGAACAGAGGACTTAACCGTCCGTCTAAGAGATGGTGACTCGGTGGTCGTATGGAAATTAAAGAGGGTACACTAACCCCAAAGTCATAGACGTTTTGTAGAGTTTCTATTACAATATTTATAGGGAACTCCCTCTTCGTTCTGGACAGGGTTCCAACGTGATAACAAAGAAGACTGACAAGGAAGGAACAGAGAAGGAGAGGAGGGAAAGGAATAATCGTTGACAACTGGAACCCCTTCCAGTACCTCCGACTTACTTCGGATAAAGGACATTAGTTCTTTCCTCCTCGTGTCTTTCCGAAGACCTGAGTCCTCGGGGCGTCTCAGGAAGGACGACTCTCTCGAGGTCCCTGGAACTTGAAAGTCACGACTTTAGTCGTGTCAAGGACCGTTTCACCCGGCTCAACCAGTGAGATGAAAAGGGGGAAGGAAAAGAAAGATACGGAAAGAATAGTCTACCGTGACCTTTCTTTTGTTTGTGAGTTCCCAAATACTCTCGACCGTCTCTCCTCCGTCTTATTCCAATTCAAAGAAATCCAATCCGAATCACCCCATATACAGACACCAAACATTAATAAAACACAACTCAATCACCACGGCCGGACATCCCTCCTGGTCGGAGATCCTTCGATCGTGACAGATGGCGCGACTGGGTGAGTCGCAAGAGAGTGATCCATGCCCTGGCACCGAACAAGGTGTGAGATTGGTGTAGGATGACACGGACCGTGGTCTTCTTGTTCGCCTCCCCTCCTCTTTGGTCTAAACCTTATGAGCCCCGGTCTTGAGTTACACACCTTTGAAGAAGTTTATTAGTTAGTAAGTTATATGTTAACTACCACCTTCTACCCCAAGAGTGACTTCATAGTTTACATCAGTTTTACTATCAAGAGGGAAGGATTCTTGATTATCCTCTTATGTCATACATACTAATGGTTCCGTGGTATAAAAGAAAATATAGTAACGATCTTAACTTACTTTGCGTAAAAAGTCTAAAGGACAAACGTTACTGTTGGTGCATCGCCAGGATGTCACTCATGACTGACACAGACTTGAGTACACCAAATGTGTAGAGCTGACAGTTATTCTTTTGTAAAAAACTAGTCGAGATGATTTCCTTTCTAAAAAATAAGAGAGACATCTTTTATAATATGTTAACGTCAATATACCTCTCCACTAGTTTTTTGTACTTCGGTTTTGTTATATTCTTTCATTTTCGCGAGATCTCTCTCCCAATTCGAGAGTCAATGATTTTTGTAACAGTAAGAAGACCTAAACCCCTTACAAAGTCCATAATTTTAGGAATTGTATAATTTAAAAAGTAAAATTAAATTACACATAATTTTAAAATAATAATTTTAATTTATTAAAATTTATTTCATAATTTTTAGTTGTATAATTTTAAAAGTAAGACAACACTGAAGAAAAGTGCAAAACTTGTTTATAAGTTGAAACATAAATTAGAATTACAAACGTAAAGGAGAATTTTTTCTATAAAACTGTCAATTTTAAAATACTTTAAATAAGGAGTTTGGACCTAGGATGGGACTACTTTTACATATCTTTGGGAAGTTCTCGTATAGCCTCAGAGACACGTGTAAATACCACGATCTTAGACAGAACCCTTTATCTCTTGGGATTTTCGTAATTTTCTTTTCGTTCAAAGGAAGATATTTATGATTCATTTTTATAAACATTCCACTTTCTACTAAAGTTGTATCAGTTATCTTTTTATCATCCAAACCTTTTTATACAAACGTTGGGTCTATCGTGTCTTACAATTACAGAGTTGATGTGTTTCTCTACAACTTTAACTATTCTTCCTTTACGTGTTTGGTCAACTTCTTTTACTGTCGCCTATACTTCTTTGTCGTGAACAAAGTCGTGTACAAAATCTGGTCTTTAGTGTAAAGGTGTTAATTGTGTCGAAAGGATAGTACGTCGGGGGTTACAGACTATTGTTATTTAGTCTTTTACTACTGTCTTATCGGTTTTCTCGTACGAATGGACCTTTACACTTCACTTTCACTTTCACTTCAGAGAGTCAGCACAGACTGAGAAACGTTGGGCACCTGACATCGGGTGGTTCGAGGAGGCAGGTACCCTAAGAGGTCCGTTCTCAAGACCTCATCCAACGGTAATGGAAGAGGTCCTTTACACTTTGTGTGTAGATTTATCAATTACTCAGTTTCCGAAAGAGTACCTTTAATTCGTTAATAAATTTTAACCCGTTATTACTTTTCTGTATAATTTACACCATCCTTAGGTGGATTTCCATCTTAGAAATAATCTCTTCTTTCTACCTTACTTACTCGATTCACAGATGGAGCTCCTTTTTAAAATTGTTTCTAATAAATGGGTTTCTCCAGTCTTTCTTCCTTTTTTATACTCATGTTTAATCATGCTATCTTTTAATAACAAGTTTTTAGTCTCCACGAACAAATGGAACTTAACTACTTATTTTACCTTTTAAGATTACGTTGATTCGGTCTTTTTTTTTTTCTTTTCCATGTTAATTTGTCATAGTTCTTGATCCCGCCCACGTGTCAATCTATGTTACGTCTATGGTCATTCTCGAGTGATACTTACTTAAATATGATTAGTTAATTTTTGATTCTATTTACCTAATGAAAAATCTTTAATAGATAAAGAACAATATAAACACGTTAAAAGTACAAGTCAAGTCAAGTCAGCGACTCAACATAGACTGAGAAAGGATGGGGTACTTAACGTCGTGCGGATCCGGAGGGACAGGTAGTGGTCGAGGACCTCAAGTGAGTCTGAGTGCAGGTAGCTCAGGCACTACGGTAGGTCGGTAGAGTAGGAGACAGTAGGGGAAGAGGAGGACGGGGGTTAGGGAGGGTCGTAGTTTCAGAAAAGGTTACTCAGTTGTGAAGTATACTCCACCGGTTTCATGACCTCAAAGTCGAAGTCGTAGTAAGGGAGGTTTCTTTAGGGTCCCGACTAGAGGAAGTCTTACCTGACCAACCTAGAGGAACGTCAGGTTCCCTGAGAGTTCTGAGAAGAGGTTGTGGTGTCAAGTTTTCGTAATTAAGAAGTCACGAGTCGGAAGAAGTGTCAGGTTGAGAGTGTAGGTATGTACTGGTGACCTTTTTGGTATCGGAACTGATCTGCCTGGAATCAGTCGTTTCACTACAGAGACGAAAACTTATCCGATAGATCCAACCAGTATTGAAAAAAAGGTTCCTCATTCGCAGAAAATTAAAGTACCGACATTAATGGTAGACGTCACTAAAACCTCGGGGGGTTTTATTTCAGACTGTGACAAAGGTGACAAAGAGGTAGATAAAGGGTACCTCACTACCCTGGCCTACGGTACTAGAAGTAAAAGACTTACAACTCGAAATTCGGCTGAAAAAGTGAGAGGAGGAAATGAAAGTAGTTCTCTGAAAAATCAAGGAGAAGTGAAAGACGGTATTCCCACCACAGTAGATGTATACACTCCAATAACTATAAAGAGGACCGTTAGAACTAAGGTCGAACACAAAGAAGGTCAGGTCGCAAAGAGTACTACATGAGACGTATATTCAATTTATTCGTCCCACTGTTATATGTCGGAACTGTATGAGGAAAAGGATAAACCTTGGTCAGACAACAAGGTACAGGTCAAGATTGACAACGAAGGACTGGACGTATGTCTAAAGAGTTCTCCGTCCAGTCCACCAGACTATAAGGGTAGAGAGAGTCTTAAAAGGTGTCAAAGAACACTAGGTGTGTCAGTTTTCGAAACCGTATCAGTTATTTCGTCTTTATCTGCAAAAAGACCTTGAGAGAACGGAAAAGGTACTAGGTCACCTACAACCGTTAAACTAGAGACCAAGGAGACGGAAAAGATTTTGGTCGAACTTGGTCCTTTAAGTGACAAGTGTATAGTGACTTCGGATCGAACCTCTTAAAACTCGTAATGAAATGATCGCACACTCTATTCACGTTAACAAGTCATCAAACTCGTAAGAAACCGTAACGGAAAGAAACTCTAACCTTACTTTTGACTGGAAAAGGTCAGGACACCGATGACGACTCAAAAGGTTTAAACAACCGTATAACTCACGTCGTGAAACTGTCGTAGTAGAAAGTCCTAAACTTTGACGAGTTGATCTTAAAGTAGTGGAGGTGATCGAAACAAGCATCACTACGAAAGATTCCGGGTGAACTGAAGTGTAAGGTTCTACAGACCAAGATCTACTCACTAGTGTGGTAGTACTAATAGGTCCAGTACTTCTAGGAAAAGCATGTCAAGAAGACACATAAGAACGGTAGAGAAGAATTATAGAAGACGAAGACAATCCAGGTCTGGTAAAGACAGGAAATAACTCGGGTAGAAACGTACTTTACAAGGGAACTATATACACATATGTATATATTTTAAAAATTTTACACCCAGTTCTTCTTTATCTTTGGTCTTAACTATAAATTGGTAATTTAAAAGAATTTTTAGTCATTTATTTTCAAATAGAGGGGTTTATTATTTTCGGAGAAGACCTAGTCTACAGAGACGTTTTTAGTTCTTTATTTAATAGACGTAAAATACGTATTATAAAGTCTCTCAATCTCCTTTCGTTTTTCCGAAATATTAAGTAAGAGACTCCGATCACTATTGAGACTGTGGTTTGACTCTTTCTTGTCGTATTTTATAAAGGGGACGTAACCCTCGAACCTCAGAATCGGCGTTCTGGTACTCCCTTCAAGTAGTCCGTCTAATATAATTACTTTCTTCGTTTTACCGATCTTTTTTTTGTTTTCCTAAGTCATTACAAGCCCCGTCCTACTAAGACACTGCTAGACAATGACTTCCTTGACACTCTTTCGACCGGGTCAACGTGGTCTAGAGGATTAAAAAGTTCTGTACAGCTATCGAGTCTAAAACTGAACTTAAGACATGTATAAATTTACTACTGAAACCACACTACTCCGGTTGGGAGACGACAGGTTTAATCGGGTGTCAGGTCCACCTAGGTTTCCGGGTGTCAAACCATCGACGACATCCACCTCGACCTGGTCCATCGACTGAGTAGTAACAGTAGATCTACGACCGCGGGTCCACTCGGCAGGTCACTCGGTGAGGCAGTAGTTTTCCGACGGACGACTCAGATAAACGCTTTTCATGAGAAAGACATTCGGAAAATTTTTTAGCAAAATAACAGATTAACAAAATAACACATAAACAAAATAACACATAGACAAAATAACATATAAACAAATAACAGATTAACAAAATAACACATAGACAAAATAACACATAGACAAAATAACACACAGACAAAACCTGACGGACCCGGAAGAGATCGACGTAGCCGTCACCGACGAGAGCGACACTGCCGAGGAGTAAAGGAACCGAAGAGAACAGTGTCTCGTCCCGAGATCCGACGCACCCGAGTCTTCGACACGGAATCGACGGGACACCGTACACCTTAGAAGGGTCTGGGCCCTAGCTTGGCCACAGGGGACGTGACGGACGTCTAAGAAATGGCAGACTCGGTGGTCCCTTCGTCCTATGTTTTGAACCCCAGTCTTATGTATTTTATGAGGTAAATCTTTCCCTCACCAATATGTGAACTGGGGAGAACGTAGGAACTTTCAAAAGGTACTATGGAAGTGGTGCGTCACGGAAAAGCACCGGAGAGTCCTCAACTTTCAGAGACTTTCATAGGGAGAGGTAGGGGACATATTTAATTGTACATTTTATGAACCAGTAAATTTTTTTTAGACATACCCGGTGTGTGAGATTAGTTAATTTCTTAAATGCTTGTTTTTCGGTAGGGTCTACGATTCCCTAAGTGACCGAGCCAACATCAGAAAGATCTGGTCGTTTTGAACCTTTCATGGCGTCCCACTAGTGGGTGGAACTCTGGGGAGAATCGAAGTTCGGAGTAGGTCTCTTGGTGTCCCCTTAGGTGACCTCTTCCCGAATCTACATTTCCCACACACACACACGAGTCGACACAGACTGAAAAACACTGGAGTACCGGTCCGACGAGACAACCACCTTAAAAGGTCCGTTCTTATGGCCTCACCCAACGGGAAAGGATGAGGTCCCTACACCCAACGGGAAAGGATGAGGCCCCTTAGAAGGGCTGAGTCCCTAGCTTGGAACTCAGAGACTACAAAGGACGCAACCGTCCACCTAAAAAATGGTGACCCCGGTGCACCCTTCCGGACATTGAGTTTAGGGTTAGAGTAACAAGAACTCACCCCTTCTTAAACTCTGTTAAAAGGGTTATTTGTCTGTATCTCGACCACTTTTGTAAACCGGGTACGTCTTGTCTGTCATACTTTTGATTTCCTTCCAAAGGGTCCTTACGGAATGTAGGTCGTCCACAAATGTCCCAAGTGAATTAAAGTTATTTTACGTCAACTAGTCAATGTTAAGGAAAAACTCCGTGCAAAACGGATCCAGTTTATTAGGTTCAAGTTTTGTCTTATCTTTCGGCGGTCCTTTAAAAATAGTGGAGTTTTAACGGAAGATTTAGTTCCAGCACCACTTCTAAGATTCTTATTTACAATTTTACTTCTTTTAGAAAGTTTTCGTTTCACACTTATGTTTATCCACTTACCTTAAAAACATAGACCTTATTCTAACGAAAAACATTGACCCGAAGAACACTAAGTCACAAAAACCAAATTCCAATTGAATTATATCATCTATCTTTAATTTTACAGGTGTTATTGAGATGTGTCAATCCTACTGTTACCAATCTTAAATTAACTTCTGACAAAAACAGAGGTTAAAAATCACTACTCAGTTCACTCTTGGTTTAGTTTCAACCAGATTTATTGGTTGTAATTGATTTTATCTACTGGGGGACCTATGTGGCTAATCATTACAAAAAAAGGATCAATCACATGGAGTGTAAAAAGAAACAGAGGTCCTACTTGAACGTTATATTTACTTGAACACTCGAAGACTTCCCTTTTACTCAAGAAAAGGAGTTCTGTGTTCACGTATCTTAACAGTAAATAAATCGTTTCCTTTTAGGACCCTAGTCTCCGGTCCAGACAACCAGAGACAGAACTTGACACACTCGTTTTCGAGACGAAGAAACGGACTACAGTAACAGGGGTTCTTGTCTCCGTGTCTGATAAAATACTGGTCCTACACGGACGTACAATTCATCGAAGTCGATACAAACTGAGAAACTATGGGACACCTAACATCGGGTGGTCCGAGGAGACAGGTACCCTAAGAGGTCCGTTCTTATAACCTCACCCATCGGTGCGGAAGGAGGTCCCGTAGAGGGGTTGGGTCCCTACCTTGGATACAGAGGACACCGAGGTTACGTCCACCTAAGAATTAGGGACTCGGTGTCCGCTTCGGGGTACTGGTCCTACTTAGACGTTGTCTTACTCTCCCCCTTTTTTAAGATACATCTCGATTGATAAGTAAAAGATTTGATAAAAAATAACTCTAAAAATAAGACTTTAATTTCTTATCATCCCTCATTTTCCTAAAATTACACTCACACACAGACATGAACTGTGTCAAGACATAGAAAAGTAGGAGATCCAAAAGAAATTTTTGTATAAAAGGACTCTTTTAGGTTTCAAATCCCTGTTGACTGGATTTTTATAAGAAAAGTAAGAAACAAGAGGAAAGTTTTGTGATGTGGACTGGAGTCGATACTTACTTAATTTAAAACGTCTTTCAGAGGGGGTTTAATAATCCTATGTTCTAGTTTATTGTGTAGTTTTTCAGGTCAACATAGTCACACAGTCTTAAACATTTTCAACTGAACATGGGTCACCGTCCGTACGAAAAGGTGGTAAAGATAAAAGTCCCGTTTTGACTTTAAGAGTTGAATCGTCTTTTTCAATTTACAGACACTTCTACACCACCCCTTAAACAGTAACGAGTTTAGACCACGAGTCGGAACCCGACTCAAATCATATTAGAACTATCTCAGTACAAACGTCTCCTTGTCTCTTATTCTTTTTACACGGTTCCCAAACAACTCGAACGATATTTTCTTATGTGATAAAACATCGTGATAAAAAGAATACGTTCTCTACTAATCCCTTCCTTCTTTTCTCTTCCAATTTTAACCACAGTTCTAGAAATCAAGTGGGTAACCCCTAAGTGACCTTCTATTTATACAGACAAACATTACATAGTGAAGACTACTGCATCTTTTCCACCTTCCCTCTTTCATAGTTCGTCCGTCCCCAGACACTCTTAAATTGGGTTCAGGAGTGTGATTTAAAACAATTCATCGTTACCTGAGGGTCACTCAAAAATGACTGACTTAGCCTATGTGTGTACCTTATGTCAGGGATTGGTCAAGACACTCCAACTACTCTCGTATAGTGAAAAAGGGACGTATTCTAAATGTCTATTTCCGTAAATTTTTTTAGACAAATGTTTTGGATACTATGACCTTTCATAAATAGAAACAGTTTAGACACCCGAACACGATTTGACGTTAACACTTTAATTTGATCATCCGACAAAGAAGAACAAGGATACAATTGTGAGTGTGTAAAATAAAAAAATTTTCTCTCCGAAGTTTTTAACAGACAAACAGATGGTTCGTGTCAGAACTTAGTTCGCCACATTAAACTCTGTTCTACCATCGGTAAGTTTGAGTAAAGATTAACAGGGTCCTACGAGGGTAGAATAACACTCTACCCCACAAATCACGAATCGAGAAATGAAACGTGTATAATTACGACGGACGGAGTCCGTTTGGAGACGTAAGTCGTAACCACTTGGAGGGTCCCTACCACCTCGGACCACCCGACGGCAGATACCCAAGTGTGCTCAGGCTGTACTGACTTCGCTGAATCGTCGTCGTCCTCGTTGTTCCTTCAACGTTTTCTCCTCATGTCGCCCTGTATGCACAAACCCCAGAACAACCAGGACCCACGTCTCCTGGTAGGTCCAGGGCCACCGAAGGGTCCACCGAGTCACTATTTCTTAGGTGGACGGTTACGTCCTCTGTACCCAAACTAGGGACCCGACCCTTCTAGGGGATCTCTTCTTTACCGTTGGGTGACGTCATAAGAACGGATCCTTTCGGGTACCTGTCTCCTCGGACCACCCGACATCATGCACCTTGACGTACAAAAATCAGAGATTCATCGTTGAATTTGTTGTCTTTCTATACAGGGTCGAGGGACTTCACAAGGTCAAATATAGGGGGTCATCGTGGTTGTCCGGTAGTCAAATACTGTGACATCTGCTTCGGTCTCAGAGGAACTGGAGAAGAGGGAGGAAGAGGAAGAAAGAATCTCCTTTCTCTTTTCCGAAATAAGTCCATATTTTACTTGATTTTGTTTTTCGTAATAGACGGACTGAAAAAACTTACTACTTCTGAAAAAAAAAGTGGTGTGAACCGAATCACCCAATTCTTAAACGAACGTCACGTCCTCTGTGTCCTCTACACCCAAGCTAGGGACCCAGCCCTTCGAGGGGACCTCCTCCTTTACCGTTGGGTCAGGTCACTAGTGTGGGTACAGAAGCCGAAACCGTCCGATTAAGAAATGGTGACTCGGTAGTCCCTTCGGAGTCTTTGATGTCAAATATCAGACACAGTAACGAGTAGGTGAAAGAGGCATTCGTGAGTTTAATTTGGTGATAGTCGTAGTGTCTTACACTATATACAATGTCCGTAAGGGTTCTACCTCTTACAGGTTCCAGAACTTGTGACGGTAGGTGGGGTCACAAAGAACTAACTCCTCGAGAAAAATTACGGTTTATAAAGTGTACTAAATTCGATAAAGGATAAGTCTTCAAATAGTGAAAGATTCTATTATGTGAAAAATTCCGGACTCTAACTTTTTATACAGTATATCAAGTATATCGGTCTCCTTTAAGTATCTTCGTTGTCTAAGATACTGGGAGGGGGATGGAGGTGGGTATCTTTGTGTGTGTGTGCTGAAAAATTTTCAGAGGGTCTGAGGTTTTCACATCATGGTCTTTCCCTGGAATGACTTAAGAAAAGTTTGGACATCATTTATATTGTCTTTAACAGACTCAAGTCGTCAACTAAAAATTTCTCAACCTTCTTCCGTCCTCGATATGAATTCCTCGGAATGTTATCCTATAAACACAATCAGTACAGACTGAGAAACGTTGGGGTACCTGACATTGGGCAGTCGGAGACAGGCACCTTAAGAGGTCCGTTCTTATGACCTCACCCGACGGTGGAGGAAAAGGTGTTCCTCTCCACCCCCTCTTTACTCTATGATTACACCATTCTTGTCACAAAAGGTGACTCCCAATGACACGACTAAACCCATCGAGGGAAGCAATATAAGGTTTAAAAGAGATACTGTCCATCACTAAACCCCAATTAAGTCCTAATAATTAAGGTAGTGTTAGAACGAATTTTAAGGTAGAGTCCGAAAAGGAGAGGAGAGAAGGAAGACTGAGGATTGGTCTCAACGTGATTGTTCCGTCATTGTTCTCTTAGGTGAACGAGAAAAGTG
The DNA here is from genome assembly GCA_006410555.1 of Capra ibex. Taxonomy (NCBI): domain Eukaryota; kingdom Metazoa; phylum Chordata; class Mammalia; order Artiodactyla; family Bovidae; genus Capra; species Capra ibex. Next base: position 12,179,609 of record SJYO01014747.1, read on the forward strand.
TCCGTAGTAAGTGTTCGTCCACGGAGGTCGTTACTTCCAAGGTTCCCTTCTATAAGAATCTTATGTAAGACTCGGTTCTGTAGCTTTGTTCTAGACACTCCACATCTCGAAAGATCCCAGGTACGACCATAAATATACAATACAGAGTGGACGGACAAGTCAAGGGGCATAAGGGTCCCCGTGACCATCAGAGTCTCTGAAGACGACTGTATGAAACAGACCCAGTGTGAGTGACGGTTGTGTAGCACCAAGAGTCCCTGAGGAGGCAGTAAGAGAGAACAGGGACGAGACGGTCCCTGACTCTCGTTTGACGATTCAGGGGAAGAGAGTACTACAAGGAAGAAGGAGGGAAAGGAAACATAGGGAAGTGATGCACAGGTGGAAGTCGGGTTTCTAGAGACGTATTCTCTCACTACTTGCGTTTCAGTGATGTTTTGGTACCTGGAAGTGTAGAGTCAGAGTGGGCACTCAAGGATGACGTCTGCGACTCCGGAGGTACATGATCCGGGAGGTTTTCTTTGACTCCTAGATTAAAGACCCGTCTCTCTTTCTATTACGTGTGACACCCTACGAGGTCCAAATTTGTCTGCATTCTCTCATCCCGTCGTCTCGTACTCTACCAATCTGTCGTGACTGATGAGTCACCTGTGTTTGAACTCGTTTGAGACCCTCTGTCACCTCCTGTCCTTCGGACCGTACGATGTCAGGTACCCCAGGGTCTCTCGACCGGTGTTGAATCGTTGACTTGTTGTCCTCTCATCAACTATCCCATTACACACCTACAGTTCACTGAGCCAAGTCTAGAATCGAAACGATGGATGTTCACCCTACACACACACATACGAGTCAGTACAGACTGAGAAAGGATGGGGTACTTGACATCGGACGGTCCGAGGAGACAGGTCCCTTAACAGGTCCATTCTTTATGATCTCTCTCAACGGTAAAGGAGGAGGTCCTTTAGGAAGACTGGGTCCCTAGTTTGGACGGAGAGAACACCAAGGACGAGACCGTCCGTGTAAGAACTGGTGACACCGTGGACCCTTCGGGATGATCACCAGGAAACAGGTTAGATACTGCATAGGTTGAACGGGCACGGAGTCGAAGAGGTAGACATTTTATTCTCACCATTACCAAGGATGAAGGATCCTACGAAAACTCCTAATTAGTGTAAAAAAAAATTATGTATCCTGAAAATTGGTTCTCGTTGTTTACATATTACACAAGTCGTTAACAATCGCCAACACTAAGTAGCCAAAGTAATGGCCGAGTGTATAGTACGACGGTGTGTAGAAATTGAAATGACGTGTGCCGTAAGGTTTATCATCTCAACTTTCCAGTTTACAGTAAATCGTTTAGAGTCGTACCTGAATCCAAGAGTGGTGGGAAATATTCCTCACGTTTATTTACGTCATACCCAATCCACCCATTCCGCACTCCACAGGAGTACGTTCTGACCGACTTGTCACGACGACCGGATGGCGGGGTCCGTGTTTGTAGTGAGGAATCAGTGTCGACTAGAAAGTGTCCCTTGACGACTGGCGGAACGTTAGATCTTTGAGGTTTTCAAGTCACCGTCGGTACAAGAAACCCCTTATAATAAATAGGTTTATCGAGAAACTTTGAATATTTCTTTAACATCACCACCCTCTTCTTGACCTTTCTAAATTCGTTCAATTCCCGTACAGTCATATTTAAGTTCCTTCATATTAAATCGCTGACTCAATTCAAATATGGACACAGGTGTATAATTTGTGAATAAGTTTGTAAAAGTAAGTAAGTAACTTTTAGAAATCTGTCGGTAAGTAGACCTTGGTTTCTTATCTAATGTTTCTTCCTTAAGTAACATCTTTCTATCGACCAGACCTAATAACCGAAAAGGTAACAGTTTTAAATATACTCCTTGGAATTTTGCTTTTACTTATGAGTCTTATGACCTCGATTTCCCGTCTAACAATAGTCCGGTCATTCAGATGATTCGAATCATCTTAGTAGAACTGTGTCTATAGTCCTGAAAAATGTTTTGGGATTAAACTTTTCTATGTACGTGGGGTCACAAGCACCTTCTTCATAAATGGTATCAAGTCGATACCATTGTTGTATTTGTAGGTGACTCTCTGTTTACCCATTTATTCTAACCATGTATATTAGTTACCTTATAATGCGTCGGTAGTTTTCTTACTTTATTACGGTAAATGTTGTCCCACCTACCTGGATCACTAATAGTATGATTGACTTGATTCAGTATTTCTGTTTCTGTTTACGGTTTTCTATGGTGTATATACCTTAAATTTTATGCTGTGTTTACTTCAACAAATACTTTATCTTTGTCTGAGTATCTCTTGTCTGAACGACAACGGTTCCCCCTCCCTACCTACTCCTCAAACTCTAATCGTCTATGTTTGATAACATATATATATATTAATTTAGTGAATCGACATGTGGTCTTTGATTGTGTTATAACATTTAATACGAAGTCATTTTTCTACTGAACCAAACATTCATTACACTCGTAATAAGAAACGTTCAAATCCTAGATGAGGTAAGTAGAGATTACCGGAAAGCATTGAGTCCATGAAATAATTTATTGAATGTGATTATGATCAGTAGATGAAATCCTAACTTCCCAGTTGGGAAGAATATGGTGTTGATCTCTCAGGTACGGAACGTTACTTTCTGAAAACACGACGTTGATTCTGGGTTGTGTTAGTTTATTTATTTATAATTTTTTCTTTTTAGATGTGAATTTTAATTAAGGATATTGCAACATTTATTTTAATATTTTAAAATTCAATATTCATTTTAAAATATTTCAATATTAGTGTATTACGTAGAGAACTTTATTTATAAAAAAAACCCCACCCCCTCAGGAGACTAAAAGAACAGAAAGGGAAGAAGAGAAAGAGGGTACAGTCGGATGGAATGGGAGGGGACAGGGACCCGAAGGTCCCTTGGGGACGATTGTTTTGGGTACGGGGAGGTACTGTAAGGGGTCACATTACATATTTATACACATGAGTGTAAGTGTATAAAATTTTTAACATAAGTGTATAGACATAAGGGTAAATTACAGAGTTTTGTTCGGGAATTCAGTTCACTGCATCCATATAAGAAAAATTTCCGTCGTATGATCAAGCAGAGGACCTATATGGAATTAAATAAGTCAGTATCCGAATAATTAACTTGGACTAAAAGACAAAATTTTGAAAACGAGGATATCTGTCTCCATGATATTCGTAGAATCACTAATAGTAGATATTAGTAGATATTCGTAGATCCCTATACAGTATACAGTATATTCGATATACAGTAGATCGAATATCTACTGTATTGTATTGTATTTGTTACGTTTTTCTCTCATTAAATAAGAGGGTAAAATGTTTACTACTTTGATATCGATCCTTTTCACGTTTACCAGTGTGGTAGGTAGAACAAAAAGAGATTATAGTACAAAGTGATTTGGTACACTGTGAGAAAAAAATAATAGGATTGAAGAATTTTTAATATCCAGTAATTCACTTTTGTGTACACTGAGGCTCAGCGGATTCTCTAGTTCATGGACCGTCAATTTATCTTGAAACTTTAAATTCTTCTTTTCTACTAAAATGTAAATAAAAATATTTGCTCAGAGTTTCATGGTACCAAATAATGTCTAAATCCAAAATCCAAATAATGTGTAAATCCAAAACCCCTCCTTCATACCGTTTCGTCTTAAAATTTCTTTGTCAAAAGTCGGGTCCTATGAAATTTAGCGGTCTACTTTGCATGACTCGTAACGTGTAAAGACCAAACCCCTGTCTACCTACTAAGACTTACCCTGATTTGGAGGGTGACTGTTGAGGTGTATTTTGTCGGGAACCTCATACACCTTTCTTTTATCGACTTCGTCCTGGTCGCACTGAAACCAGAGACCCTTCTCTCTATGTGTGTCCTCCGAGGTGCAAATAGGACGAAAAGGGTAATTCCGTAAAAAAAGGTCAAAAGAAACCTCCTTTTGTCTCCGGTTCGTCCTTCACCAACAGACTGACTTCTTTTCTATACTTCAGTCCTAAGGTTCGATTGTGTGGTCGACTCTAGACGTCCCGTTTGAGGACCGTTTACCTTTTCATGTCTCTTTGAGGGGGTTGGAGGTTGAGAATAGTTCAGTAGTCGTTAAGAATTCGATTTGTACCGTCTAGTATACCAATCCTAATCCATAATTACTATATAACTAATATAACAATTATATTAGAGGGAGGGGACTTTTTTCGGAAATAAAAGACTTGAAAGGTCTTCTTTTTATAGCGAATCATGTATAATGCATAGATCGTTATTTTCTTCACCCAATGTTTATCGTTTATTACACTAAAGGAAGTGATCAAACTCTATACTCAAAAAGTTTAATATTATTGTTTAGTTTCTTCATAATAACTTTACAATAATCTTTCACGGTACTTCTCTTTTGTCGTTAATTAAACTTTGTACTTTTATTAACAAATTAAGTAAATATAAAAATTTTCCACATTCGTGTTTTAGTCAGAGTCGTTTCTACGATAATTGGATTATTGTTCATTCAAAAGTAAAATTTTTAGTTCGATTTTCAAAGGTTTTATTATATTCTCAAATTCGACTAAAATTTGTTAGTCTTTTTTACCTATTTTAATATACTCTCTTACAGATTCCCTTAATCATTAACCCTATAACCTCTTTTTGTCTAATTATTCCATGTGATTCACGAGACATGAATCATTTGACTACAAAGTCCAAAAAGAATAAAGTACTATTTCAAAGAAATAGTCTTATATTCCACTCCTGAAGGGACCACCGGGTCGCCCATTCCGAGAGAGAACGTTGCGTCGCCCACACCCAAACTAGGGACCAACCCCTTGATTCTAGGGTGTACGGGGCCTTGTTACTTCGGACGCACGGCGTTAATCCCTTAGGTAAGGGGTGTTTCTTTCTAGGGTGTACTCTGGTACTTCCAAGGTTTACGACATTGGTTCTGGACTACGTCGCCTTATTCATTACACTTTCACTTTCAGAGGGTCAGCACAGACTGAGAAACGCTGGAGTGTCTGATGTGTCAGGTACCTTAAGAGGTCCGGTCTTATGACCTCGCCCGGGTCACCCAGGGGAAAGAACAGCGGTCCCCTAGAAGGGTTGGGTCCCTAACTTGGGTCCAGAGGGTGTAACGTCCACCTAAGAAATGGTCGACTCGGTGTTCCCTTCGGGTTCTTATGACCTCACCCATCGGATAGGGAAGAGGTCGCCTAGAAGGGTTAGGTCCTTTCCTTGTCCCCAGAGGACGTAACGTCCGCCTAAGAAGTGGTTGACTCGATAGTCATTCAGGTTTACTTATGTATTACTAATAATAAATTTTTTCCTTCTAAGGGAATCGTCCCTAAACCCCACGACCATTATAAAGTCTTAGACGTAACAGTTTACGACCGTTTTTTACTCAACACCACTTTCGCAACTACTCTTCCGTCTCGTTGTCCTTGAGTTTTCACGACGACTATCTTTACGATTTACCATGACGGTGGGACCTTATGGTGACAGTTACCTGACCTCCATCTCACCCCTCTCAGACTTACGTCGCCCCGTCTCGCGCTCTCAAGAGACCCTATAATCTTAACAAAACGTAGAAGAGAGATCATATCTGACTATGTATGACTAGATATGCACACATTTTTGTGTACACCAAGATACATACCTTTATGTCATGTTTACATCAAAAAAATTACCTTCTTTATTTTCACTTGTTTTGTTTTGTTTTTACACACCATATTCACCTTCTAATAGGAAACTGAGTGGTCTTCCACTAGACCCGTCTTCTCAAAGGTCGCTCCAACCACTCTCGCCGTACCTACCCAACTAAGGCACAGGTCATTCAAGTTCAATTCTTCTCAGTTTCATCTCCACACAGGAAAATCTTTACGTACCATGAGGGCAGGACACACACACACACACAAATCAACGAGTAAGCACAAACTGAGAAGTACGGGAGTACCTGACATCGGGTGGTCCGAGGACACGGACACCTTAAAAGGTACGTTCTTATGACCCCACCCAATGGTACGGGAGGAGGTCCCTAGAAGGGTAGGGTCCCTAACTTGGGTACTGAGAACACAGAGGACGTAACCGTCTATCTAAGAAAGGTGAACACCGAGTTCCCCATTTCTTAGACGGACGTTACGTCCTCGACGTCATTCGTACCCAAACTATGACCCAGCCCTTCTGGGGGACCTCTTCCCTTACCTTTGGGTGAGATCATAAGAACGGACCTCTTAGGGTACCTGTCTCCTCGGACTGCCCGATGTAAAGTACCCCAGTGTTCTCAGCCTGTACTGACTTCTCTGAATCGTGCGTTCGTGTCACCCTTTATCCATTTACGGGAACACTACTCCTCCTCCACCAGGGTCACACCCTGAACTCATTTAGTCACGTCTGTAAACGATACCAGTTCCGTAGATCCTTTCAAGTAGGACTGGTGTCACGTAACACATAGGATTCACACGTGAGATTCTGGGATTCCTACCCTGAGATCCTGAGATGACCCAACCCACAACTATTCGACATGAGAAGTCTTCACGTAAGAATCCACCAGAGGGGTCTAAAGTATTGGGGGTAAAGGTGTCTTGGTAAAACCTATAAACCTCCAGGACACGACATTCACAACGTCTCCGACTAACAAAGACCTCATAGAGACAGACGATAGACTTGTCATCGACACATACAGGGTCCCGAAAGATTTCCCAGGATTCGATATCTAACTTTAATTTGTCTTTAACTCATACAGTCGGAAAGGTTCTAGTACTTTATACCCGAATAGACTAGAGGACGTCCGTCTCTTACCAGAGACCTAATCGACAAAGGGATCTAAGTGCCACAAGATCTAAGGTAAAGAAAAGATCCTTTGGTGGACCTATACGGATCCCGTCTGCTGTACGTCTGACCTTGTACCTCTTTCCCCCTCTCTTTGTCTCTAACACAGAAAGTCTCCCACCTCTACAGTATCCAGTTGTGCCAGAGGTTTCCCGACCTTCATTTTTGGGACTCATGACTTTGGTTCAGACTCTTCGTCACCTCCTTACCTATACCCCGTACGAGGACTAAGTAAAAGGTCCATTTTAAAGTGAAGATTCTAACCCAGGAATGTGTCGGAAAGTCGAACCCCTTTCGTTCAGTAAATTTCCAAACCCCTGGCCTATCTACCTGGGTTCGACCTTAAAGTCTAGAGTAGGGTCTCTGAGGAAATTCGACCCGTGGCGTACATAGAGATATCTACCACTGCCCGTGTTAAGGTCACCGTAGTAAGTATTCTTACTGGGGGATCCTCACAACACTAGTAAACACCTAACGAGGTCACAGAGAATCTTCGATCCAAAGTTCTTGTACCCCTCTATCTATAATTCACAGAAATCACTACCGTCCTTTATACCTCTCTTTTCCCCTCAACCTTCCTCTCCCTTTCTTTTCTCTCTATCTCTCTCTCTTCTTCTTTCTCCTCCTCCTTTTTCTTGTGAACTCATTATCAATGTCACCGGTGTATCAAAAAACAGTTTTGACCCCATGAAAACTTTCCTTTTCCCTGTGATAGTATTGACGTGTTCCGTCGTAAATTTTGTTCCGATAAAACCCGTTCGTCATTAACAGGTAAGTGTGGTCTTTATCCCGTTTCAGGAGAACTGACGTAAACTGAGTCTTCAATAAGAAAAACGATGAAGATTGGTGTCTACCGAGACTATACAGTGGGTTTCTCCGTCGTCTCCCGTAGACTCTTTGCACCGTCCCTGTACCGGTCCTATATGTTGAGACTAGGAAGGGCGTAACGCGTGCAAGTTCCGTCTCGGTAAACGGGAGTAAGGACCATCCATGTAGAACGTCTCGGAGGTGGTAGGGGAACGACGACCCTACTCGACGGTAGGTCGTTCCAAGGAGTCTCAGGTTACGGATCTCTTACAAAAGAATTAACAGAACTTGTCCGGACTGACTTCTACCTGAGAGAAGAGGTAGGGACCCTATTGACTGTAGAGGTGCCTTGAAGCCACTATAAAACGGAAAAGAGGAGAAAAGACTACAAAATTACTGACCCTACCAAAAAATTGACCACTTTTCGGACCACTCGATGTCAGGTACCCCAACGTTTCTCAGCCTGTGCTGAACTCGTAGACTGTGTGAAAAGACACATGTCGTACCATGATCTATGTGCGGTTGACTGACCGTGCAGTGTCCCTGACGACACACCTTCCAATGAAAGTGGACTATACGAGAGCCCGAGTCACACGTCCTCTGAATTCCACCGACGAATAGAGAGAAGTCACTCTCGGTGACTTTAGTGTACTCCAGAACTTTTTCGTTCCAGGTACCAGGAGGTTCCACTTTCACGCAGGTTTTACGAACTTCCCGAACAATTTTGTGTCGGACGACTCGAGACACGGATCTCAAGGACTAAGCTATCTAGACTCCTCCCCGAATTCCATGTAAAGATCTTTCAAGGATCCACTATGACAACGTGACAGCATCTCTTGTGTGAAACCCTTGGTAACAGAATTTTACTGACTAAGGTATTATTGGAGGGGTGGTGTTAATAACACTAGAGAAGGGAGTAAACTTTGGTAATCGTCAACAGAAATAAAAAACTCTATCGTTTGATTTACCGTTTGAATAGCAATGGTTTTCACCCCATACCGACAAATGGCGAGTTTTAGATTATCTCTTCGTTCCAACCACCTTTCCTTTAAAACCAAATAAAACCTCCAACCGTTGACCCTACCGTACCCCCCACCCTTCTTTACCTGAGGACAGCTTTACGGCTAAGGGGGAAGGGGGTGGTTATTAGTGACTCGAAAATATCCGACTCCCTCTCCTGAAACACGTCTTTGTCGACGAGACTGTCGATAGAACTTTAGAGTACGTCAATAGACTAGACCAAAAAAATTTTAATTAAATAACTCCTATTAATGAAATGTTACAACACTACCAAAAAACGGTATATAGTTGTACTTAGCCGGCGGAGAACTAACAAAGTTCATGTCAGTCAGAAGTCAAGGTCCCAGTCAAACAAGGTCAAGAACCTTAACACCGTCGGGTACAGTACCGGCGTCAGTCCACTAACACACAAATTGAGGAAGGTAGACCACCCAAATTCATAGAAGTTTTGTCGAGTTTCCTATGCCGAGTCTTATAACAGATATCGGAAACGTCTCTTTGCTCTCCAGGAACTTAAACAAGTTACTGAATTGATAACAATAAACCAGGACAAACAAAAGGAAACACAGACTTTAAAGAGTGAAGAGACTAATTTGTATAAGAAACTGGTTTCAAAAAGATGTCTTTTTTCCTTCTGACTTCTGTACCCCCTTTCCCGGTACGGTAGGACGAGAAAAAGTAACAGTAAATCGGTTGAATTATCACCATCCTCGTAAGGAGTGTAAGTACGTTGGAATTGGAGTACTCACTTTATTTGTTAACTTACCTGGGTGAGTTCATTTAATTTTATAAATAACTCTTGAATGAGACTCGGTCCGTGACACCACACTTGGATCTTTCCTCGGTCTGCGACAAAACAGAATCCCTTTACATGTCACACTCCTGGTATGGAATCCCGAGGCTGACTCTCAATGCGATCATTGACGAATAATTTAAATTCGTCAATTTGAAGTCGTTACCCTACCCTAAGTGTACTTGATACCTTCTTTAGGTTCTCGACCAGTTAATAGTTCTCCGACTACTCAGACTCTTTTAAACTATGATAGAGTCATACTATGCCATCTTTTCTCCTTTCTAATATTTTGTCTTTGAAGTCGACATTAGTTAACGTAATAGTAGACAAACGTCCTTCTTACGAACCTGTCTTTCTTCTACCGGTCGTGTTTACGTCTTCATGCACTGTGACTAAGGGATTGAGACGGGATTCTGAAGTAGAGGAAACGGAGACTGTCTGTTTTGGAAAACTTCCTCCACCCAGTTAAACTAGTCGTATCCGACTACGACTCAAAATTTGAGGGGAAAAGTGAAAGGAGAGAGTGGAAGTAGTTCTCCGAGAAATCAAGGAGAAGTGAAAGACGGTATTCCTACCGCATTAGACGTATAGACTCCAATAACTATAAAGAGAGACGTTAGAACTAAGGTCGAACTTGAAGTAGGTCGAACCGAAAAGTGTACTACATGAGACGTAAATTCAAATTATTCGTCCCACTGTTATATGTCGGAACTACATGAGGAAAGGGTTAAAACTTGGTCAAGTAACAAGGTACAGGTCAAGACTGGAAACGAAGAACCGGATGTATGTTGAAAGAGTCCTCCGACCATTCCACCAGACCATAAGGGTAGAGAAATTCTTAAAAGGTGTCAAACAACTAAGTGTGTTATTTTCAGAAATCGTATTAGTTACGTCGTCTTCATCCACAAAAAAACCTTAAGGCACTATACTACTCGGTTGAGTAACTTTTTCCGGGGCTACGACCCTTTCTAACTCCCCTCTTCCTCTTCCCTCGTTGTCTTCTATTTTACCAATCCACCGTGGTAACTGAGTTACCTGAACTCAAACTCGGTTGAGATCCTCTATCACTTCCTGTCCCTCCGGACCGCACGACGTCAGGTACCTCGACGTTTCTCAACCTGCACTGACTAACTGACTTGTTGTCGTTGTTCTTCCGACTACGATCATTAATAAAAACAAGTATATTGATCGCGGAAGCTAGGGAGGGGAATTAAGAACATCTGAGGAATGATATGACTATAGACTCGTACGGTTTATAATCAATAACATTTACTCATTCAAAGGTAAGACTTATGAAAATTTTTAAACTACTTTAATTATACTCGGAGGGATTTAACTCAAGGGTCCGGACACTGGGACTCCTGGTCAAAGATCTTACACACCTATATCGACTCACACGTTCTCACCCTCCACTTGAACCCTTCGTGAACCGTCAGTCGGACTTTTAACTATTATGGGGTCGAGACAGAGTAAGAAGAAACTTTTACTTTGGGACAAGTATTTATCTTTCTTCTGTATCTGTGTTTATCGCTATTCTTAACATTACCTGCAAATGTTCATTCACTATGTCCCTGAGTTGTCTCTTCTAAGCTGACCAAGACTCACAGAGGTTTCTGAATTACATCTTCAACTGTAAACTCTACATGGGTTGACCAACGTTGTTAAAAAATGTCCGTTTCTACCTCCCTCACTCCAAGGTCTGTCTTCCTTGTCAAGACAAGTCAAGTCAACGAGTCAGCACAACCTGAGAAACACTATGGTACCTGACATCGTGCGGTCCAGAGGAACAGGTAGTGGTTGAGGGTCTCGAATGAGTTTGGGTACAGGTAGCTCAGTCACTACGGTAGGTTGGTAGAGTAGGAGACAGTAGGGGAAGTGGAGGGTGGAAGTTAGAAAGGGTCTTAGTCCTAGAAAAGGTCACTCAGTCGAGAAGTGTACTCCACCTGTTTCATAACCTCAAAGTCGAAATCGTAGTCAGGAAGGTTACTTATAAGTCCTGACTAAAGAAAATCCTACCTGACCAATCTAGAGGAACGTCATGTTCCCTGAGAGTTCTCAGAAGAGGTTGTGGTGTTAAGTTTTCGTAGTTAAGAAGTCGTGAGTCGAAAGAAATATCAGGTTGAGGGTGTAAGTATGTACTGATAACCTTTTTGGTGTCGAACTGATCTACCTGGAAACAACCGTTTCATTACGGAGAAGAAAAATTATACGACAGATCCAACCAGTATCGAAATGAAGGTTCCTCGTTCGTAGAAAATTAAAGTACCGACGTCAGTGGTAGAAGTCACTAAAACCTCGTATGTGTGTTTTTTTAGACAGTGGCAAAGGTGACAAAGGGGTAGATAAACGGTACTTCACTACCCTGGTCTACGGTACTAGAAGTAAAAGACTTACAACTCAAAATTCGGTCGAAAAAGCGAGAGGAGAAAATGAAAGTAGTTCTCCGTGAAATCAAGAAGAAGTGAAAGACGGTATTCCCACCATAGTAGACGTATGGAGTACAATAACTATAAAGAGGGTCTTTAGAACTAAGGTCGAACCCGAAGTAGGTCGGATCGTAAAGACTACTACTTGAGACGTATATTCAATTTATTTGTCCAACTGTTATATGTCGGAACTGCATGAGGAAAGGGCTAAACCTTGGTCAGACAACAAAGTACAGGTCAAGATTGACAACGAAGGATTGGACGTATGTCTAAAGAGTTCTCCGTCCAATCCACCAGACTGTAAGGGTAGAGAACTTCTTAAAAGGTGTCAAACAACACTAGATGTGTTTCAGAAACCACATCAGTTATTTCGTCTTTATCTATAAAAAGACCTTGAGAGAACGAAAAAGCTACTCGGTTGCCTACCTACTACCGTTAAACTAGAGACTAAGGAGACGGAAAAGATTTAGATCGAAATTGTAGACCTTTAAGTACCAAGTGTTTGTCGACTTCGGAGTGAACCTCTTAAAACTCGTAATGAAACGATCACACACTCTACTCACGTTAACACACCATCAAACTCATGTGAAACCGTAACGGAAAGAAACCCTAACCTTACTTTTGATTTGAAAAAGTCAGGACACCGGTGACGACTCGGAAGGTTTAAACGACCGTATAACTCCCTTCGTGAAAGTTTCGTAGTAGAAAATCATAAGTTTTATCGACCTTAAGGTAGTGGAGGTGATCGAAACAAGTATCACTACGAAGGATTCCGGGTGAACTGAAGTGTAAGGTCCTACAGACCGAGATCCACTCACTAGTGTGGTAGCACTAATAGACCAAGTACTTCTAGAAAAAACATGTCAAGAGGACACACAACAACGGAGGAGAAGAGTTATAGAAGACGAAGACAATCTAGGTATGGTAAAGACAGGAAATAACTCGGGTAGAAATTTACTGTACAAGAGAACCATAGAGATTAAAAGAACTTCTCTAGAGATCAGAAAGGGTAAGATAACGAAAGGAGATAAAGAAATGTAACTAGTGACTTCTTCCGAAAGAATAGAGAGAAACGATAAGAAACCTTGAGACGTAAGTTTACCCATAAAGAAAGGAAAAGAGGAAACAAAAAGTGAAGAGAAGGAATGTGTCGATAAACTTTCCGGAAGAGTCTCTCTGTAAAACGAAAAAACTTAAAGAAAAAGAACCCTTACAAGAACGAGGGACAGAGGACATGTCACAGTACTTGGAGGTAGGTATCAAGAAGTCCGTGAAATAATCTAGATTAGGGAACTTAGACAAACAGTGTAGGTGACATATTAGTATTCCCTAAACTAAATCCAGTATGGACTTACCAGATCACCAAAAGGGGTGAAAGAAGGTAAATGCAGACTTAAACCGTTATTACTCAAGTACTAGACTCAGTGTCAGTCGAGGAACAGAACAAAAACGACTGACATATCTCGAAGAGGTGGGAACCGACGTTTCTTATATTAGTAGGCTAAAGTCATAACTAGAAGACTACTACAGGTACACATCTCAGAAGAGAACACGACAACCTTCTCCCACAAACGGTACTGGTCATACAAGAGACCCGTTTTGAGACAATCGGAAACGGGACGAAGAAAACATGAGGTTCCGGTTTAAAAGGACAATGAGGTCCATAGAGAACTGAAGGATGAAAACGTAAGGTCAGGGGATACTACACTATCAAGATCTTCCAGAACCTCCAGAAATATCTTGACATTGAAGTCGAAGAAGTCGTAATGACCAACCCCGTATCTGAACCTAATGACACTTTGGTTTACCTAACGGAACCTTTACTTGTCTCTAGTAAGACAGTGAAAACTCTAACGTAGGTTCATGACGTAAAGTCTGAGAAAACAACTGATACTACCGATGAGATAAAGAAGATTCCCTAAGAACGGGTGTCATCATCTATATTATCAGTAGATTCAATTTAAGTGGGTAAGGTCAGGTAAAATCAAGTGACTAAGGATTTTACAACTACAAGTCAGAACGGTAGAGGACAAACTGGTGAAGGTTAAATGGAGCTAAGTACGTAGAGTAAGGTCCAAGGATACGTCATAACGAGAAATGTCGTAGCCCGAAACGAAGGTAGTGGTCAGAGTAGGTGTTGACCCACAACAAAAACGAAACCGAGGCAGAGAAGTAAGAAAGACCTCAATAAAGAGGTGACTAGAGGTCATCGTATAACCCGTGAATGACTGGACCCTCAAGTAGAAAGTCAGGATGCAAAAACGGAAAAGTGCGACAAGTACCCCAAGAGTTCCGTTCTTATGACTCCACCAAACGGTAAGAGAAGAGGTCGCCTGGTGTAAGACAGTCTTGAGAGGTGGTACTGGACAAAACTCACCAGGATGTACCGTACCGAGTATCAAAGTAACTCAATGTGATCCGACAACAGGTACACTAGTTAAAATAATCAAAAGAAACTAAAAACCAAAAGTAAGACAGACGGGAGACTACCTATTCCTATTCTACGAATACCTTCGAAAGACTAACCTCTCTGACTGACTCCCCCTTTGACCCAGTACAAGACTACCCGCCCCGGTACGAGTCATTTAGAAATTAGGTTAAAAGACAACTATCGGACCCAACACAAGGGAGGGACAACAAAATGGACTCATTACTTCTATTAACACTGGAGGAAGTTTTCCAGGTCACGTCGGGGTCTGGGACGTCGTCCGGTGACGACTGGGTGCGGAGGTTGTCTCTGAGGACCTGTGAGTGTCCGTTCAGACCCAGTCAGAGAACACCCTAGTGATGAGGAAAGAGGACTCAGGACCACGTATGATCCAAAACAAACACGGAAGGTTCTCAGACAAAGGGGTCAGGATACATACAAGACCACCGAGGCACCACCCCAATCACCGCTGGAGGAGGTTCTCCCGAATACGGTGTGGGTCCAGACGAAGTGGGTCTCGGGGACGGGGACACCGTCCGGTGACGACTGGGCATGGAGGTGTCCTCTGTGAGTCTGTGAGTTTCCGTCCAGACCGAGTCAGAGACACCCCAGAGAACCCCCCGTGGTCCAAAACAAACTCAGGACACACGTAGAGACCACCCATACCCCAAACTAAGATTTGCACTAAAACGGGGAGGATGGTAGGACAACCCCAAAGAGGAAACGAGAACCTACCCAACACAAGACTATTAAGTAAAACGTCCTTATTTATAATAAAAATCCATTTTACCAAAAAATCAACTAATGTAAGATACAGACCTTCTCGACCCTTCCGAAGACGACCTCCCGATCCCAAAACAGTACTTTCTACAGTACCCTAGAAATTTACGTACATAAAAAGGAACCAGTGAGGTACTTCGTTACACTGAACCCCACTTCGTCTCTTCCCGTTAGATGGTCCTTTGATTCTTGATATATCATCAGTTAACTGGGTAATTCCTTTGCCATCGTTACGGATCTTTCCTTTATATTATCCCTTCTAAAATGAATCACTTTCTTTGTCTTTACTCGAGGAACAACATAAAAGTTCATACCCTGTGGTTTATACTACTGTTCAACCAACCACAGTCAATCGCCTTTTCTGATTTAGTAAGTGTCTAAAGGAGACCGAAGTAAAAGGTCTCTACACTTCTAGAGTGGAACTTGGACAAAACTCTTGTTCTTTCTGAACTCCTCATCCTATATAACCTGTTTGTTGAGAGTTTGACCGACTTTGAGAACTTAAGAATTTTCTAGAAGATCCCTTCCTACTAAACTCTCTTATCGTGACTTTGTACATGTAATAATGGTAAACATTTTGTCTACTGACCACGTTCAAGGTACGTACTTCGTCCCGTGAGTTTCGGTCACGAGACCCTGTTGGGACTCCCACCCCACCCCTCCCTCCGCCGTCCCCCGAGTCCTACACCCCTATGTACACGTGGGCACCGACTAAGTACAGTTGCACACAGTCTTGGGTGGTGTTATAACATTTCGTTAATAGGAGGTTAAATCAATTGATTAATTGTATGCTCTAGAAGAATTGTAAAGAAAACCAGAGAAGGTAGCAGAAATCAACTGTAGAACTTGGATATTACCTTCTCTTGGAGGTTTTTAATATACATATGCTGAGTTAGCGAAACAACATATGAACGACGACGACGACGATTCAACGAAGTCAGCACAGGCTGAGACCCGCTGGGGTATCTGTCGTCGGGTGGTCCGAGGAGACAGGGACCCTAAGAGGTCCGTTCTTGTGACCTCACCCAACGGTAAAGGAAGAGGTCACGTACTTTCACTTTTCACTTTCCCTTCAGCGAGTCAGCACAGGTTGAGAAGCGCTGGGGTGCCTGGCGTCGGATGGTCCGAGGAGGCAGGTACTCTCAAAGGTCCGTTCTCATGACCTCACCCAACGGTAACGGAAGAAGTCAACATGTGAACTTTGATTGTGTTATAATATTTAGTTCATATGTAGTTAAATTTTTTGTTAGAGGTACTGAAATCGGTAGTAAACAAGAAAAAATCAACGAACCCTCACAGGTTGAAAAAACATTGGTGTACCAAACATCGGGTGGTCCGAGAAGACAGGTACCATAAAGGGTTCGTTCTTACAACCTCACCCAACGGTAAAGGAGGAGGTCTCTTAGAAGGGTTGGGTCCCTAGTTTGACCGTAGAGGACGTAACCGTCCACTTAAGAAATGGTGCCTCGGTGGACCCTGCAGGACTGGAAGTAAATTAGTGGACGTCTCAGGTCCAGACCTCGTTTTATGAAAAAATCGAGGACCCACCGAGTCTACCATTTCACAGACAGATGTTACGCCCTCTGGACCCAAGCTAGGGACCCAACCCTTCTAGGGGACCTCTTCCTTTACCGTTAGGTGAGGTCCTGATAACGGATCTTTTAGGGTACCTGTCTCCTCGGACCGTCCGATGTCGGGTACCCCAGCGTTTCTCAACCTGTGCTGACTCGCTGAAGTGAAGTGAAGTCCAGACCTTCTAAGATCTGGATATTAACGTCCGTCAGTCATGGTCGGGACGACAGAAGGGAGAGGGACTCTATTGTTGATGAGAGACGGTCTAACGGGACGAATCGAGTTGTCGAGAGACTCCACCCACGATAATACTAGGACAGATATCTACTCCCTTGATTTCGTGTCGTTCCAATTCTTTCAGTGGGTTCATGTGTTTTGATTATTTTCTACTTCGTTCCAAAACTTGGGTCTCTCAGACGGGAGTCTCACATCTAGGAGAAAGGAATTTTGATAAAAAGAGAGACTTGACCCGCAGTCGAGTGAAAGTAAATAAAAGAAGAAACCCCTTCACCGTGGAAGGAATAAGTCCACGAGTCGACATAACCCATCCTCACCACTCTTTATTGAGTACCTCAATGGAACCGAAAGAAGGAGACGGATTGGAAGGTCTAGGTTGGTGAGTGTGAGGATGAACAGGTCGAACCCTTACAGGTAGAGAAGGGGAGGAAGGTCAGGGTGACAGCCCGGGGGTGGGTATCCGACTAGAGAGGGAATCGTCGGAGAGACGGATGCGAGAAAGGAGGACGTCAGCGGAACAGATTAGACGTAAGTGGGAGGAGGGTATATGAGAAGGGTGTTCCGTCTAAGAGAGGGAGGGACACGTTTACGGGACACCGGGGGACATTGAGTAGATGTACTAATTTACAGATAAACAACCGTGCTAGATGTCAAAAAACACAAACAAACAAACAAAATTACACCCCCAATCAGTGAACCCGTCAAAAGTTAAGAACCACCACCAAATCAACGATTCAACACAGACTGAGAACGTTGGGGTACCTTACATCGGGAGGTACTGGAGACTGGTACTCTCGGGAGTAGGAGACTGGTATCCTAAAAGGTCCGTTCGTTCTTATGAGCTCACCCAACGAGGAAGAGGTCCCCTAGAAGGGCTGGGTCCCTAGTTTGGGCCCAGAGGACGTAGCGTCCGTCTAAAAAAAGGATTGACTCGATGGCCCCTTCGGGGGTAGTAATTTTTGTAGTACCGAGTCCTTATTTACTCAGGAATAGGCAAGAGTCACTATTACACACAGACGTTTGGCGACGGGGAGACACGTACGTAAAAAAAAAAATTGGATCTTACTATAAAATGAATGTAAGAGTGTCCAGAGGACCGGGGACGGACCCAGAAATATATGGAGGGACCTTTCGGTGAGAGAGGAGCGACCTCTTTTGAATACCCCTTAGGGGTGAGAAAGACGATATAAAACCCGTAAGACGTCCTTGATCTAACGAAGTAAATAAGGTTGACGCACGAACGTCAAGTGGTAAATTATTACACCTAGGACTTTGTCTCTCCCAAGAAATGAAAGTTTAGTTTGGATTGAGTCGTGTGACGTGGGTTGGTACGTTCTTGCGACCTTACTTACGAACTCACGTTAAGACCGACTGAACAGTGGATCCCCAAGTACTCAGTCCCAGTGGATCCTCGAGAGTATTTATGTCAAAGGTTCATAAAGACTCAATCCTGGGTTCTGGGTCTAAAGATTATTCGAGGGGTCAACAAAGAATTCGTAGGTCTTCTTTTACAAAGAGTCTAAGTACTTGCAGAAGAGAATAAGAGGTTCTTTAGGCCACGGGGTGAAGGATCCATTTTCAGACGTAGACAAAGATCGCGGTTCTAAGGTACTGTAGTGCCTATAATTTGACCGGTTCGTCGTCGATAGATGTCTACTAATCCGTGACACTCGTCAGTGTGTAGGTGTTAAACTACCTATCAAGTAAACATAAGGGACCTCTTCCTTTACCGTTGGGTGGGGTCATAAGAACGGACCTCTTAGGGTACCACCCTCCTCGGACCACCCGACGTCGGGTGCCCCAGCGTTTCTCAGCCTGTGCTGACTCGCTTAAGTGAAGTGAAGTAAAAGTAAACATAAGACCGGGACTCTTGAGAAAAGTGTACAGGACTTTAGAGTCCTATCGGGTCGTCTACCGTTGTAATGGATCCCTTTACTACAACCCGGTCAAGTGTCGACATCGGCGTTCCACCGTCGTAATGTGTCACAAGACTCAATGGTTTCGGGCCTTCAGTACGAACCTAGTAAAAGTTCTAACTTTTCTCATCATAGAGATATTTATCATGCAGAAATAGAAGAGTCCTACGATTTCTACTAATAAGTTCTCCAAAGTGGTGACAATAAACGTAATAAAACCCATCTTGTCATTTATCCTTTTTCTAAACTGTCAACTATGCAAAGTCAACTATGGACTTTGCATCCGTCTTTAAGAAGGATCGAACTGAAAAAGTATGTAGAAATAGTTAGTAATCACTGAGTTCTACTTACGATCTTCGTCTCAAATTTCCAAAACTTCCCAAACATTCCGTGTTCTACACCAGTTTAGGGAAGGAGTCCCACTGCGATGTGCGTCCCGTGGTTCCTGGGGTCCTCAACCTCCTGAGACTTTAGTCCAGATGGTCTCAGGGGTCCACAAGTTCTTCTGGACCTGTAAAAGTACACTTCAGAGAGTCAAGAGGTCATAACTGTTCATTAAGTTTATTAAAGGTCATTCAGGGGATATGTACTCGAGGCAAGGTTCTCTCACAAGTTTTCAGGTAAAACAACAATTCCGGTTGTCTCTATCAGGGTCAAGTCAAGTCAGCGAGTCAGCACAGGCTGAGAAACGCTGAGGTACCTGGCGTCGTGCGGTCGGGAGGGACAGGTAGTGGTTGGGGGTCTCAAATGAGTTTGAGCACAGGTAGCGGACCCTGTAGGAGATAACAGGGGAAGAGGAGGACGGAAGTTAGAAAGGGTCGTAGTCCCAGAAAAGTTTACTCAGTCAAGAAGTGTAGTCCACCGGTTTCATAATCTCAAAGTCGAAGTCGTAGTCAGGAAGGTCACTTATAAGTCCTGACTAAAGGAAATCCTACCTGACCAGATCCGTGGGTTTATAGTGTCAACCGGTATATCATGACATGCCATACATTATCCAAATATTATGAAAAGTGTGTTTATTATATATTTTTTGTTTGTGTTTTTATCTCTTTGGTAAAAATTAGAATCTCACGTCACGGAACTTTTCATGGCATCGTACTGTGTTGTCGACCGTACGTCCCCGACCGTAGCTCATTGTCTGTTCTTAATAACTACCTCCTCCCTCGCCTCCACCCTCTACCACCTCGGCTTCCCGGCAGTCGTTGTCCTCTACCTCCCGTTCGAAGTCACAGTCAGTACGAACTGCGACTACCCACGTGTAAGCGTAGAAACTTTCAAGCTTTGAACCCCCAAGGATACATCCCCTGGCTGACATTTGCTCACGGTCGACACCCGGGTCACGTCGCCAGCGGACGGTCGGCCGTCGAGTACACAAGGACGTTCTCAATCCTTCCCGTCCTCCCTCCGATCTTCCCCGGGTTTTCCCTACGACCCCCGGTCCTGGTGGTGTGATAAAGTGAGACCCAAAGCGGGGACCTTTTACTTTCACAACCAGGGAGTCAACACGGGTTGAGAAACGTTGGGGTGCCTGAGGAGACAGGTACCTTAAGAGGTCGTTCTTATGAGCTCACCCTTCGGTAAGGGAAGAGGTCCCCTGGAAGGACTGGGTCCCTAACTTGGACGGAGAGGACGTGACCGTCCGCTTAAGAAATTAGAGGTCTTGTTAGCAGTGATTTTCTCTTACGTCCAAAGATACTTTCTCAATAAAAGAAGTTTCTCGTAGGGGTTTCTTCATAAACGATAAACTTGCAAATCTATCATGGTTTAGATGACGGAATCTAACAAAAGAAACCGAAATAACCGTCCTTTAGTAACAAGATGAACACGGTATCTTTATAAAAGCATTTATTACTGACGGTATTATAAAGATTCACTGAGTAGATTAAAAACGTAGATAACCTTTAAACAATAAAAAAGAGTAATGCCCTTTCATTATAAACGGGAAACCCCCGGCCTTCACCCCCTGGAGTCTGTGATATACCTGTGAAAGATTCGGTATTTTTTAGCCAAAGGAGAGTCACGAGGGGAAGGGACAGTACCACAGTCCCAACTTATACGAAATGTCTGAAAGACTACTCTGAAATGATGTATGTTCATCCTCTATTTAACCTCTTCCGTTACTGTGGGGTGAGGTGATGAGAACGGACCTTTTAGGGTACCCACCTCCTCGGACCATCCGACGTCAGGTACCCCAGCGATTCTCAGCCTGTACTGATTCACTGAAGTAAAAGTGAAGAGTGAAAGTACGTAACCTCTTCCGTTACCGTTGGGTGAGGTCACAAGAACGGACCTCTTAGGGTCCCTGTCCCTCGGACCACCCGATGGCAGATACCCCAGTGTGTCTCAGCCTCTGCTGACTTCACTGAATCGTCGTCGTCCTCTATTTATACGTTTAGATTCATGAGTATCAAACAAAATGGTTGTACCTACTATGACCAAACATTAGGTGAAAAGTGTTTTACTATATTAAACTATTTAACTAACTGAACAACTAGCCTAAGAACCTCCAGTAGTAGGGGTTGTCTGAATCTCAAACACAAGTTTAACATTGGGATGGTAAATGGTTATCATTATCTACTATAGAACTGGAACAAAGACAGAAATCATCTTTATAAAGACAAAAAGGTATTAACTCGTATTTCGACCGAAACCAAATGATACACATTATAAAATTGTACAGGTTCTTCATAAGTAAATAAAGATAAATCTTTACTAACTAAAATAAAATTTAGTACCTACCTGTAGTCGAGAATAATTTTATGGTAGAACTATAGATAACTCTGTAAATACTAAAAAAAAGTGAAATATCTTAATAATTAATAACATTATCTAAAGGAAAAATTCCCAGAGAGAAACGTAGAACCGTATTCGAAATGAAGTGACATCGTATAAAAAGAATATTACAAGAAGTGTTAGTAGAAAACATCCTACACCCTAATCGGACACCAAAAGAAAAGAAGTCCTAAGCGAAAATAACATTAAGACCATACCTTTAATTATTTTCCTTTGATGTTCATTTGTTTTTTTAATAATCCGAATGGTCCACCGCGATCACCATTTCTTAGACGGACGGTTGCGACCTCTGTATTCGCTCCACCCAAGTCAGGGACCCAGTCGTTCTAGGGGACCTCCTTCTTTACCGTTGGGTGAGGTCATAAAAACGGACCTCCTAGGGTACCTGTCTCCTTGGACCACCCGATGTCAGGTATCCCAGTATTTCTGAACCTGTGCTGATTCACTGTATTGTGTTGATTTTAACCTCAGTCCTTCTGGATATCTCCCTTGAGAGTGTGGGA
Source organism: Capra ibex (assembly GCA_006410555.1). Classification (NCBI taxonomy): domain Eukaryota; kingdom Metazoa; phylum Chordata; class Mammalia; order Artiodactyla; family Bovidae; genus Capra; species Capra ibex. The sequence continues at coordinate 12,201,746 of SJYO01014747.1, forward strand.
TGGCAAGTACAGTTAATGACGGTTGTCCTTCTACAGTTACTGAGGTTGTCCTTCTTCAGTCAATACGTAGAGTCGTGCTTTTCTCCATGGAATATGAGGAGTTTTCTTTCACCTCGATGAAATGATAGGACCGTCCTCTCTCCTTCTGAAGGAAGAGTGAGTCGTTGTTCGGGTCGGTTACCTTTTACGGCGTCGAGTCGGTTACTCTTTAGTGGTAGTGGGCTCCGAAAGTCAAGGAGGTCACTTGTAGGTACAAAAGTATCGACTACTGAAATAAAGGAACAGGTAAAGAGGAATGACCCTTTCGACAGGACAACATATTGGGAAGTCTTATACATACACGGTTTTCTGTATAGGTTCTTCAAGTATCGTAACTATAAGTAACATCGGGGTTTGACCTTTATTAAGTTTATAGGTAGTCGACATCTTATTTATGACTGTATCTGGCACGTATGATATGTAAACACTTTTGTTTAATTGATGTAGGTCGACGTTTTTACACTTACTTAAAGTGTTTATATTACCAGTTCCTTTTTTTTTTAGGTCCCCTGTTTCTTATACATGAAGTCTTAAAATTTTTTACTTCAAGTTTTCGACCGTTACGATTGTCTTTAAATCTGTTACAAACCCATTTTACTTCTCTCTCGTACTTTCCCCGAGTCAACACCATCCTTATCATAAGAATTTTTTTTTTTTTGTTTTTTGCCGACACGACGTGTCGTGAGCCTTAGAATCAAAGCGATGGTCCCTAGCTTGGGTACGGGGTGTGTCACCTTCACCTCTCAGAATTGGTGACCTGGTGGTCCCTTCAGGGTCCCCATCACAATATATAGAGGTAAACACAATATTGATGTATCTAAAAAAATACAACACGAAAAGCAACCGTTTTTATTTCTGAAATTTTAGAATTTAATAAAAAAATTTAACTTGTTATTAATGAAATGTATTAAAACAACCGAAGGCGGTTTGTTTTTATTTTTGAAAATTTTCTGTTCATGACAATTATTTATAGGTAAGGAAAGACATGTTTTAGAGACCAAAAGAGGTCCGAAGAGGACGGTCCGACGATTAATTGACGTAACCCATACAACGACGGAGGTTCCTACCAAAACATATTACAGAAGGTAAAGGGACTATCGAGTCAACCATTTCTTCGACGAACGTTACACCCTCTGGACCCAAGTCAGTGACCCAACCCTTCTAGGGAACCTCTTCCCTAGCCGATGGGTGAGGTCATAAGACCGAACCTCTTAAGGTACCTGACAAATCAGGTACTCCAGTGTTTCTGAGTCTGTACTGACTCACTGAAAGTGAAAGTATAGAACAATCAAATTTTGTTGTTATTATTAAATAATTGAGTGTCATAGTCATGGCGTCCCTAAGTCTCCCCCGTGTCGTCCATCGCACGAAGACATATTACAGACCTCGGAATCGACTTTTTGAATGTTCACCTCCGAACCTTAGTAGACCACTGAACTCACCCCATCTTTATTTTCCCCACAGGAAAATAAATAAATAAATAAAAAGAATGGAAAAAAAAGTGTAACATCGAACACAAAATAAATCGAAAAATAATGCCTTTGAAAATTTGTAAATGTCTTCTTATACCGGATTCTTTAGGAATATGTGGATTAGCTCGAAGTTGTTAACTGTTGTTTGAGTATCAGTTAGAACGAAGTGGAGATTAGGGGTCAGTTGAGAGGGGGTATATCAAAACCTCGTTTGTAGTCTTTAGTATATTAAATTAAGAATTTAAAAAGTAAAACACACACACACACACAATCAGTGAGTCAACATAGACTCAGAAACACTGGGACACCTGACATCGGGTGGTCCGATGTATTAAGGAAACAGACTCCTTAAGAGGTCCGTTCTTATGACCTCACCCATCGGTAAGGAAAGAGGTCCCTAGAAGGGTTCGGTCCCTAGTTTGGGTCCAGAGGACGTAACGTTTTCCTAAGAAATGGCAGACACGGTGATCCCTTCGAGTTTAAAAGTTATATATAGAGATTTTGCATCCCCGGAAGGGTCTACTATTCCTAAAACTTTTTTTTTAGAGATGTCGTACTACTGTGAGTTTTATTTTAATTACCAGTCAAGTCAGCGAGTCAACACAGGTTGAGAAACGCTGGGGTACTTAGCGTCGTGTGGTGTGGACAGGTAGTGGTTGAGGGCCTCAAGAGTGCAGGTAGCTCAGGCACTACGGTAGGTCGGTAGAGTAGGAGACAACAGGGGAAGAGGAGGACGGGGGTTAGGGAGGGTCGTAGTCTCAGAAAAGGTTTCGTAGTTGAGAAGCGTACTCCACCGGTTTCATGACCTCTAAGTCGAAATCGTAGTAAGGAAGGTTTCTTTAGGGTCCCGACTAGAGGAAATCTTACCTACCCAACCTAGAGGAACGTCAGGTTCCCTGAGAGTTCTCAGAAGAGGTTGTGGTGTCAAGTTTTCGTTGAGGAATTATAGTAGTTTTGTGTAAGTTACACACAAGGTGAAAGGTTGATAAAATATTATAATATTAAAAACGTCACATAAAGTAAACTATAAATTTATTCCAAGTGTGTAATACTAAATAGTTTTAAGACAAAATTAGACGTCAAAAGAGAGAAAAGAGGGGGAATATTAAATAAACAACTTCTTTGACCCAGTAAACAGGACACCAGAATAGATGTCAGATCTAAAATGACTCACGTAGAAAACTATATCAAATTATACCAAAAGTCAGGATACACAAAGGACTTATGATCATCAACTTTTATATTAGTGTACTTTGTAGAAAAAATAAAAAATAAAAGTGTAAGTGTCCGTCGTAAAAAAAATTCTAATGAATTTAAAAAAAAAATAACGTCATTTCAACTAGAGGTTACAACAAACAAAGTCCACATATCGTCTTACTTAGTCTATATGTATGTGTATATAGGTGAGAAAACCCCTATTTGAGCCTCTAACCCTAACTGTGTATGTGTGACGATATGTATTTTATCTATTGATTATTCCTGGACGGTATGTCGTGTCCATTGAAATGAGTTTTGAGACTTTAATTCACAAAAAAAATCTAAAGAATACTGAAGAGGGTTCTCTGGTTCCGTCTTCACTGTTATAGAAAATATTAGATGCGAACCTTCGGTATGTTATAGGGAAGGTTTCATGACATGAACAATGTGTCAGGTTGTTATTAAGTTACGCATGCTTTTATGAGGTCCACACTGATAGTCCTCTCCTTCCAACTCTGAATGACCAATCTTGTCCCGATTTGTTATCCCACAAGTGATTCCACAGATGAAGGACATGAAGGGACATCCATACGACCTGAAGAAATGTTGTAAGTGAACTTTATTTTAAAATAATTACAATGAATCTTTTATCGTCGTTACTCACTTGGTTCTCCCTTTCGGATAAAAATCTATAAAAGTTATAATAACACTATCTTACTTTGGTTTACGTGATACATTAGTCGGGTCTAAGGAGTTACACCCGGATTTCTCTCTTAGACGGAGTGACTTGAGAAAACTCCGAATTTCTTTAATAATAAGAATAATCTTATTACTATGAAACTTTTTAATATTATTTCGTTCTTTTAAGTCTATGTAAATAACCGTTTCCTATTCGTATTACTATGTACTTCGTCAACTCGTCCAAAATTTATGACACTATTATTTTTCTTTCACAATCACACAGACTGAGAAGCACTGCGGTACCTCATCGGGTCGTCCGAGGAGACAGGTACCTTAAGAGGTCGGTTCTTATGACAGGATCTATCGGTAAGGGAAGAAGTCCCCATGAAGGGCTGGGTCCCTAGCTTGGCTCCAGGGGAGGTCTCGTCCGTCTAAGAAATGACAGACTCAGTGGTCCCTTCGAGTTTATTGTTTTATCAGTGTAGATTATAGTCTAAACGTCTACTGTGGTGGGAATACCGTCTTTCACTTCTCCTTCGTTTTTCGGAGAACTACTTTCACTTTCTCCTCTCACTTTTTCAACCGAATTTCAAGTTATAAGTCTTTTGCTTTTAGTACCGTAGACCAGGGTAGTGAAGTACCCTTTATCTACCCCTTTGTCACCTTTGTTACAGTCTGAAGTAAAAACCCCCGAGGTTTTAGTGACGTCTACCACTAATGTCGGTACTTTAATTTTCTGAGAATGAGGAACCTTCCTTTCAATACTGGTTGGATCTATCGTATAAGTTTTCGTCTCTGTAATGAAACGGTTGTTTACAGGTAGATCAGTTCCGATACCAAAAAGGACACCAGTACATACCTACACTCTCAACTTGACACTTCTTTCGACTCGTGACTTCTTAACTACGAAAACTTGACACTACAACCTCTTCTGAGAACTCTCAGGGAACCTGACGTTGTTCTAGGTTGGTCAGGGAAGATTTCCTCTAGTCGGGACCCTAAAGAAACCTTTCTTACCACGATTTCGACTTTGAGGTTATGAAACCGGTGGAGTACGCTTCTCAACTGAGTAACCTTTTCTGAGACTACGACCCTCCCCAATCCCCGTCCTCCTCTTCCCCTGTTGTCTCCTACTCTACCGACCTACCGTAGTGGATGAACTACCTGCACTCAAAGTCACTTGAGACCCTCAACCACTACCTGTCCCTCCGGACCACACGACGTTAAGTACCCCAGCGTTTCTCAGCCTGTGCTGACTCACTGACTTGACTTGACTTATCAAAGGTTTTTTAAATTTACGTACAAAGACTTTTATATTTGTTTCAATTATTTTGAAATAGTTCCCTTGTCTTGGATTTGTTTCGTTGGTTGTTACTTTTCATCGACGTATGAACAGAACTTATTTCGAAAGTTAGACTATCGAGGAGGGGTATAGGGGACTAGGAATCTTTTGAAAGAGTAAACATTTAAGAAAAATGCCAGAAATGACGTAACGGGAGCGTCTGTACCTCTCCCAGTTCGGTCATCTACGTAAAGAGTAAAATGATTCTTTCGTCGTCTACTAGTCTTTTCAACGTATTAAACACCTGACAGTGTTCGACCATTTAGAGACTCGTGCTTGAGAGCCAATTGCAGAATAATAATGTAACGGAAGTTATCTTGTTACACTTAAATCTGAATTTAACAGTGTCTTTGGATTGAAATACAAGGTTTACCATATGTACTCCTTCCGTCTTTTTACGTGTATGACAAAGTCTTTCTGTAATTCATTTTTAAGTATTCGTAGTAAATTTGTGAACAATTTACTTTATTAGGTCCCATTAAGTTTATGACTTTTGAGAGTTTCGAAGTGAAAAAGGTCATTGTAAAAGTCCCTTTCGGCGACTTACCGGTTAAATCTTACGACTCTCAAATACTTAATAAGAACTCAAATGAATTCATTTGAAAGGACCACCGAGTCTATCATTTCTTAGACAGACGTTACGTCCTTTGGACAGGGTCCAGTCTTTCTAGAAGACCTCTTCTCTTACCGATCGGTGACGTCATAAGAACGGGTCCTCTTAGGGTACCTGTCTCCTCGGACCGTCTGATGTCGGGTGCCTGTACTGACTCGTTGATTACGAATGAATTTACTCAGACCTTTACACTAAAAAGATCTGACCAGTAAAGTACGAACATCTGATTCCATCTAAACCATTAAGAGTCGTTAAAATGTGGTCATCTTTTACAATTCCAGACAACATTTGTTGTTAGTGGGGTCTACAACGTCTTTTAGGTCCGAGTCATTCCAAAGATAATACAAAATGAGAGAACTTAAGACACATTCAAGAACAAAAACGGAGGTGGTAATATACACAAAACGTAGGAGAGGAAGACAAAAAGACCAGACGAATTTCGTTCGCCTCTACAAACGTAGGTGTCTTGGGTCGTTCAGAATTGGTACAAATGTAAGAGAGAACGTATAAAGAAGTGGCTCGTCGCGGAGTCGGGACTTCTCACACGTTCCCATTTGTGTTAAGAAATATACCCGAACTTCTTCTCCATTGGGTTCGTTTATAGTACACTGAGGTTCGGAAACTTTCGATTATAAATCGTTGGAGAACACAAGAAGTGAAAGTTTTATAAACAGAGACCTTTATTACACTCTTGCTCAAACAATTCCCCTTCAGTTTCACCTGCTCTGGGTGATGAGTCTACAAAGAGAGAACCACAGACTCTGAACCTGTCTAGTTTCCCTACGGGAGGTAGTGGACACCACTAAGACGTTGTTGTTTCGGACATTGGACTCTACGTTTGAGATGTGGAGTCAGTGAACGTCTCCTTACCGTTGAATCCTAAAATCAAATCCCTTAAAGTTTTTAGTATTTATTTTCACACCGTAGTTATGTTCCCGTGTGACGGTTTAAATTACAATAAAAGTTACAACCCTAACGTTCGAGTTATCAAATTTTCATTTTTTGAGAAGCTACTATTACTTTTTGCCTAGGACTAAAAGTCTAAACCAAATTCATTGACTTTGGTTCTGCCCGCCCAGTACCACCTCTCCAGACTGTCTCGTACCAGGTGACCTCTTCCCTTTCCGTTCGGTGAAGTCATAAGAACGGAACTCTTGGGGTACTTGTCATACTTTTCCTTTTTACTATCCTATGGTTTTCTCCTTGAGGGGTCCAGTCATCCACGGGTTATACGATGACCTCTAGTCACCTCTTTATTGAGATCTTTCTTACTTCCCTACCTCTGTTTCGTTTTTGTTATGAGTCAACACCTACACTGACCACTATCTTCGTTGTAGGCTACGACATTTCTCGTTATAACGTATCCTTGGACCTTACAGTCCAGGTACTTAGTTCCGTTTAACCTTCACCAGTTTGTTCTCTACCGTTCCCACTTGCAACTGTAAGATCCTTAGTCACTTGATTTTACCTGACCTTACCCACTTAAATTGAGCCTACTGGTAATATAGATGATGACGCCCGTCCTTAGGGTTTCTTCTTTATCTCATCGGTAGTACCAGTTGTCTTCTCAGGCTTTACGTCATGAACCTACGTTAGAGTTTTTACTGTCTTACTAGAGACAAGTAGAGGTTCCGTTTGGTAAGTTATAGTGTCAATAGGTTCAGATACGGGGTTGGTCATTGAGACTTCTTCGACTTCAACTTGCCAAGATACTTCTGGATGTTCTGGAAAATCTTGATTATGTGTTTTTTCTACAGGAAAAGTAAGATCCCCTGACCTTACGTTTTCATCCTTCAGTTCTTTGTGGACCTCATTGTCCGTTTAAACCGGGACCTTACGCCTTACTTCGTCCCGTTTCTGATTATCTCAAAACGGTCCTTTTACGTGGCCAGTATCGTTTGTGGTAGAAGGTTGTTGTGTTCTCTTCTGAGATGTGTACCTGTAGTGGTCTACCAGTTGTGGCTTTAGTCTAACTAATATAAGAAACGTCGGTTTCTACCTCTTCGAGATATGTCAGTTGTTTTTGTTCTGGTCCTCGACTGACACCGAGTCTAGTACTTGATGATTAATGGTTTAAGTCTGAATTTAACTTCTTTCACCCCTTTTGGTGATCTGGTACGTCCATACTGGATTTATTTTAGGGAATACTAATATGTCATCTTCACTCTTTATCTAAATTCCCGGATCTAGACTATCTATCTCACGGACTACTTGATACCTGACTCCAAGCACTGTAACATGTCCTCTGTCCCTAGTTCTGGTAGGGGTACCTTTTCTTTACGTTTTTTCGCTTTACCGACAGACCCCTCCGGAATGTTTATCGACACTTTTCTTCTCTGCACTTTTCGTTTCCTCTTTTCCTTTCTATGTTCGTAGACTTACGTCTCAAGGTTTCTTATCGTTCCTCTCTATTCTTTCTGAAGAAGTCGTTAGTCACGTTTTTTTTATCTCCTTTTGTTGTCTTACCCTTTCTGATCTCTAGAGAAGTTCTTTTAATCTCTATGGTTCCCTTGTAAAGTACATTTCTACCCGAGCTATTTCCTGTCTTTACCGTACCTGGATTGTCTTCGTCTTCTATAATTCTTCTCCACCGTTCTTATGTACCTTCTTGACATGTTTTTTCTAGAAGTGCTGGGTCTATTAGTACTACTACACTAGTGATTAGATCTCGGTCTGTAGAACCTTACACTTCAGTTCACCCGGAATCTTTCGTAGTCATGCTTGTTTCGATCACCTCCACTACCTTAAGTCAACTCAATAAAGTTTAGGACTTTCTACTACGACACTTTCATGATGTGAGTCATACAGTCGTTTAAACCTTTTGAGTCGTCACCGGTGTCGTGACCTTTTACAGTCCAAAGTAAGGTTAAGGTTTCTTTCCGTTACGGTTTCTTACGAGTTTGATGGCGTGTTAACGTGAGTAGAGAGTACGATCATTTCATTACGAGTTTTAAGAGGTTCGGTCTGAAGTCGTTATGCACTTGGCGCTTGAAGGACTACAAGTTCGACCAAAATCTTTTCCGTCTCCTTGGTTTCTAGTTTAACGGTTGTAGGTGACCTAGTACCTTTTTCGTTCTCTCAAGGTCTTTTTGTAGATAAAGACGAAAGAACTGATACGGTTTCGGAAACTGACACACCTAGTGTTCTTTGACACCTTTTAAGAAGTTTTCTACCCTTATGGTCTGGTGGATTGGACGGAGAACTCTTTAGACATACGTCCAGTCCTTCGTAGTCAATCTTAACCTGTACCTTGTTGTCTGACCAAGGTTTATCCTTTTCCTCATGCGGTTCCGACGTATAACAGTGGGACGAATAAATTGAATATACGTCTCATGTAGTACTCTTTGCGACCTAACCTTCTTTGTGTTCGACCTTAGTTCTGACGTCCCTCTTTATAGTTATTGGAGTCTATACGTCTACTGTGGTGGGAATACCGTCTTTCACTTCTCCTCGATTTTTCGGAGAACTACTTTCACTTTCTCCTCTCACTTTTTCAACCGAATTTCGAGTTGTAAGTCTTTTGCTTCTAGTACCGTAGACCAGGGTAGTGAAGTACCCTTTATCTACCCCTTTGTCACAGTCTGAAATAAAAACCCCCGAGGTTTTAGTGACGTCTACCACTAACGTCGGTACTTTAATTTTCTGCGAATGAGGAACCTTCTTTTCAATACTGGTTGGATCTATGGTATAAGTTTTCGTCTCTGTGATGAAACGGCTGATTCCAGGCAGATCAGTTCCGATACCAAAAAGGACACCAGTACATACCTACACTCTCAACCTGACACTTCTTTCGACTCGTGGTTTCTTAACTACGAAAACTTGAGACCACAACCTCTTCTGAGAACTCTCAGGGAACCTGACGTGCCTCTAGGTTGGTCACGTAAGACTTCCTCTAGTTGGGACCTTAAAGAAACCTTCCTTACTACGATTTCGACTTTGAGGTCATGAAGCCGATGGAGTACACTTCTCAACTGACTAACCTTTTCCGAGACTACGACCCTCCCTAACCCCCGTCCTCCTCTTCCCCTGCTGGCTCCTACTCTACCGACCTACCGTAGTACCTGAGCTGCCTGCAACTCAGACTCACTTGAGGTCCTCTACCATTACCTGTCCCTCCGGACCGCACCACGCTAAGTACCCCAGCGTTTCTCAGCCTGTGCTGACTTGACTTGACTTGACTTGACTTTACGACTAACAACTACCAAACCCAACTTACTTCGTATATGAAATACAAATGTTGTCTACAATTTATTGAAAACTTTTTTAAAACTATTCAGGTTATCTTGTATCAGAAACTTTGTGTGAATTTTTCTGAATAATTTTCTAGTAATTTCAGTCAAATTCTCCAACTGTTTAAATTCTACTGGTGTTCTATATCCACTACTTAAGAAATAAAACTTCTCGATTGACTTGAGTTTGGGTAAAAAATAGTAATACGAACTGTTACTTCTCAGTTTATATTCGGTGTAGAAATTTCTGTCTAAATCAGTAGAATGATTTAAGGAAGTTCGAATTTTTAATTCTCCTTCAGAGTAGGTTCATGAATCAATAATTATAAAGGTAATCTCCGATATTTGATATTTAGATACGACATTTATTTTTTAAGTGTTTTTAAGGAAATAAATTGTTCAGAAATTACCCGTGGTACATGGTTCAAGTTACGGCTCCTAAACCCCTTTCGTGACTTATCGTTTCAGAGAAAAGAGTACCCGGGCTCGTAGATCGTCTCTTTGTAATCTGTCTTAACTTACGATACTAATCCCTGACCTTCCTGGGTGTCACCTCATATGTTGGTAGGTCCCCGTAGTCCCTTCACCATAAGACCACCCAATAAGTCTGTTTCTGAGTAATCCTCCTTCGGTCCACTTCCCCCTTTACAAGGAAACGAAGTAGAGGAAGAGGTCCCCCTTTGTTGTTCAAGGGTTGACTCAAGAGACCTACTCATTTCTCGGGAGGAGGATCACTCCTCGAACCACAACCATGTGACTGCGGGATGAAATCCTGTTCTCCCTACAAACCCGGAGTCTCTCTCCTCTACTGTGTCCTCCTACAACCGTTCAAGGTTCTACGGGTCCGACAATCTTCCTAGACACAGGAGGTTCCGAATATAGGTCCCGATCTTTTGATCTAGAGTAAGGTCCACAGGTACAAGGGTCCCCGAACCCGTTAAGTCAGAGTAAGACCGACTGACCACTCACCTGTACAGAACCAACATCACTTTCAGTTGTGCGCTATTCTTGGACCGCTAGTACCATACCGGGTGCTAACCGTCTACCCTCCTTGATTTGGCTCCCTCTTCTGTCTTTCTAGGTCTGACACATCTCTTCTCCAATAGTTCTCAGTGTGTCTGCCAGTGACGAATTGTCTATTGGAGTGACCCCAAGGTCACCTAAGGAGTCAGATCGGGTCCTTTTTCGGTTGGTGGTTCCTACCAGATTCTTTGAGTCCTTTAACCCCGGCCTTCTCGTCCCTGAACTGTTCCTCTCCGCTAGGTTGGAGTGAGACGAGTTCGAAGTGGACTAGTTTCAAAATAAATCGAGAATGTTTTACACTTTTCGAGTGTAGATCAGCAACTCTATACGCAGAATTAAACCAGTAGGTCATCGATACTTAGGAACCCTTTACCTCGGAGAGAACCGAATCATAAGAGAACACTCTGACATCTGTCATCGTGGATGGAATATCCCGACAACACTCCTAATGTACTAGTCGTTGTCCATTTCACTGAGTCCTTACGGTCGTTCCACACCAACACATCCAACCGATGACATGTTGAGACCCGTTTACAGATAAACTACCACGGGTCGACTCAATGGCTCAAGTCATAACTAGACAGGAATATAATCGTAGACCCGAAGGGACCACCGAGTCGACCATTTCTTAGGCGGACGTTACACCCTCTGAACCCAAACTAGGGACTCAACTCTTCTAGGGGAGCTCTTCCCTTGCCGATGGGTGAGGTCATAAGACCGGACCTCTTAGGGTACCTGACATATCGTGTCACCCAGAGTTTTTCTCAGTCTGTGCTGACTTGCTGAAAGAGAAGCGATATAAGTATAGTCGAGACCGTCTATGTCTCACCCTTCCACTATTAGTAACTACTCCTCCGTCTTACACGACTACTCCTCCGTCTTTGGAACGACTTTTCCCTTTATTTATGACGCCCTTCCTCCTTTACAACATTGTCAAACCCCACCCCTCCTATTTCGACAGGTCCCGTGTCGGGTCGGTGTCGTTATGACTTGATTCTCGTTACACTACTTTGGTCCGGAGCGACCGACCAGGCAGACTCAAGTCGAGCTCTCAACCCGTCCTGTCTCAACACAACCACCACGGTCGACAAGTCTCCGAGGTCTTGGACACAAGTCCCTTGGAGGTGGATTAGAAGGAAACTTCTTTCCGGACCTTCTGTACCTACTAAAGAGACTACGAAAACTTGGGATCCTCTGTTCCATCAAAAACCTTGACCCTGCGACCCTGTTACCGGGTCAACTGAAACACCTCCCTCGGGTCTGAATCTTCCACTGGGAACGTTCGGGTTACAGTCGGCCAGTCTTACAGGTGGGTCGATCATCCATTGTCTCGACGAAAGGAGTGCTCGTGAAACACCAGTCATGACCGTCCAATGGTTCCGCTGAACGTCGGCTACGTCATCCAGAAACGGATTGCTGGACCGAAGAGGACATCCTTAGTCGTCCCGAGGAGAGCGTTTCGAGAATAAAGTTGTCTAATAAAGTGGGAGACTTGTTCAAGTATTACTCTCACTCCTTCTTTTTTATGTTTTTCACTCCTTTAGTTAGTTTTATGAGTATCCGATAAAATATATATATAAACCTAATTCCTTTCACGGACTGGTTAATTATACTCTACCATCCTTATCTTTATTCTATGTACGACATTAGTGTCGATCAAAAAAGTAAGGTTATAGTCGAAGGTGGAGTGACCCTAAAGTGTGTTTTTAATCCTTACTTTGTAGTGAGAACGACTCCATACCGATGACACGCACATGCACAGACACACACATATTGTGTGGTCAGTTGTCACTAGCAAACCTACATTCGTACCGGAAGACTTTGATATTTCGAAACTTCTCATCTTAGAAATACTTTGTCAAAAACTTTTTCTTCGTTAGTAGAAGTGAAGTAACTGTACTTTACTGGAATCTAAACTAGGTCGAATTGGGGAAATAAATTTTTACACTTTGGTACTATAGGTCTTTCTTCTCTGAAGATCTTTCTAATCTCCTAAATTTAGACATTGTTGCGATATTTCTAAGAAACATTCCTAATCTCGTCCACCCTTCACTACTAACCGGAGAGTGTAAAGACGTACAGAACACTCTTCAGTCCAACTGACAGAAGTAAAGTATGATAGAGTTTTGTCATATAAACAAGTCGTTTGTCGGAACCTTCTTTTTCTATCATATAAGGAGACCTTATTCCTTAAACAACAATAACAGAAACAACAAAATCAACCTTTCTATATAGGTTGAGAAAACGTTGGGGTTCTTGACATCGGGTGGTCCGAGGGGGTAAACACCCTAAAGGGTCCGTTCTTATGACCTCATACAACGGTAAAAGAGGAGATTCACTAGCAGGATTGGGTCCTTAACTTGGACGCAGAGGACGGAACCGTCCGTCTAAGAAATGGTGACTTGGTGGACCCTTCGGGTCCTTATACTGTAGGAATAAGGTGCAATATTTTCCAAGTCTAAGAGAGTCCAGTTCCATGGAGACAGCGTTGTTACGTGGCACACGGACATCGGTAGACCAAGGTAGAACGGAACGGGTGACCCTGAACCCCTTCTCTTTGACTGTGCTCACAAGACTTCAAGTACGACGGACAACACGACCCCTTAGTGTAGAGAACAGAGACCGGGCCCTCAACACAAAAGACGGACGTAGACACTTTTTGCACCGTTCGATTGTACAAGTGAACGTTTACCCTATGTTAGGGTCTGGGAAGTGACAACAACTACTCTCAGTCTCCGATTTCGTCCTTAAGATTAGGTCTTAGTCTACGACACCAGAACCGTTATGAGTTTCATAAACGTTTCACCACGAAAAGGATTTGCAAAAGATTTACGTAGTTCGCACCCGTGTGTGTGTGTGTGTGTCTCGTTTCAAGATCGAAGTTTATCCGATGTCCACCATTCTAAGACATCTCTTTAATCCTGTGTAAGTTCTAGTAAAATTATGGAACGTAACGTTTGGTTCGATATTTAACTAGGTACGGTTCACTTGTCACTTTCACAATCAGTGAGTCAGCACAGGTTGAGAAACGTTGGGATACCTGACATCGGGTGGTCCGAGGAGACAGGTACCTTAACAGGTCCGGTCTTATGACCTCACCCAACGACAAGGGAAGAGGTCCCCTAGAAGGACTGGGTCCCTAACTTGGGCCCAGAAGTAATATCCGTCTAAAAAATGGTAGACTAGGTACGGTTCACAGATAATTTCAAAACTTCTAAAGGAGAAACCTTAAATTGTAATCCTCAGACATACGGAGTAGGAAGTAGGGGTGTCACGACGATAAAAATTGAAATAAAGAAACCGTACACAGACAGTAAAGAAAGAGGAAAGGGGTAGTGAGATGGTTCTCGAAGAAGAGTACCGAGAAGTGGAGATTGGGAAAGTTTCAGTCAAAACGAGTGTCTCTGAACGTAGAGGGGGCAAAGAGACAGAGTCGTCACGAACAGGATCCGAAACTCCGAAAACACCCACTAGAACTGTCTCGGTGGTGATGGTATTGACGAGACTTGACTTCCGACGGGGCAAAGAGATAAGAGGACACACAGAGACGACATTTAGGGCCCCTGAAGTAAGCGGAAAAGAGGAGGGGACTATACGAAGAACCAAAAGTCTCGTCGTCGGACCCACGGAAAGATGGAGCGGCGGAAGTAGACCAGACAAGTTTGGCCCCGTACGTGGAAATAGTTGTGCTGAGTGCCAGACGGGAGAGGGGCAGTGAGGTAGGTCCCGTCCGCCCAATTAAGTCCTCTAGACGGAGTACTCTCTTGTTCCTTCAGCCTCGACGGCCTGACTCTCTTTATTCCCGAGAACTCCACTGACGTCCCTAGAAGATCCTTATTACTCCCTTCCCTCACACGTGTCCGCAGACATGACGAACCGTAAGGTCTTTGTAGAATCAGTCTTGTGGGCGTGGTCGGGTCTGGTTATTTGGGACCTCGGCGTCAAAACTCTTGTCCGTCATTAAGTCCGAGAACTTGGGTTTTCGTTTTCGTGTGACTACTAGCAGACAAAACCGTAGAGGAGATTGGAAAGTTTAGGTAAAAGCCTGTTCTCGTGTGAATAAAAAGACAGAGAGCCCCGAGAGAATCCTGAGTACTTACAAATTATTTGTCTTTCGACTCCTAACTTTTGCTTCCATGTCTACAGAGTTTTATGCGATAAAAACCCACGTATTTGGTCCTACAAGGGACCTGTCTTTTTCACTAATGAATAATGTGTACTATCATTAAGATAAGACAGACGCTTACTGAAAAGAGAGGGTTTCCCGACAAGTGAGAAAACCCGTTCTTCTCACAAGGTCAACATATGAAACATTTTGGTGGGACGAGAGAAGGAAAACGTTTTCCCTTCGAATTATCTACAACAACAATCGAACCCTTTACCTATGTGAAATCCTAGAGGCTCCGATTAGGACTGTTACAGGTGACTCCCTGTAAAACGAACAAAGAGTTATCTGGTGTGAAAGCACAGACTATCTACCCAACAACGGTCACCCAGCCGACGTTGACGTCTGAAGGACAACGTTACTCTGGGAGACTCTAAGAGTGATCTAGAGTCGACCCAGTCAACGGGAATTGAGGGTCCATCGACTGTTACGACGTGTCCTGGTGTCGACGTTTTCCCGTAGAATAAACGAAAGTCACTACTGTAACAGGGTAGAGAATTATATACGTAGCTACGAATAGATTGTTCAGGTCGGAAAGGTAACGAAGGGTACTGACGAAAAGAGGTTCCTCCCACTTAATCCGAAAACTCCCTACATCCACATCTTCAAGAGTGATAGGGAGAAGGAGGGGAGGTCGTATGTGTGTGTGTGTGTGTGTGTGTGTGTGTGTGTGTGTGTGTCTCAATAACTTAAGGTCCGTAAAGACTCCTACTTCGACTCCAATAAGTCCTGGGAACACCTATATAACTCGAGCATTAAATACCGAAGAGAGTGAGTGTGGAGGACTAATTTTGGAGGATACGTACTAAAATATTCTAGTAGACAAACCTTTTCTTGTGTTTGTCGAGACTAACTTAAACAAGAAGAGGAAGGTCTATTCCTTATCAAATCCAACACAGAGGTCACTAAATTCTCTCGTGGTACAGTAGAGATCGTCAGGGAACTTTCTCTCACCTAATACAATCAATAGACGAAATAATCTTCTAAACTCAATCTCATAAACGTACAGGTCTTGTTACGCCCCTTTTACACGTCACAGGTTCTTTAACTTAGGAAGTCCGTCTCGGACGATGAAGTAGGTATGTCAGAGTACCAATATACGGGTTTCGTGGGTCTTTTCTACCTGTCCTGGTTTGTCTGAAATATTACTTGTTTAGGAAGAATTAGGGATCGAATTGGGATAGCGGAGACGTCGGTGGATTCGGACAAAAGAAGGAAGGACAAGATCTGGACGACCGGTATCTCTCGTTGATCTGACGGAAAGAAGATTGAATCCTCAGTACCCCGGCCACTTCGTCTTGGAAAAGAGAGAGAAACACACTAAGGTTTAGAAGACAAAAGGTCAAACCCGTTCGAGGTGTAGACCACAAGTCGTAGACCCACGTACATGGTCACTGACTGCTGTAAACATCACAGTTCGACCCCTTAAGTGGTCGTTTGTTCCGAGAGAGGACCCCAGATAAACCTAAACTCTGTCTTAGTTCCCTATACCCTGAAGTCATCTTCAGGGTGCGTCAAAGTCTTTTTCCGAGGAGTAAATGTGTTACTCAGAAGATGTCAAGTGTGTCTTCCGTAGGGTCCCTTGGGGCGAGAGAGACGCAGACAGGGGCGACATACACACGAACGATTGTCTGTAGTTGTTACGTTAATTCGACTCCCTTCCGTGGAGGTGATCTTGTGCCAGACGTCGTGAAAAAACTAAACGATGTAAAAGAAGAACTAAGAAGGAAAGAGTTTTGGAAAAGCACATATTACCACTAATTCCTAGAGATTGGTCCAATTAGAAAACGGTTCGTTTCGGGGTGGGATGAAGGATCTGGTATACAAGTCGAGTCAAGTTAGCGAGTCAATAAAGGCTGAGAAACGGTGGGGTACCTGACGTCGTGCGGTCCGAAGGGACAGGTAGTGGTTGAGGATCTCGAATGAGGTTGAGTACAGGTAACTCAGCCAGTACGGTAGGTTGATAGAGTAGGAGACAGTAGGGGAAGAGGACGGAAGTTAGAAAGGGTCGTAGTCCCAGAAAAGTTTACTCAGTCAAGAAGCGTAGTGCACCAGTTGTTTCATAGCCTCGAAGTCGTAGTCAGGAAGGTTACTTATAAGTTCTGACTAAAAGAAATCCTAACTGACCAACCCAGAGGAACGTCTGGTACACAATGTACCTTAATTAAGAAAATCATATCAAATTGAAAATGGTAGATCAAGTCAATAGTGGTGAACGTAATGTAATAAAGATACTACCCAGTGTCTTACAACAGTATACAGAGAGCACCTTCTATGAGTTAGAGGAACAACGCACACAAAAGTAATGTTAGAATCTTTATGAGAGAATGTAACTCAGTGTGATTCGGAGGGATCTAGAAAGTTTATGACGAAGATTGGAACAGGACAAACGAAACATCTAAAAACCCTAAAAAAACCTCGGGTGACGTGTTGAGACACAAATAATGCCAATTTAAAGTAGGAAAAAGTTAAGTCGTTAAAAACCCAGATCATCCCCATATTAGGTGAGAGTTTATTTGATCGAGAAAGTAAAGAGGGTTGAGGTAAAGTAAACGTTCAAACAAGTTGTACTTCAGTTACAGTAATAATACGTCACCTATTTTTACGACTAGTCTTGCTCAGACTCCTACTCAAATCCCATTCAAACCTCAATGAGTTGTAACACTTCCTGGTCAACTCTTACTTACAATTAATGTATGTCTACGGATGTTACTTTTAATTTCTTTATACGATTAGTACCATCAGACATTCGTAGATCTTCAAACCCTGAAGTCTTTTCAGAGAGTAAGATGATAAAGTATTCTCCAACTTCACCCTTTAATGGGTTACAATTGACGTGTTGTTCATCTAAGGTTACTCCGTAGACAAAACTTTCAAGAGTCTTGGTGTAATTGTATTGGGTTTGGATCGTGAAGGTCTCGTACAAATGCCCTACAGTTGTGTTTAAGGAACGTTTTTTTTTTATATCAGTCGTTTTTTCAGACCTTTTACGACCGAATCCGTTTCCCTTCGTCTAAAGAAAGTAAACAATTTGAATTCAAAAATTATTCGAACAAACGTTCATTCAAAGAATTGTCAGACAATTATTATGTTCTAAATTTTGTAAATAAACGACTCTCCAAGGGGGAAAAAAATCCTCGTAGAACTTCCAGAGAACAAGGGTACTGTTACGACCCAACAACCCCTCCCTGGTCCTACCCTGGACCCTCACTCGTGAAGGACGTCTACACGGGGACCCACGGAGTAAATGAAGGACGAGTAGGACTAGGAGAGATTTGACACCTGACACCACGTCCACCGGTCCCTCTTCGAAGACCCAAATACGTGTTTCCGTACGGTGTCATACGGACGACGTTGACCGACCGATGAGTTCCCAAAGGGCTTGCTTACTTAAATTTTATTTCCCTTCGTCACAATGAGAACTGATGATCGTAGTCCCTCGTTCGACCGTTAGACTATAGTTATCGGTAGAACACTGTTGGGAAGGATAAGTGTTAGACGTAACATACATATACGTACACACGAGTGTGTGTGTGTGTGTGTGCGTATGTTCCTTAGACCTGATAGTTTGATGCCAGAACGGGACCAGGTCACACCTGTACCACTGAGAAAGACGGATTTGTGCTGACACGGATTGTCACACAGAGTGGGGGGTATCCCGAGGACTTCGTACCGTCCTGAACTCCTTTATACTCTTAAGACAAGTTCACCCCTCGAACGACGAGGTGTCATGTACGGGAACTAAAGATGAAAGGGTAAGCACCTTCCCTTAGGGGGTGCCCCCGACGAACTTCTGGTCGTCAGGGACATAACCCGTCTTCGGGGAGGAGGTGTCAAGAGATAGGAAGTATGAAACACTGGTTCGGTAAGAAATAAAAGGAGGTACAGGATCTCTCAATTTGAAGTGTCGGATCGGATCCCACATTGCTACTGTGAGGTACAAATGAGACGGTTCCACCCTTCAAGGGAGACGAAGGGTTAGAAAGTAGGGATAAAAGGGGAAACTGAGAGGGGGAAGGGAACTTTGATGAATCGATGTGACTAAACAGAATAGTAAGGACACCTGGGACGGTGTGTAAAGGTTCAACTACAGCATTCATCGTCTTCACAACTTATATACACATATACATCATGTACGAAAGGGATAAACTTTACAGATACACCAGTCAAACATCTACAGGAAAGAACCTCCCAGTATTGACCGAGAAAGACGGGACCAGTCTCACGACACAAGGGTCCCGCGGTTCTTACTAGAGGACTAAGAGATGAAATTCATGGTATGTCCCTTTCCCTGAGACATTCCACAGTACCCATTATCTCCTTTTTTGGAACAGAGGAAAGACCTCTACCAATGACTTCACAAATAACGGTAAGGATTCCGACACTGTGGTGGACAATGTTTGGTTTACCCCTCACACGAGGGTCCTGTCATGCTCCGTCATTAGTCCAACTCTCGGGAATTTAAGAGACGTTCAACTAATTTATGTTTGGAACGTATATCACTTGGTGTGAGTCACCCTACGATAATACTTTCTGAGTCGTCTTTGTTTGAGTTTTCTGATCCGGTGTTCTTAAAGTTCCTTCTTTAGGACCGATCAGTTTTCAGTCTCTCTCCTTCTGTTTATAACATGTAATTACGTATATACCCGAAGGGACCACGGAGTCACCATTTCTTAGACGGACGGTCGTCCACTACACCTAAGTTAGGGACCCAGTTTTCCTAGGGGACCTCTTTCTTTACCGATGCTCGGACCCTTTAGGGTACCTGTCTCCTCGGACCATCCGACGTCAGGTACCGCAGGGTTCCTCAGCCTGTGTTGAATCGTTCATTTGTTGTTATAGCGAATATATACCTTAGATCTTTTTACCATGACTATATGGATACACGTCTCGTCCTCTTCTCTGTGACTACACCTTTTACTTACACTCCTGTGTCGCTCCCTTCCTCTCTTACCCTGTTTAACTCTCTCATCGGAACTTTATATGTGTTATAGTACACATTTTATCGATCGATCACCCTTCGACGACACATTGTGTCCCTCGAGTCGGGGTACGGGACACTACTGGACCTCCCGGCTCTACCGCCCACCCTACCCTCCGTGCGCGTTCTCTCTCCCCTATACATGTAAGAATGTCGACTGAGTACAACAGTATATCGTCCTTGATTGTTGTAACATTTCGTTAATGGGAGGTTAATTTTTATTTTTACTTTTTTTTTTTCCTAGTATCTTTACGAGGATCCTATTTGTATTACCCTTTGTTTTAAAAAAAAGTTAATTAAGTCACCATTGTCGTGACCCTACCTTTAAAATTCAGAAAGAAAAAATGAAAAATTCTCATGGTGTTCATTCGTTACGAAGGGACCACCGAGTCTGTCATTTCTCAGAGGAACGTTACACTCTCTGGGTCCAAGTTAGGAACCGAACCCTTCTAGTGAACCTCTTCCTTTACCGTTGGGTGAGGTCAGAAGAACGGACCCTTTAGGGTACCTGTCTCATCGGACCGTCCGATGTCAGGTACACCAGCGTTTCTCAGACCCTACTGACTCACTGATTGTGTGTGTGTTTACTTTCGTTCGTTAAACGTTCTGCGACCTCCCTACCCCCTCGGACCACCCGACGGCAGATACCCCAGCGTGTCTCAACCTGTGCTGACTTCGCTGAATCGTCGTCGTCGTCGTCGTCTCCCTGTCCTCTGGTCATTTGTGCTGACTCTAGAAGATTTGACTGGAGCAATTTGACTCAACCTTACAGAGGGTGTCTAAGGATCCCGTCCTCAGAACCACATCCACGTCCGGAGTAACCTAAGTCGGGTTACTTGAATCGACACGAAGGCTCTTTGCTTATCTAAACTGTAAACTACAACATATGATCATGACCAAGACCAAACAAGACCGGTCACAGAAATAACCTACGAATCATCTTTACCGATTTTATATTTATAATGAGTAAACTGAGAAGTTCGTACGTTTAAATTATGTGTTTTTTCACGATGTAAGATCCTTGTCTCTAATGAATCGACCCTTAGATTTATAACCTCGGTAAAGATGTTCCCTTCGTACGACCACCACCTTAGGTCACCGGATCAAACACTACAGACAGAGAGAATTGGTATTATATTTGACCCTCTAAATCCCGATGAAACACGACACTTGTAAAGTATTTAAAACACAAAGTTTTGTTTCGATATCGTTTTCTTTTGTCTACAACGACGCTTTTAACAAGTTTCCTCTAGTAGCTGAGGAAGTCAAAGAGATGTACAGTCAACAAGTAGTTGTTTCAAGAAAATCTAACGTCTCACTAGGTGACTCTATTACATAAGTGAATCGTTCCGAAAGACTACCGAGTCACCCATTTCTTAGGCGGGTGTTGCGTCACAAGGCACAAAAGTGTAGGACTCGGAGGAGTCCCGCGAGACATGTGTGACTGACGTCAGACTACCGACGATCGACCGTTCAGAAGAAACAAAGGAAGGACTTATATGTCTAAGAAAGTTACAGTATTTCGAAATTGATATAAAATATGTGGTATAAGATTCGATATGAAACGTATGGTTTTTTTTTTTTGTTGTAAAAAAAGTGACACCCAAAAAAAAAAAAAAAAACACCGAATATGTATAGATTTGAGATATTTATAGTAAGTGAACCGTTTCGAACACCAACCCTAAAAAAAGTCTCAAATCAGTCCAGGGTGGCTTTTGTCTACCGTATAAGATTGACGCACTAGAAGTCTCTCGAATTATTTCTCTGCGGAACCCTTCTACTTTCGTTTCACATCTCTTTGTAGTTCTCTGTCCTGTCGTCGGATCCCGTCCATGGGGAGGTGTGACCTTCACCGATCTCCCCGTACACCCGTACCTTGCACCCCTCTTTCTTTCACCCGAGTTTCTCACTTGACGTGTCCGTTTTCGACATCATTCGGGTACTTTACGTCTCAGTTCACTGATTTGCAGATTAGAGGTAAGAGGAACGGGGGAGGTCTGTGGACGAACACAAGGAGTGACCGTTTGAGTCACCATTCGGTTGTAACTAGGACTGGGATCTCCAGTCGGAGGGTAAAGAATAGTGTCCAACCTGAATAGGTCTTCCTAATTTTTGTTTTGACAGAACTTGTAGTGTATTTATAAGAAGATATACACTGGAATCTGAAGGGACCACTGAGTCACTCATTTCTTAGACGAACCTTACGTACTCTGTCGAACGTTACATCCTCTGGGTCCAACCGTCTTAGGGGACCTCTCCCTCAGGGTTGATATCCTTATTGATATAAAAAGAACTCAAAGATAAAATAAACCAGTATATCTAGGAGGTTCAGTATCATTATTAACGCCTGTTAAAAACAAGAAATCACTTTTAAGAATCTTGATCTAAAACCGGGTGGAATCAACACGGACAGACGACAAAAGATTTGTAAAAACAGTACAATCAAGGAAACTTTATATTGGTTAAAATAGAAATCAACCACATAACGTACGTATAAAGTTCTTGTGGAAGTCAAGTTAATTAACTTAAATTAGTTAACTTTATAACTTTTTGTCGTTAAAACTTACTTCCTTCCTGTCTTAAGGAGACGAAAGGTAAGAAAACTTTTGACCAAAATTATATGGGATTGGAACTTAAAAGTTAACTAAATTCAAAGAGACAAATATAAGACACTGTGAGATTATTATACGGACTATACATGTCAATTTTAAATGTTTCATGGAAAGATGGATAATAACGTAAACTGGAGGTGTTTTGAGACTTTATTCATTCCATCGAGTAATAGAACTACTATGTTTGTATATATACAATTTTACAGATGGATCTTATTATCCCTTATAAGTAAAAGAGTAAAGCGACAATGTCTGTACTTTAAAGTTAAGAAAGGTAGGTTGATGACAGTTGGTCTAAATTACTGTTCCCCGTTATTAGTGGGAGATAAAAGTACAACAAGATAAAAGAAAGACGTGTCACAGTCAACGTTTGTAAAATTGTATTACTTAAAAACTTCGTCCTTTCCGGTTCCGGGAAGACCCAATACGTGTCTAAGTAGTAGTTTCGGAAAAGTTCCATCCCTCTTTTAGTACAATTATACAAAACATGTTAGAGGACAACGGGTTCCGTTCGGTAAACTTTTCTATAAACTATACAATTTAGAATTCGTGTTATTAAACCCTATTTACAAAGACTAAATTTCAGATTTAGGGAAGATTCAACTTTAGTGAGATTGAAGTTAGACTCCTTATTTTACAGTTGATCGTCTTCTCATGTGTTTTATAAAATATTAGATATGTTGACTTGATAACTAGGTTCTCAGAACCCCGATTACGTGACACGTAATTATCTTCTTATCCATTATTAAGTTTCTTTCCTTGGATCAATTAAAAGTCACTCAAATAAAGAACCGTCCGTTTGACGACTATCATTAAAAACATGCGCTGGAGGAAGAACGAACGGAAGACGGAGAGACAATCTGTTCTGGTTCAATCGTGTACCGTAACCAGTTTCACCGATTTACTCGAGAACAAATACCCATTACTAGACAATATAAATACTGTAAGGGACTGACCACGACGTACGAAGAAACATCCATAGTAACTTAAAACTAGTGACAATAGAGTTACCTAACTAAGTCAAGTCAAGTCAGTGAGTCAGTACAGATTGAGAAACACTGGGCTACTTAACGTCGTGCGGATCCGGAGGGACAGGTAGTGGCAGAGGACCTCAAGTGGGTCTGAGTACAGGTGACTCAGCCACTACGGTAAGTCGGTAGAGTAGGAGCCAGCAGGGGAAGAGGAGGACGGGGGTTAGGGAGGGTCGTAGTCTCGGAAAAGGTTAGTCAGTTGAGAAGTGTACTCCACCGGTTTCCTGACCTCAAAGTCGAAATCGTAGTAAGGAAGGTTTCTTTAGGGTCCTGACTAGAGGAAATCTTACCTGACCAACCTAGAGGAACGTCAGACTCCCTGAGAGTTCTCAGAAAAGGTTGTGGTGTCAAGTTTTCGTAGTTAAGAAGCCGCGAGTCGAAAGAAGTGTCAGGTTGAGAGTGTAGGTATGTACTGGTGTCCTTTTTGGTATCGGAACTGATCTGCCCGGAATCAGCCGTTTCATTACAGAGACGAAAACTTATACGATAGATCCAACCAGTATTGAAAAGAAGGTTCCTCATTCGTAGAAAATTAAAGTACCGACGTCAGCGGTAGACGTCACTAAAACCTCGGGAGTTTTTACTTCAGACTGTGACAAAGGTGACAAAGGGGTAGATAAAGGGTACTTTACCTAACTAATTAAGTCGAATTTTCTTCTACGATTCTACTTCGTTTAATCTTCGTGTTTTTCTGTAGTAAACAAGTTTAATTCTACCCTTTCAGTCCAACTCAATCATACAGTTAATATTTATACAACTTTTTCTTTAAATGAGAATACCTTCTTATCTTCGTTAAACAGGGAAATTGTTTTTTCTCTAAAGTGATTTATACAAAATTATTTGATAAAATTTTCATCTCTAACAGTCTTATCTGTATCTATGAGGATTTTATAAACTTTTATCAAACAAAGAATTCTTAAATATATATATAAATTTCTCAGGTTTTTCTTTTATAATCGGTGAGTCAGTATAGTCTGAGAAACGTTGGGGTAACTGACATCGGGTGGTCCGAGGAGACAGGTTCGTTCTTATCACCTCACCCAACGGAAAAGGAAGAGGTCCCCTAGAAGGGTTGGGTCCCTAGTTTGGACCCAGAGGACGTAACGTACGTCTAAAATAAATAAATAAAAAAAATTGACAGACTCGATAACCCTTTCGGTTTTACTTTTTCACTTTCACTTTCAGTGAATCAGCACAGGTTGAGAAACGTTGGGGTGCCCGACATCAACGTCAGGCACCCTAAGAGGTCCGGTCTTATGGCCTCACCCATCCGAAAAGGAAGAAAACCTCTAGAAAGGTTGGGTCCCTAGTTTGGGTCCAGAGGGTGTGACGTCCGTCTAAGAAATGTTGACTCGATACTCCCTTCGGACCCCTTCGGTTTTCAAGTGACTTAAATCTCAGACAGATGAGTTTCATGAGGTGTCTGGGAACCGTAGTTAGAGTGGACCTTCGAACAATCTTTACGACTGAGAACTCAGAGTGTGATCCAATGACTTAATAAGAAAGAAAGAAGAAAAATGAACGACAAAAAACCATAAGAAATAACGAGACAGAAGTTAAAACAATTAATAAAGAAGACAGTAGAGTTTTAACGACAACTCCAGGAAATCACTTAAAAAAAAGAAAAAAAATGAGAAGTCGAGGTCTTAAAAATAAAACAACAAAACAGAAAAAAAAATTTTTTTTTTTTTTTTTTCTAAAGATAGAGAAATAACTACAAGAGATAAACTACTTATTAAAAGTGAAATAAAGAAATTTTCACTAAAGGAAAATCAAGGAACTTCTATAAATACTACCGACGAATAGTCTGACAGACTATTCAGATTGTAAACCCACGAGAGTCTTCTCGAAGGGAACACCGAGTCGACCATTTCTTAGACGGACGTCAAGCCCTCTGGACCCAAGTTAGAGACCAAACCCTTATAGGGGACCTCTTCTCTTTTCGAAGGGTGGACATAAGACCTGACCTCTTAAGGCACCCCAACGTTTCTCAGTCTGGACTGACTCGTTGAAAGTGAAAGTCTACTCTGTGGGAACAACGGACAAAGAAACGAATAGAACGTAAAAACAACAACAACAACTTTTGACCCGTAAAAATTATTAGTTAACATCGTTGAGTCCTGAAAATAGGGAGGGGGGTGAGGGGACGTTGTACGACCTTACCGACTATAAATAAATAAAATCCTGAACGAACCCGATTAAGACACCTCAAACAGTCGTCACATAACGGAAACTACAGAGACTATTTGTGAAGAAAATGAGAGAAATAAAAGTTCTGACTGAAGAAATCCCAAACGGGGACTTCCACAGGTTATACGATGACACTTTCTCGTTTTCTGTTAATGATTGTCGACGTTATTCTTACTTCGATGAGTGATTTATGTACACACACAAATTATATAATGAAACTAAGAAAACTTAACACCACGATCTCTTCCGAGAACTCTCAAGGAGCCTGACGTTCCTCTAGTCTAGTCAGTTAGGATTTCCTTTATTTAGGACTCATAAGTGACCTTCCTGACAACGACTTCAACTTCGAGGTTATAAAACCGGTGGACTACACTTCTCGACCGAGTAACCTTTTCTGGGACTACGACCCTTTCTAACTTCCGCCCTCTTCCCTCAACGTCTCTTACTCTACTAATCTATCGTAGTGACTGAGTTACCTGTACTAAACTCGTCTGAGGACCTCTATCACCTCCTGTTTCATCGGGACCGTCCGACGTCAGGTACCCCAACGTTTCTCAGTCTACACTCAATCGGTGACTTGTTGTTGTTGTCGTTATTGTTGTTGTTACTGTAATGGGGTGATCGGACTCGGTGTAAATACATAAAGGACAAGATACTACCCTCGAATGACAGAATGAAAGATGCGTTGAGAACGAAGGAAAACCAGATAAGAGGTAGGACTACGATATAACTAAGAAAATTTTGTATGTTATTTGGGAAACCAAGAGAATCATAGAAACCAAAAGTCAGTCTTAAGGACTTTTAGCTATATTCTCAGACACCTTACCGTTCGACTACCCCAATACCGTCCCCTTTTTCGAGTCTACATGACTTCGTGACAAATGTACCGTAAAATAGACTAAAACTCCTTTGTAAGTAACAAGTATAGTTTGTAATTATAAGATCTTTACATGTACTTCGCCTAAACGTGAACCGGTGTCAGAGGAAAGTTCCTGTACCGGAGGGAGTATTAAGAATCTATCCTAGACCTTTCCTTATGTGACGACCGAGGAATGTCGTAACCTGCTCTCCTCTTTCTACAAAGTCTCACTAACTTAGTACACAACGTACGAGAACAAAAAGGGGAGTGTCAGAAGGCAACCATGGTATTTAGAACCAGGGTGAATCCCTGTGTGACACGGCATATGTTTGAGGACTTATTTCTTTACGTATAGACTACTCATGTCTAACCGAGAAACAAGACGACTTGGAAATTTTCCCAGGAAAATAAAAAGGGTCTTTTATACGTTTCACGGACTTTCTGAGAAGAGTCGAGAATAAATACACGTTCATTTATAGGTGTTAATAGAGATTTCCCACTTTCACTCCTCACAATTAGTACCCTAACCTCTCCCCCCTCGTATTTTGAGTCCGAAATTGTACTTTTCTCAATCCTGTTAGACTAGGACCCTTCAGACCACACTTTTTCCGACCTATTACGATTTCAATCTACCTTACTTTCACGTTTGGTTTAAAATCACTCGTACCTAGTACAGGTAACATAAGGGATCACCGAGTCTACCATTTCTTAGACGGACGTTACGTCCTCCGGACCCAAGCTAGGGACCCACCCCTTCTAGGGGACCTCTTCCCTTACCAATAGGTGAAGTCATAAGGACGGACCTCTTAAGGTACCTGTCTCCTCGGACCACCCGATGTCAGGTACCCCAGTGTTTCTCAACCTGTGCTGATCCACTGATTTTGAAGGTAACGTAATCCAGGTTAAAGGGTCCACCAGGTCACTGTTTCTTAGACGGACGGATACGTCCTCTGCATCCTCCGGGTCCAAGCTAGGGACTCAGTCCTTCTAGGGGACTTCCTCCTTTACCGTTGGGTGAGGTCATAAGAACGGACCTCTTAGGGTACCTGTCTCCTCGGACTGTCCGATGTCAGGTACCCCAGAGTCTCAACCTGTACTAACTTGTTGACTCGTGTACACGTATCGTAATTCAGTGCCAATGAAAAAGATTATGGTCATGGTGGAGAATGGTACCACTAACAAGTACCTATAGCACTACCCATTTTGTTAGTTTTAGTGAAAAACAACAACCGAAGTCCAAGACCCTACACATACTAGAAAGACGCACACACACGCACACGCACACACACACACACACACACACACACACACACACATAAATCAGTGAATCAGTACAGGCTGCGACACTGAGGTACCTGACATCGGACGGTCCGAGGAGACAGGTACCCTAAAAGGACCGTTCTTATGAGGAGACAAGCACTCTACGAAGACCGTTCTTATGACCTCACCCAACGGTAACGAGGAGGTCCCACAGAAGGGTTGGGTCCCCAGGTTGGACGCATAGGACGTAACCGTCCTCCTAAGAATTCGCGACACGGTGGACCCTTCGGGTACGTACTGGAAAGGTGGTCGATTGTCTCCAAAACGATCGAAGTCACCAAAACGAATAATGGAATATGATGAATATAATGTAATATGGAATATAATGTAATATGATGATTTACCTAAGTCGATCACTACTACTTTTTATTGTTATTATGTGTATTCCTACCAATAGAGTCAAAATAAATGTTATTAACTTTTTAAGTTTACTGGATGTCGTCACAGAGGTTTGTTCTCCAATAAATCGATTTAATGTAGTGTTGTGACATCGTCTTACGTAGGAATTTTTCGTCACTATATGTTCTAGTGTGTTATTACACTTTTCTACGAGTGTGATATATGACGACCCATTCTTACCCAATCCCACACAGTATCCGGACAACACTACTAAGATTTTTCAATTCTCTTTCGGACTCCTATTCTTTGATCCTCTTTACAAGGTTCAGCAAAGACTGAGAAACACTACCTGACATTGTGTGTTCCGAGGAGACAGGTACCCTAAGAGGTCCGTTCTTATCACCTCTCCCAACGGTAAAGGAAGAGGTCCCCTAGAAGGACTGAGTCCCTAACTTGAACGTAGAGAATTCAGAGGACGTAGCCGTCTGTCCAAGAAATGGTGATCGTGGTGGGTCCTTCAGGGTCTCCTATTTATGGATTCACGATTTAATGTAGATATCCAACCCTAATACTCACTCAATGCACAAATAAACAACGGAATATAAACGGACAAAATATTTAAAGATTTATCTGTGTAAAGAAAAATTTCTTCTTTTTAGTCAATACCTTTTTTTTCTCTTTCGGACGGTACGTGTACACGTATCCTTTTATTTGAGAAGAAAATAAATACCATAAAGAAAAAATGTAAAATAACTTCACGTCAACTAAATGTTACAACACAATGAAAGACGACATAACGTTTCACTGAGACCATATATATACATATATATATATATATATGTATATATATACATATACCACCACCACTAAATCAGTGATTAAGTACAGACTAAGAACGTAAGGGGTATTTGACATCGGACGGTCCGAGGAGACAGGTACCCTAAAGGGTACGTCCTTATGACCTCACCTAACGGTAAAGGAAAAGGTTTTGTATGGTATCGAATTTGTATATATATGTATGCATACATACATACATACGTATATACATATGTACCCGAAGACACCACCAAGTCTACGATTTCTTAGACGGACGTTACGTCCTCTGTACCCAAGCTAGGGACCCAACCCTTCTAGGGGACCTCTTTCCTTTCCGATAGGTGAAGTCATAAGAACGGACCTCTTAGGGTACCTGTCTCCTCGGACCACCCGACGTCAGGTACACCAACGTTTCTCAGTCTGTACTGAGAATGACGAATCTCTGATTCGTGTGTATATACATATATATCCATACATAGGTACATATACACACACATATATACAAACGTATCGTCGTATATATATATACAAGTATAATACCGAATAGTGTCCTATGACTTATATCAAGGGACACGATATGTCATCCTGGAACAACAAATAGGTAGGACATATATTATCCCACGTAGATGATTAGGGTTTGAGAGTTAGGAAGGGAGGGTGAGTACCTTAAAGGTTAGGACTGTCATTAGGTCATTCCATCTATGAAAATAAGGTTGAAATGTCCACTCTTTTTCTCAGGATTCCTTCGAAACACTGAACAACGTTCTGTGCACCGACCGTCCACGCCCTCGACGGTTCGGGTCGGAGAGAGGAGTGTCGGGAGACCTCAAGGACACACGAAAATTTTCGAAGGGAGAAAGCGGGGAAAGAAGTGTACTGACCGTAGTAGAAGAGGAAGAGAGGTAGAAATCGTCGACGAAGGATAACTGAAAGAGTGGTCGAGTGAGTGAGTCGTTTATGAGTAACTTGTGATTGATTAGATATATATGTTCTCTACCTCAATACACACCCAATATACCTCTATTTGATCTGTATTTAGGTTCAGAGTCACCCCAGTACCGTGTTTGACTACCCATTTGTGTCGAATGTAACTGGTTTCCGAAACCCATCCCCCCTTCCCAGACCCCACACGGTACTTCGTCTTTAGTCTACTGAAATTATCTTACACGGATTCTACTTTCCCTTGTGTATGACTCCAGGAGCACACGGTCCCATCCCTGTGATTCCATAGATCCACAAGTGGACACTCTGTTACAAATCACCGAAACCTAAGAACTACAATAACCCGTGATGACATAAAAACAACACGCCAGGAGGACAACTTAAAACGGAAGAAAACCCTCCTTCCTTACAAAAGTAGTATCAAATTGGGGGGGGTTTAATTTCCTTTAGTTTACACACCTATTTTTACTAGGGACTTCCCTTAAACACTTAAGAATGTAAATCTTTAATCGTGAAAAATAATATTCCAATGAGTTTCTTTTATTGTCTTAATAAATTTTAAATTTCAGTCTTAATAAAGATTTTTTGTGTTGGAATTAGGAAATTTTTAGAATACTCTTTATTATGACAACAACAAAGTCTGAATTGGAATTTTTATGTCACTAAAGGAAAAACTATTAAATT
Organism: Capra ibex; assembly: GCA_006410555.1. Classification (NCBI taxonomy): domain Eukaryota; kingdom Metazoa; phylum Chordata; class Mammalia; order Artiodactyla; family Bovidae; genus Capra; species Capra ibex. The sequence continues at coordinate 12,232,281 of SJYO01014747.1, forward strand.
AAACGTGAAGGAATGTTGTCAATGAAGAAAGATCAGAAATTAAAGGACTAGTCCGATCGTATTACTTAGGGACTTCACAAGTGAGATAAAAGGTGTCACACTCAACTAACGAATCTTTACGAACCTTTTTAGAGGAAAAAAAACAACAATAAACAAAAGGACACTTTCGGTGGAAGTTTTTTTACATCGAGAATGATACTTTCACTTCTGTTTCAAAGTCATGGAAGAGGTAAATTAGTAAAGTAGAATTACTCGATACATCCAGTGATAAGTTTCTATAATTACCTAAACTACTAACAACTTAGTAGACCACAAATTTTATTACAACAACTCCTTGACGATTACAAGTTAGTTATGTATAACGAATTCAAGAGTCCGTACAGTTCGAAAGTCGAAGTCTTCAGTTAGAGCCAACGTTTTCAACACCTTTCAGGTTAAATAAGTCTCATTGTCGAAAAGGAAACAAACGAACAAACAAAATCGTATTGTGTAAAGTCCTTGGACCGCATTGATGTACTGTACGTCACAAAACACGAATTTTTTAGAAATTGTATAAAATTTCAATTTTATTCAATTCTTAGATTGAATAAAAGTGGTAAAAGGAAACCAAAGAGTTTTTTTACACTTTCACACGGAAGTGACCTTAGAACGCTACACAAATTGAACTCAATAAAAAGAATGTCACCTTTTGCCGGTAAAGGGAAGTAAACCACGAGTGTTATATCTTTGTCGAAGGACTTAGTTATAGGGAGTTTTCGACTTTCTTATGTGAAATCTTTATTATAATCTCCTTGAGCCACGAATGTAATCTTTACGTACTGAGGTCGCGATGCTACCGGTACCACTCCCTCCTCTCTGTTATCATCTCTGTGATCCCAAGTTTAGGACGAAGACGTGATGACCGAGATACGAAGCCCCGTTTAGAGAATTGAAGAGATTGTGAGTTCATAGAGTAGTTACTTTACCTCTGATGTTGTCACAGACCGACACTAACACTCCTGACTTACTGTCCGACATCTACTACGAACATCGGACCTCAGTTCATGTAACAGTTGTTGGAATTAGCTTCAGTCGTGTATGACAAAGAAATTTCCTTTCACACATCAGTAAGTCAACGAAATAAAAATAGAACGGAAACAGGGAATCGTGAATATCCTAAACCAGTGATGTGAAACTCCCCGAAGGGTCCACCACGATCACCATTTCTTGGGTGGACGGTAACGTCCTCTGCGTCCTCTACGTCCAAGCTAGGAACCCAGCCCTTCTAGGGGACCTCCTCCTTTACCGTTGGGTGAGGTCATAAGAACGGACCCTTTAGGGTACCTGTCTCCTCGAACTGACCGATATCAGGTATCCCAACGTCTCTCAGTATGTGTTGACTTCACTGAATCACACGTGCGTGCGTGATATGAACCAACTAGAAATTACAAAAGACAACCTTGCTACATTAATCGATTTTTGGACTGGACGGATGGAGTTATAAGGACAAATGGACGTTCTAAGACAGTTTAGACCTACTTTTCACTGTGAGGTCTTTATTCCCGGGAATCGACCCGTCTGTACGTTTATACCTCTAGAACTGGTTCGACAGGTTAACGCTCCTCTTATCAATACGCTGTCGACTACAGAACGATAAGAGTTCCCATCAGGGGGTGGTCACTGGACCGGTCATTGGGTCATTCCGTCCCTACATCGGTTCCAGTCTGCTAAGAACCCACCGGGAGTCGGTTACTCACTCGTTCGTCATTACGCTCCCTGACCGGTGAAGACGGGGTGCACCTGGGGAGATCACCTGTAAGCATCGAACCTCTACGGGGGTCCCTTTCGACCGTCTTTCTCGCCTACAAGTTGGATGTCCTGTCGAGGGTGCCGGGTTGACCTCTTGGTGTGAACTCCGTCCTCGTTTCGTATTTTTGAGTTCTCTAAGGTTTTGTCAACGGTCCAAACTCGTCCCACGACTCCACCTGTGACTCATAGTCTAGTCCCCTCTCCCAGTTCGATCTGACCTCATCTCGCCTAGTCACGACTCCTATTCGATTCCGATTCCAGGCTCCCTAGCCACCCGCCCCAGCCGTTCCTCGTGGAACCTCTCTAAGGGGTCACACCCAGGAGCAGACAAATCAACGATTCAGAACAAGCTGAGGAAATGTTGGGATACCTAACATTGGGTGGTCCGAGAAAACAGGTGCCCCAAAGTGTTTGTTCTTATGGCCTACCTAACGACAAAAGAAGAGGTCCCCTAAAGGGGTACTTCCCTAGCTTGGGTACAGAGGATGAAACCGTCCGCCTAAGAAATAGTGACTCGGTAGTCCCTTCAGGGACAAAGAAGTAACCCTAGTAGTTTGGTAGACCAATTAGAGTTTTTCGAGACGGGCGAAGTTCCACTTTCCACTTCCACTCCACTTCAGCGAGTCAGCACAGGCTGAGAAACGCTGGGGTACCCGACATTGGATGATCCGAAGAGGCAGGTACCCTAAGAGGTCCGTTCTTATGACCTCACCTGGGTCCCTAGCTTGGCCCCAGAGGGCGTAACCTCCGTCTGCGAAATTGGAGACTCGGTTTCACGAGAGGTTTATAGTCGTTAAACCGTTACGTAACAAGACGGGAGACCTCGTAGTCCTGTAGAAAGATTGTTCTAAAACCCCCATAACCCGTGGTAAAAGTCACAAAAGAGATAACCGTTTCAACTATATTAAAAGTTTTCTGCAGAACGACACAAACAAGAGGTAAAGGAGTTTAGAGTGACCCTTTTCAACGGTCTCCACGTGGTCCAATCCGGGTGAAGATCGGAGGTTCGGAAATCCCCCGCGAGGTTGTAGACCATTCTAACGAGTGGGGTGACAGTAGTCGTAGAGTATGGTCTTGGTCCGACAGTCACGAGAGAGCCCACCCTCACCCCCACCCCGTGCTAGGGTGTCAATAGGGGATTACACCTGTGACTGTAAAACAGGTATATTCGCCTTACTAAGTACGGATCCGACAGCAATGTTTGAAATGTGGATTCTCGATTACGCTGTCGCTATTGTAAGTCTGACATATCTTCCTTGTGACCCAGAAACTCCATGAACCTCCAGTCCCAAAAAGAGACCCACCGTTCGAGGTCTAAGAATGGAATTCCTTTTTGTGTGAAGAGCACAAAGTTACTGGACACAAATACGTTGTCTTCTATTCTTACATCTTAACAACCTTAAACCGGAATTATATTTAGGTAGAGAGACATAACCGCGAAATACTCCTTCGAACAACTTTTTGTTTGTCTACATAATAATTAACAGGTTTTTGTTGTCTTGTCTAAATACCGGTAGAGTACGTCGGATTCGAAGTTGCTTGTAAACCATTTTCCATGTCCTCTCTTTTTACGGGGCAATATAAGTAACGAAAACTCGAGTAAGAGAAAGTCGATATATTGATAGAACCGAAACGATATAGACATTCTATATATATACGGAAAAATTTTTGGATCCTCGGTGAAAGGACTGGTACACAATATCCTGGAGAGTACAATTTACACATCGTCCTGTTTAATTGATATTACCAACCGGTGTAGGTGAGACGGAACAAAAGGTGATATTTCTATGTGGAGTTGTGAAAGGTGATTCCTGGACTTTTTCTGTTTTTACAAGTTTAGTGCCCCTGTTTCTTTTAGACATACAAGTCAGAACTCTTCAAACTTTAGTCATCCTTTTCTACGTTTCTACAGTTCCCCGATTAATCCTGTATCTTCAACACTTTAAACGAAATGAACAGTATAAACTATATGATTTAAACTTCATATTATTGTAACTTTTTATAACAATAAATAATATCATATCTAAAAGGTCAACTTAAATGAAAGATAATTTAAAGTACAAACAATACTGACCTGGAAATCAGTATAAGACTCTTAGTTTTGACTTAACATCTCATATGGGACGTACGGTATCGAATTTATAGTCATTTAATGAAACTTTTTTGACTTTTACAATCAGTGAGTTAGTACAGACTAAGAAACACTAGGGTACCTGACATCGGACGGTCCGAGGAGACAGGTACTTTAAGAGGTACGTTCTTATAACCTCACCCAACGGTAAGGGAAGAGGTCCCATAAAAGGGAACCTAGAGGACGTAACGTCCGATTAAGAAATGGTAGACTCGGTGGTCCCTTCGGGGTTTAATTGAACTTAAGATTGGAAAAAGAGAAATAGTAATTACCCTTTTATGTATACCTTCTTTTAAAATTTTTTTTTTTGAATTTTTAAAGTGGAAACGAATTAGACGATGTAAGACATCAATGGTGATGGTTTTCAATAAAAAACTGTGTGAAAATAATAAAAACGGTTTAAACGGTGTCCCAATGGGTGAGGTCATGAGAACGGACCTTTTAGGGTACCCGCCTCCTCGGACCATCCGACGTCAGGTACCCCAGCGATTCTCAGCCTGTGCTGACTCGCTGAAGGGAAAGTGAAAGGTGAAAGTACGTAACCTCTTCCTTTACCGTCGGGTGAGGTCACAAGAACGGACCTCTTAGGGTCCCTGTCTCCTCGGATCACCCAACGGTAGATATCCCAGCGTGTCTCAGTCTGTGCTGACTTCACTGAATCGTCGTCGTCGTTGGTGTCCCAAAATAAACAATCCCTGTTCCGACAACAACACCGGGATCTGCGATTCATCATAGGTTGAGAAACACTAGGGTACCTGACGTCGTGCGGTCCGAAGAGAAATGAGGTGACAGAGGGTCTCCACAAGTGTAAGTGCAGGTGACTCAGACACTAAGATAGATTGGTGGAATAGGAGACGGTGGGGAAGAGGAAAACGGAAATTAGAAAAGGTCGTAGTCCCAACAAAGGTTACTCAACCGAGAAGTGTAGTACACCGTCTTAATAACTTCGAAGTTGAAGTCGTAGTCAGGAAGGTTACTTAAAAGTCCCAACTAAAAGAAATCCTAACTGACCAAACTAGAACCTCAGGTTCCCTGAGAGTTCTCAGCAAAGGTTATGGTGTTATCCCTGACTAATGGTACTCCCCAATGTGGATCTGGATCAATAACGAGGGTCACTCAAGACACTGGCCCAGATAGACATCTGGAATGAGAGTTCAAAGGAATACAAATCTACCTCCTCAATTGTGATCTAACCGACTTTTTCAGTGAATGAGATTGTAAAATACTTAGGGATGAGAAAAGGTACAAATAACAAAGACTTTAGACATGTAAATGTTTGTGTTTATTAAAAAAAAATGTACTTTGTCTTCGGACTCCACAGACTTCGTTTGGTGATGTCCTTAGACTTTGAGATAATATGATTTGGGGACGGTGATACCCGGTTGATGTCTACATCTGTCTGGGAATTCTCAGGATTGTCGGTGATTGGAAGCTTTCATTGAAAACGTCGTAGTCTAGGACCCCTAAGGACGTACAAAGTGTAAGGGAAGTTTCCATCATCTTCACTTTAGAGCGAAAGTAATGAAACACGGAACTTAAGTTCTCTGAGCGTCGTCATACTTAAAATACTGTCGTCTTCATAAGAGAAAAGGAGCGTCCGGAACCTGAACCGAAACGAAACAAGAACATTCGTCTCTACGTGAACCTAATCGACCCAGAAAACCCTTTCTTACAGACTGTCTACACGTGACATCCTAAGTCTATAACAATAACAACTTCTGTATGACAAAAAAAAAAAATAGAAGTCGCTCAAACTGTCAACTTAGGTTTGTGTAAAAGTAACTAACGACACAAACAATATAAAGGTCTATGAAATTCTCGGGGTTGCTACTGACAAAGTATTTCTCAAAGAAAAAGGAAGTCATTCAAGAGCATCCCGTTACTACAAGAAGGGGTTCCTCACGAATATCTCAACCTCACTACGACACACGAGTTGAAGAAAAAACTTAACGAGTAAGAATTCTGTCGACGATCTTTTCTGTTGGTTATCTACAAATATTTGATTCTTTCTTGACTGAAAAAACAAACAAAGAAAAAAACCACACCCCTCCTGAAAATTATGGTAAGAGAATTAAATAAATGAATAAAAAACGAGAAATAAATAAATAAATAAAAAAAATGAAATGTTATGACATAACCAAAACGGTATGGAACTGTACTTAGGTGGTACCCAAACAAACAAAGAATTCACTTTATCAGTCCTGAGAGACTTCTGGTTTTAAGTAAACCGAAACGTATAGTTCTTATAAAAAAACAAGGAGAAGATGGATCCCCAATATAACTAGATCACGACACATACTAAAAGGTCAACGTACCCCAGTACTCACTAAACATATTTACCGTATTTATATATAAGACCTTTATCGTGTTTACAACCTTACTATTCACTAGAGAGGTTCTAAGTTGGACACGTAGACACTTGAACTGGAAATGGCGGGAGGGCCGTAAGGACATCCTTACTTTACTTCCGTACACACACTTAAGTATCTCGTCACGTCTCGTTTATGGTTAATTTACTAATAAAACCGTACCTCTTTGTAGGACAATTACTGTAACAGACTTAGTACGATTGGCAAAATTTATTATAAAATATTAGATTGAAATTTTACAAACATTTATTTCTAAACTGTTGTATATAACGAGACCTGTAAAAGGAAAAATAAAACCCTTGTTACGTGAAATTACGCCTCTTCCTTTACCGTTGGGTGAGGTCACAAGAACGGACCTCTAAGGGTCCCTGCCTCCTCGGACCACCCGACGTCAGGCACCCCAACGTGTCTCAGCCTGTGCTGACTTCACTGAATTATCGTCGTCGTCGTCGCGCAATTACTGGTTGACTACTCACTTGAACCATGCCCAGTAACCTTTACGGTAAAAAGAGGGAACAAGAACCATAATCTTTTTCAAAATTTGAGAAAAGAAGAGAAAATTTCCTAGAATTTCCGTCTATTCACATTTAATTGAGTAATAATGGAACATTTACGAATAATGGTTACATTAATACCGAATAATGTAACTGTGATTCGTAACTTTGTATTGAAAATTTAGATCACCGGAGGAGACCTACGGAGTCCCCTTTAATAATGTACGATTTATCTTTAGAGTCAAAAAATTCTAATTTTTTTATAGTTCTATGTACGAATCTCGATTGCACTTACTCTATAATAGTCTTAGTCACTGAGGAATCAATAAGGTTTCGTGTTTACTGTACGAAAGTCGAGATATCCGAACTGTTTCAAGTCTGTTCGACTCAACTTTAGAAATGTCTATTTGAAAAAGTCCAAATGTTTCAAAGTCGGTTATTTTTTACGAATTTCCTAATACTCTTATGGTGAGGGAACTTTTGTAAAGATTTTATTTAGATAGATAGTTTACAGTGAACCACTTTAACACAAATTACATCTGCGTCTTAAATTCTCCGACTGAACAGGGACTACGACTCTTTCTAAATTCCGTTTTCCTCTTTCCTGTCGTCTCCTACTCTACAAATCTACCGTAGTCGTTGAGTCACCTGTACTCAAACCCGTTTGAGGCCCTCTATCACTTCCTGTCCCTTCGGACTACACGACGTCAGGCACTCCAGTGTTTCTCAGCCTGTACTGAATCGTTGACTTGTTGTTGTCGAAATCGGTGAGTAGTTCATTCCTAGTTTCTACAACATTCTGACCCAGAGTCCACTCCGACCTCACATGGTTCCCATCAAAATACCCCATATGATTCGTTTCTAAGGAAAGTCGTCTAATCTATACTTTTATTTGAGTAAAAAATTCAAAGGGATCAAGGAGTATCTTTAACTCTTTCACCCCGTCCTACACCAAGTACGGGTCACCACACGACAATTTGTGATTTGTCGACCGAAAGGTTCACCCATTACCCCTCCGGGATTGAATGTCACAAACGACTGAAGACACTTATTAAGTGCACCGTCCTAAGTACGATAGTCGCACTTTAGTGACTTGTGTCTCTACTCATCTCTGTGCCTCTTAACCGAGGACGTTCGACCGCAGTGACCCGAGGTCGTGTAGTGACTGAGAGACTTATTACGACCGGACAGACACGGAATGAGGGAACAACAGCCAATCGACGGGTCCGTACAGACTGAGAACGTTGGGGTACCTAACCCTTAAAGGTCCGTTCTTATGACCTCACCCAACGGTAAAGGAAAGAGGTCCCTAGAAGGGCTGGGTACCTAGTTTGGGTACAGAGGCCGGACTAAGAGGACGGAACGTCCGTCTAAGAAATGACGACTCGGTGATCTCTTCGGAGATGAAGAACGACCGAGTAGTATTTTACCTTTGAGTCCCTGTACCGTTATTTAAGCCAACTTCGACTACCGAGTCTTCGCCGTGTGACGTATGGAACCTCCCACCACCGGCACGGTAACCACGACGTCCGACACCTCCCACGGGGGACTCCAACGCGTCCTCTTTTCGGACGTGTCGGTATAACGTATACCTTCTGGACGGTGTCTGAGTAAACGAAGTGAAATGAGGGACGTTTGTGTGCCTCGTCGAGTGCCTGGAGTGTAGTGTAGATGACGAGACACGGTCATACGATCCGGTCGGGTGAGGGGAGGAGGTCAGATTTGGACGGGACGAAGGGAAACCCGAGACCATAAAGCCCGAGAGAGGTACCCGACACACTCGTCCTGATCTCCACTTAGCTCCAGCACCCCCGTAGACTATCGACGGAACTCTTCGCATTTCCACAAAGTCCTTTGTCGAACCCTCCCTCCGACCTCTTTAGGGTCCCACGGGTGTCGGGACTGTGGTCGGCTCCTCGGGAGTCCGTGTCGCAGGCAAAAGCTCCCCCTCCCTTTTCTTATATAGTCTCGGGGTGCACGTCGACTTAATGGGGCTCCTCTGGAGTGTCGAACCGACCGAAGGGGTCACTCAGGACCGACGGACTTGGGGGCCCCCGGACTACTTGAGACACCCACCGAGACGTGCCCGCCAGTGGGTCCCGAGTAGGGGTGAACCACCTGTCCTCGAAAATTTATCTTCTCGTCGTTCGAACGAACTACCTACCACAACAAAATCGGAAAGACCTCCCTTTTTAAGTGAAACCCTCCTGTCCCCTTTGTCTACGTGGGGTACCGCGAGTCGCGAGTGTTTGGGTCCCTACCAGGACCTCCCGTCCGGTAGCGCACGGGTCGGTAGATCCTCGTGACTCCCTTCGTTGTAGTCTTTCTGTCCCTAAGTCCCCAGGACCCTCGTTCGTCCAGGTCCGAAACGACTCCCGCGTCTAGAGTCCCACCAGACACAGACGTCCGGAACAGGGTCAGTAGAGGAAGGAGGGGCGGTGTGTTGAATGTGTCCGAGCAGGGAAGAAGGTTCCTCCCACCTGGTTTTTACTTGTTATTCCCTCCACACTCGTGTGTCGTAGTACCGATGGTACTAAAGGGGACGGTCTTTACGGGTTCCTCCACCAGGAATATGAACACGAGACTCTAATCCCTTAAGAAATTTCTCTTACAGTTCGATACTCAGACGTCTTATACACGAGGTATATATCATATGTCTGCGAAAGCCAACGTTCATGGTACTCTAACTGAACCTCCGTCGAATTCTCTTTCTTGTTTCCGTACTACCACCCCCATCGGTCACCCCCTTTCTCCAGTAACCGTCGGACACTCTGGTAAAGTGTCTTTCGTTTTCGTCTCTCCGACGGCCCCGACACCTGACGTCGGTCCTACCCTCGAACCCCCTTGGACACACGATGGTTCAATACGAAGAGATCGACGTCTTCTCCGGAGACGTGTATCTCGGTGTCCTGTCCTCTCGCACAGGACTTAAAGGGTGTAAGGTCCGGTCTGTACTTCCTCTAAAGAGAAAGATAACCACAGATGTTCTCAAAGGATCAGTCCAGTCCACGGTGGGGACGAGCCAGTCGACACCTTTTCCGTGTCACAGACCCGTTTCTAAGATTAAAGTAGATTGTCCAGAGACGTCGGACTTTTACACTCAAGACAAAACGAAAGATGACCTTAGGGAGAAGTAGGTACTTTTGTATGTAGTCTTACCTTTTTAGTCCCTGAATTTAGTCCGTTTAGACCCGTGTCTGGAAGAAAAGGGAGAATAATCGACAAATTGTTTATTACTGGACGAGACTTTGAGTTAAAACAGTAATAGGATTGTGCTCTAAGTACAAGAGACCGGGTCTCCAGGAGTCTCAGGACCCTGGGAGTCGTAGTCGACCGAGACTCTTGAACGATCTTCACGTCTAAGAGTCCGAGTTGGGTCCTGACCGACGTGGTCTCTGATCCCCACCCCGAGTGACTGGGGCTCCGGAAAATTGTTCCGGAGGGACTCCTGTGTGCGATACACACTCTCGGAGACGGGGTCCCGAGACGTCCCTTGGAGACGCGGAACCTGCCGCCTGGTGTCTCAGGACCGACTCCAGCGAAACCCGGACGGTGGGGAGAAGGTAGAAGAAAGTGTTGCCAGACATGTTCATTTGGGATCCCTCCTTCGGAAACCTCAGGTTTTAGAAACATAAAAAGTGTGCCTCTTCACCCCAGAGAGGTGGATTTAGTTAACTCCTAATTTCGGACCTCCATAAACTTCCTTATCCCGCAAGTCACCGGCTCCTCCCGTACCGTCGGGTGAGGTCCTAAGAACGGACCTCTTAGGGTACCTGTCTCCTCGGACCGCCCGATGTCAGATACCTCACCGTTTCTCATCCTGTACTGACTTCACTAAATTGTACATACGTGTGTAGAGGACCGGTTCACGAAAAACTCGATGTCTTTTAACATCCGGGTCGGACTGCGATCGTCTCAACTTCCTTCAAGAGTCCTTTTACAGAGACGGGAGGATCTCGAGGATTTAGGACTTCCTCCTCTCCTTCGTCTCCCTTTGACGTCTGGTACAGAGGAGGCGTGGTTTCCTCTCCGCTTGGTCTGTCCTCTCACCTTCGGTCGTCGAAGTCTGTCCTGCCCTGTTTTGAGATTTATGACACGACTGTGATACGGTCATCGACCCCCATTTACCTTCACGACCCTACTCTGGGTCTACCTAAACACCGAAACTTTCCTACACCTGTTTGTCCCAACTGTCGTTAGCGACCTTTTTTATTTACTCCCACAAACTCTAAGAGAAACCTTATATATCTTCGTAGTACCCACGAAATATTCCTCGACGGTGAAAGACTTACAGACATACTCGGTCCGAGAAAGATTTCGTTACTGTCTTCCACTGTACTTTAAAAGTACTTGTGAAACTCCTCAAATAAGAATAAGCATACGATGTGCCTTCCTATACTTGCAAGTCCCCTCCCCATGATTCACCGGTTTTCGACGTGTCTCTTTATCGTCACGGGTCGTCTCAGTCCCGGGGGTACGTGTCGAACGACTGGGGTTTCGGTTTAACATCGGTGACGAAAACGTACCCTCACTAAAATTGTTGTGTAATTAGGGATTTAGTCCCTCTCATGAGTAAAGGAAGACCCTTCGTCAGGGACTCGAAACGTCTAACGTCAAGTAGTCGGGTGCACTTAGGGTGTGTCCCCGGGACCGGTCTCTCAGACTCTCTGAGTGTCTGGACGACAAACTCTCGGCCTTCCGGTGAAACGACTCGACCGTACATACACCGGGACAAAGCGATGAACCTTAAGTTCGGTTCTACTTCAGGGTGCCAAGTTAAAACGAGGAGTCTGTTTCGAGATCTGTCGTGGATCCTTTCCCGAAACGGTATCTTTCCGGTGACTCAGGGACCCGAGGTAAGTCTTCCCAGCGGTGACACACAGAGAAACCCCTGTCCCCCGTAGGAGGTTGGGAAGCTCGAATTGGTCTCGGTAAGTAACGGAACCAGAGAGGGAGTGTGTGTGTGGACAAATACTCGTACTTAGTGTCTAAAGGTTTATTGTTCGTACTTGATAAAATTAAAAAAAGTGTGGGTGACGTTTCGGGTCGAGGAAGGGTCGGAGGGAAGGTCGACAGACGCACAGTTCACCTAAGACTGAGAGACTCCCCTCCTCGTCCCGACCACCTCGGTAAGTCAGTCGGGGGTCCTCCAAGCTGTGAACGTCGTTAAACATCACTTTAATGGTCGACTTCAACCAAATCTAGGACCGACCTCGGGAGGGACTTCCCACACCACACTTTCGGGTCGTCAAACGGTATCCACTCTCAGAATGTCACCTCCTGAACCGACTTCTAGTCCAACCCCCCTGTTTCCCCACCCCAAACATGGGAGCTCCGACAGTCGGGGGTCTTCGACACGAACCCCAGTGGTATCAAGAAAAACAGTCGGAGAGTTTTATATAACGATAAATAAGACTATTTTGGTCCTCTACGTGTCCGACCGACCCTAGTCTGGTAGAGTATCCAGTTTAGAGGCGTCCCCTACCTCCTTACCTTAGACATCCGAGTTAGCACGAGACCTAGAAGTATCTAAATTCAGTTAAATTAATTCTAAACCTCTAAGGGACCACCGAATCTGTCATTTCATAGACGGACGTTAAACCCTCTGGACTCAAACTAGGGACCTAACCCTTCTGGGGGGACCTCTTCTCTTACCGATGAGTGAGGTCATAAGAACGGACCTCTTAGGGTACCTGTCTCCTCGGACCCGATGTCAGGAACCCCAATGTTTCTCAACCTGTACTGACTCACTGATTTGAAGTGAATTCCAAATTAAGGATTTTATCCTTAATTACGAGTGGGAAGTACGAACATTAACACATCGACGACATCTGCTTTACGATAGACTTTATGACAACTTCGACTTGGGCTGGAGACATGCGACAACTGATTTTTATGTATATAAGTGTTGGATTTTCAACTCGTAATACAAAATAAGGTGTCCTTAAAAATCCTAAAGTTCCGGTCCTTAGTCGTAGAGTTCACTGAGACTCTCATGACGAGACTCCACTCCCCTTTCGGTCCTATATATATCCTCAAAACGTTGTTTCCCGTCCATCAGACTTGTAGTTTCCTAATAACAACTAATTCCTTTTAGTCTATAGAGTCGAATTCCTTAAATCGTGAAGGAAGACATACTTTTCTATGTTCTCAGACCCGAGTGACCTTAGTAGGGAAAGTATACGTAGAGTCGATAGACCCCGGTCATAGGGTACAAAAGTGTAGGACTCAAAGGAGTCCCGAGTGGGATCCCATCAGACGACAGACGAGTCAAGTCAAGTCAAGTCAGCGAGTCAGCACAGGCTGAGAAACGCTGGGGTACTTAGCGTCGGTCGGTCCGGAGGGACAGGTAGTGGTTGAGGGCCTCAAGTGAGTCTGAGTGCAGGTAGCTCAGGCACTACGGTAGGTCGGTCGAGTAGGAGACAGCAGGGGAAGAGGAGGACGGGGGTTAGGGAGGGTCGTAGTCTCAGAAAAGGTTACTCAGTCGAGAAGCGTACTCCACCGGTTTCCTGACCTCAAAGTCGAAGTCGTAGTCAGGAAGGTTTCTTTAGGGTCCCGACTCTACCGTCCATAAGAAAGGAAAGGACCTAAGGGAGTCCCCGAGTAGTCGAACGGTCACCGACGCCGACGTTAACGACTACTAGCACTGTAGGAAACAAATGACTATGTCGTCCGTCATAAGGTGCATAGTCCCGAAGGGTCCACCGCGATCACCATTCCTTGGACGGACGGCCCCGTCCTCTACTTTCTCTACGTCCAAGTCAGGGACTCGACCCTTCTAGGGGACCTCTTCCCTTACCGTTGGGTGACGTCCCAGGAACGGACCTCTTAGGGCACCTGTCTCCTTGGACCGTCCGATATCAAGTACCCCAGCGTTTCTCAGTCTGAACTGACGTCGTTGAATCTTCGTCGTCGTCGTCCTAAGGTAAATAGGTGGGAACGACGACGACGATTCAGCGAAGTCAGCACAGGCTGAGAGAACGCTGGGGTATCTGCCGTCGGGTGGTCCGAGGGGGTAGGGACCCTAAGAGGTCCGTTCTTGTGACCTCACCCAACGGTAGAGGAAGAGGTTACGTACTTTCACTTTTCACTTTCACTTCAGTGAGTCAGAACAGACTGAGGAATCGTTGGGGTACCTGACGTCGGGTGGTCCGAGGAGGTAGGTACCCTAAAAGGTCCGTTCTCATGATGTGACTCAATTTAGAGTCTCCACCTCGAAACCCACTTCATCCTTTCTTTTCGAAATAACGAAACGGTCCGTATACCCCCGTATCACCCGATTACGAGAGTTTTGACACAGGGGTAGACCTCCCCGTCACTCCTCAAAATATCATTACCAAGTTTCTCCCATACTAGTCGAGTACTTGTAAGAAGATTAACCAACCACCATTCCATTCACCCTATGTCATAGTAGTTGGAAGACCAAGGTTGGTCAGACCCCCAGATGGACGAACACCCGTCGTATGCCAATGGAAGAAGGTGGACCATCGCCAAAGTCATAGACGTTTTTCCGAGTTTCTAGAACCATACATATAGGGAACTCCCCGTGGTCCTGGGACGGGTTCCGACGTGACAACAAAGATTTGACAAGGAGGGAACAGAGACGTAGGGGAGGAAAGGGTTAATCGTAGACAAACTTGGACGGGTTGAAACCCCCTCTCTGACTAAGACTCCCCACTCAGGTACGAGACCCGGACCACCACCCCTCTTCCCGAGTTGACTCCGAATGACCTCTCTGAATTGGTCGGAAGACAAGTCTACCTCTGATACATTTAGAAAAATCGACGATTGAATCAAAGGATGGTCAAAAAGTTGAGATCTGAACAAAAGGAATTCTCGGCTCCTCCGCAGTTTGGAGTTCCCTGGAGAGAGGAACAGAGTCACCCTCGACACCGGGTCCGTGACCCGAGACCACCATCGACGACGAACGGTATCCAAGAAATATTGAAACAAATGAAGAGGCATGTTTTCTTTTCTCCGAAGGGACCACCGAGTCACTATTTCGTAGACGGACGGTTACGTTCTCTATACCCAAGCTAGGGACCAGGTCCTTCTAGGGAACCTCATCCTCCATCGTTGGGCGAGGTCATAAGAACGGACCTTTTGGGTACCTGTCTCCTCGGACCGTACGATAGGTCAGGCATTCCAGTGTCTCGACCTGTACTGACTCACTGACTTGTAGTTGTAACCTTGAGCCCCTTCTAGTACCTCCGACTTACTTCGGATAAAGGACATCAGTCTTTTACCCCCAGTGTCTTTCCGAAAACACGGGACCTTAGGGTACCTCAGGACGAATCATGATGATAGAGTAAATTATACATGTTGATTGGACCCAATACACGAACATTCAGAGTAGGCTGTTTTCTCGTTTTTTCTTTTAGGTTTGTAAGCCCGTTTGTGTCATTACCTGCCGTATTTTTAGTTACAACTCCGAAACAGATCATGCCAGTAGTAATAGGTGATCTTTTATAAAGCATAGAAAATTCTTAAATACAAGTCCTTTTCTTAAGGTATTTTCTCGGATAAACGAAGGAACTCAACGACATAGACCAATTCACCAGTGCGTCGAGCAGCACAGAGGGAAAAGGGGGTCCGACGGTCCTTCTGGTCTCGTTATTAGTCACCAGTCACTAACACGGGTGTACGGGTCTTAACAAAGAAAGAGAAACGAAACAGAAGAGATGCGTTGAACAAATATGTCCCTCTGGAGTCTCAGAAACCCTCGACCTCCAGTCGACACTTATTTATGTTCTTTCTTTCACTTCAACGAGTCAGCACAGACTGACAAACGTTGCGGTACCTGACATCGGATGGTCCGAGGAGACAGGTACCCTAAAAGGCCCGTTCTCATGGCCTCACCCAACGGTAAAGGAAGAGGTCCCTTAGAAGGACTGGGTCCCTAACTTGGGTCCAGAGGGTGTAATGTCCGTCTGCGATATGGTAGAGACGGTGGACCCTTTGGTTTATGTCCTTATATATATAATTTTTTTTTTTTTTCCGTTCGGTTGCCTTGGTGCATTCACCCTCTCGGACTGGACCCGTCTTGCAGACTAAGCTTTTTGTAGAGATGTGACGGGAAAGACAACCAGGACCACACTAAGATTTTCTCCTATGGGTCTCCTGATCCGTTCGAAAACCAAGGACTCTCCACCACCGTCTCCTGACCCGGTGATACGGACCTGGCGTCCCTCGAGTTCGGAATAGTCCCGTCTTACCAGACCGTCACCGACCGGTGTACGGTGACTAAACGAGAGACTTTTCGTTGTGTCGTCCGAAAGGAAGTACCCCTTTAAATTAATGGTCTTTAATTGTTTGTATAAACCTTTCTTTCCATCTCGTCAATAAGAAGTTAATCTCTTTTCGGTCGAAATTAGTGGAAGGACGGTCTACAGGAGAACCCTCCGCCCACGAGCACGTTTGCTTCCGACCTCGTCCCTTAAGCCTTTCTTCGAATCCCAGACCCACAGGAAGGGTCAACATAGTCGAGGGTCCAATTTGGGGTCTAAGTTCCGAATGAGTACTTCCGTTCGATAAAAGTCCAGAGGTTTAGAAGGAAGGTATTTATGTTACAAAGAAGTTCAGACGACCTCGGTCCTCAAAGTCGTCTCAGGTAGTAAACCAGACGTCGGTGGGGACCGGTCTTCTCGTCCACCCAAGTTGGTAGAAGACGACTTTTTATGGTAGGAGGAGTGTGGGTGGAGGGTCCTTTCTTAGGACACACACCGACACATGTAAAGTCTCACGCAAACGTGTACACACAATCACTCGTACACACACACTACCACACGTAATTCCATCCACTTAAGTATAGACACACGAAGTACTCCTTTACACACACTTACACAGGACCACAGACAACTATACACACACCCACTCACTCGCACGCAACTATACACACACCCACTCACTCGCACGCTAACATAGTTACTCATAGTTACTCTCATGGTTACTCACCCGTGTGTGTACACAAAAACACACGGACACACACGTAAACTTGACGTACTCACTCTTACGTGCACACTCAGGCATACTCACACACGAACTCACTCAAAAACTTACTCGCACCAACACTCACGCACACAGTCACACTAGGACACACAAACTACCTCAGAGACGTCGACGAAATCGTCCTCCGCACCTCCCTCCTCTGTCTTGGGCTTACCAGTCTAACGAACTGGAACGGGACTTGACTGTCTTTTCTCTCGTACCTCGATTTTACTAACTGGAGTTTCCTCTGCGGAAGGGTAGAGGGAGTGTGTGTGTTGACGGGCATTTATTTATTCCCTGCCGTCTGTCTGCGTCTTTTATTCTAACACCACATTAGAAAGGTAATTTCGAAGGGTGTTCCCCGAGGTGTCGATTAGTCCGTGTACCTTATCGGGTGTCGGTCCAAGGGCTTCTCAAGACCTGGTCGGATCGAACAGGACTTAAAGTTCTGACCCCAAGACCTCGTCCTCCGTACAATCCCTGGTCGTCCTGGGACTGTAGTAGAATCAACAATTTCTCATTTCAGGTGCTCTCCCTAGACCAAAGGGAATATAGGACTCCTGTGTCTCACTTGGGTCCCGTCCCGACCCCGACTCTAGGTCCAAGAACCACAGGTTTGTCTCACACCAAATAGTCCCAAAGGAACCCCTGCGACGACGGGAGAGTACGGAACGGGACGGAGACACAACTAGGGCCGAAACGGTCGGGAAGATCGAACACCGGTCTAATAAATGTACTACGATACTGGAAAGGAAAAAAATTGGAGTGAGATAGGTAGTGATGGAAGTAGTTGGAATTTTAAGGGAACTTACACAATGAGGGGATAACTCTCTATCAGTCACCGAAGGATAATGGATCTTTTACTTTAGGTTCTATAAATTAAAGTAGGTTCTAGGTAACGTCAGATTAAAGATGGAAGGAATAAAGGATACATGGAAGGAACTAATTTGACCAAAGGATTAACGTAATTATTACATGAGATAAACAAGAGTGAAAGTAAGTTGTTTATATATAAATCAATGGAAGGCACAGGGTCAGTCATACGATCTGTGGTATTATTGTTGTACGTGAATTGTTTACGGATGATACACGGTCATGTGAAGATTTAAGACATCCACTTTATTACATGTGCCGAAGATGCACATGTTGTCGTCCCCACGGTATATGTATCTCCTGCTGCCTCCCAATGAAAGCCAAGAACTTTGTCGTGATGTACACTAGAAGTGTTGTTAGAATTTTCTCTTTGCCAACATAAATTGAGTGTCGATCATTCTCGAAAACGCAAAGGGATCAACCACGATCGCCATTTCTTAGATGGACGGTTACGTCCTCTGCGTTCTCTGTGTCCAAACTAGGGACCCAACCCTTCTAGGGGATGCATCCTTTACCGTTAGGTGAGGTCATAAGAACGGACCTTTTGGGGTACCTATCTCCTCGGACCTCCCGATGGTACCTACCGCAGAATTTCAACCTGCACTGACTCGCTGACTCGCACGTGCGCACGCGTCAACTTCCTTGATTTGGGGTAACTATAATTTTCTATCCAAGTAATGTCTCATTCAAAGTCACATCCGCAACTTTGAACTCAGAACCGAAATCTTGGGAATCCAGAGTGGAGATGCGGTGGTAGGGAGGTTTATATATAATAGAGTAAGTTATGAGTGTTGACACGTCACTCCTTCAACATAGTTATAATGTGTCTAATTTTTTTTATGTTCCGAGTCTTTTTCATTTCACTAAAAGGTCTATACAAAGATCGGGTCTAAACTTGGGTCCATTACAGTCAAAAGATTTCGGTTGTATCTTAGTAAGATTAAAATCAATCACAAATAAAACCGTTTTTGTGATGCAAACCTGGGGGTTTTAGTGCCTGACACTGGAACGGTGACCGGTCGGGACCACAGAGAAGAAAGACGTTGAACCACAGGAGTAATATTTATATTTTCCTAAACTGCTGTGGTTGTGAAGAGTTGGAACCTACATGGTCTCTTCCTAGACCCCCCCAGAGTTTTTTATGTGGATAGACCTTACGTGTGGATTTTCCACTGAATTAACTAAGTACGTACCCGAGTCCGTAATTACACAGAGAGATCGAGGGGTCCCTAAATTTCCGTATCAGTCCCAACTCTGAGGTGGAACCCTCTGACTGAAGCAACAAAAGGAGTGAAGTCCCAGAAAAAAAAAAAAACCACGAGTTTAGTTATACACCAAAGATGAACTTTCCGTACCAAGGACCCGTACTGTAATCCGTCCTAGTTGATCCAACACGTCGTTATCGTTTACTGGAACTGTAAAGAGGATGTAAGATAAAGAGTGAGTGCCGTCGAACCGACTTCGAAATCAGATACAACGAAAGTGAGAACCCGGGGTTGACTGTATCTCCGTAGATAGACCTTCTAGTGATTGTCTTCCACTTTTTCTACTGTTCTCTACACGTACCTTTTCACCTCTTTGGGACTCTCACTATTGACGGTCACTAACCTGCTTTCATCAGTTACAACAAAAGGTTTTAGTGAACCATTCATTACTTTGGTGTCTGACCTTGAGTTATGTAGGACAAGAGTCTCGAACTTTTATAATGGAGATGGAAGTTGTTTTCGACAAGGTTCTCACGTTTCCTTAGAACACCCTCCGACTCCTCCGGGTCGGATACAATAAAACTAAGTCACACTGATTCGTTTTTTCGTCTTTAGACGTAAAATTTTTCGGAGAGAGGTGGGGTCCCCTAAGAAAAAATATTTTTTCGAAAAATAACCTCATGTCAACGAAATGTTACAACACAAGCAAAGACGACGTGTCGTTTCACTCAGTCGATATGTATATGTTACAACGACAAATGACGGATTCAGTGCAGACTGACAAAACGTTGGGGTACCTGATATCGGGTACTTCAAGGAGACGGTACCCTAAAAGGTTCGTTCTTATGGCGTCACCCAACGGTGAAAGAAGAGGTCCTCTAGAAGTGCTCGGTCCCTACCTTGTGTTCAGAAGACAGTACGGAGGACGGTACGGAGGACGTAGCGTCCGATTAAGAAATGGTGTCTCGGTGACCCCTTCGGCATACAGATGTACATAAAGAAGAAAGAACCTAAAGAAAGGGCAAATCCAGTGGTGCCTCGTAACTCTAAGAGCAATCAATAGATAAAATACGTACCATCACAAAAATAGACAACTAGGGTTAGAGGATTTAGTAGGGGGGCAGGAAATAGGGGAACCACAGATATATAAATAAGAGATGTAGACATAGAGATAAAGAGGAAACTTTCATTCAAGTAGACATGGTGAAAAGATCCAAGGTGTATATACGTAACTATGTACCAAAACGAAAAGAGAAAGACTGTATTTTGAATTGAGACATACGGCCAGAGATCTAGGTAGGTATGAAGACGTTTATCGTGTTAAGACAGGGAAGAATACCAACGCATTATTAGGTAACACACATATATATATGTGTGTGTTATGTGTGTGTATATAGTGTAGAAGAAATAGGCGAGGGGACAATACTTGTAAATCCAATGAAGAAACGAACCGATGACAATTATTACGACGTTGCTTGTAACCTCACATACATAGAAAAACTTAAGACCAAAAGAGACCCATATTTATGGGTCCTCACCCTTATAAGGGACCACCGAGTCTACCATTTCTTAGGTGAACGTTACGACCTCTGGGCTCAAGATAGGGATCACGCCCTTCTGGAGGACCTATTCACTTACCGATGGGTAAAGTCATAAGAACGGACCTCCTAAGGTATCTGTCTCCTCGGACCACCCGATGTCAGGTACCCCAACGTCTCCGTCTGTACTGACTCACTGATTATGAAAGTGTGAAAGTTGGTTTAATGTCTAGGTAAGTAAGACCTCGGACCACAATATTCCAGAGTAAGAAAGAGTACTTGAAGAGTCAAGACATGACTAGGTTGGTGGAATAAGGGGGGAGAGTATAGGGTAGAAGTTAGACGGACAGATCAGGTTGGTGATCGATGCTCGATACATCTGTCCTTGTAAGGGTCCAACACCCTCGGGTATTTACTTTGGAGGGGAAAAGTAGAAACCAATTTACCTTAAGAGAGGGTCGTGTCTCCCAAAGACAAGTGTTAACGCGAAGGGTACTAGATGTACTAAGATGTACCAGACGAGGGGCCAAGGGAGGGTGTCAGTAGAAGATCGTACGACAGGGAGGGTGGGGGTGATAAACGATCCCACCAACGTCACCGACAGAAAGGCACATAACGTCGTGTAGACTTCGCAAGAGAGAGTCAAATAATTTTTCTGGAAAAGTATGTACTCCACCAGTGACAGGACTTCACTCTCTCTCATACCCTGTCACCTTCCGGAACCCGAAAAGCTCGTGTCCTCCCGACGACTGTCGTCTCCTGACTGCACTCGGACGGACCGATTCTTGGGATCACAACGATACGTCATCGGTATCGTTGGCTACATCCAATGAATCGGAATACCCCAGGGTGAAAATAATGGGTATTTTACGTCTATTACCATCCTGACAAGGTTCGTAATGTACTGTTGTGTCCATTTACAAACGACAATGTAACCTTCGGTCCGTCTGAATCTAATTTGTGGGGGAAGACGTCACACGACTTCAATTGACGCCCTTCAGAGTCTAAGGGGTACCTTTTTTATTTACATTTTAACAGACGGAGGATCCCTCACTACACCTATCTCATATTTACAACTACAAATCTTTTAAGGGGCTTGTAAAAGACCTTAAATCCTTGACGAAGTTTGTGTCAGGTCCTTGGACGTAACGACTGCTTGGGTCCAGGATCTTGGGGTCTACGGACGATAGTGGATCTGACGACCTCTCTTACACCAACCGTGTCCCTCCCGGGCGTCTTAAAAGGAGATGACTTACTGATACCCCAGCGTCCTTTTACGTCATATATGGTGTTCGTGTAACTTTCTTTCGAAAAGAAAACCCTCTCCCTAACTAGCTCTCAAACCGTATCTGTACATGTGCGATGACATAAATTTCATATATGGTTATTCCTGGATGACATATCGCGTCTCTTGACGAATTGTAAGACATTATTGGATTTATCCTTTTCTTAAACTTTTTTTCATCTGTACTCATATACATATTGACCGAGTGAAACGACATGTGCACTTCGACTGTGTTCTACCAATTGGTTGATGTGCACACACAATCAGCGAGTCAGTACGGGTGGAGAAACACTGGGGTACCCGATATCGGGTGGTCCTTAAGAGGTCTGTTCTTATGACCTCACTCAACGGTAAGAGAAGAGGTCCCCTAGTAGGGTTGGGTCCCTAACTTGGGTCCAGAGGGTGCAACGTCCGACTAAGAAATGAGAGACTCGTTGGTCCCTTCAGGGTAATTAGTTGATATGAGACTATATTTTATTTTTTTAATTTTGAGGTCTTCTTCATTTTAGTCTTTTGACGAATGTTGTAGAAAGTCCTTTACTGGAGGTGACACGGATGGAGAGTGAGTGTCAGAATTGTTCTAACGTGGTCGGATCACATACACCTTGAGAGTGGGGTCCAGTAACAAAGACCGACTCAGTTAGCTGACATCAGTATCGTAGGAAAAAATTGTACCGCGAAGTATTGTTTCGTAACTAATTAGTCACAAACGTTCGGACGACTTTGGGTAAATGAGAAAGAGGTCCTTCTCTAGGGACTCGACGTGAAACCGAAGCTAGGTAGCATGTAGTACGGGACTCTTAGAGTAGAGTCTCGGGCCTGGGACCCGAAACCAACCGTAGTGGAAACAGTGTAGATATCACTAAAATAATATAGTGACAGTCGGTTTTCCTGAGTCACCCAGGTTCACTTGGTCTCTACATAAAGGAGGGGAAATAGAAGAAGTTTGGAAACAGATTCTTATCGTTTTCCCCACCCCCTCGGTTGTTGTTGTTGGTCTTCAACCTCAGAAGTAGGGACGAATGAAATGACGGACTTCCATTAAACTCCTCTGGGTGATTTTTACAGTTTTTACTTGTCTAACCTTACTCACAAAGTAAGGAAGTCCCTACTCTGTCTGAGCGGTCCTCCATCCGCCAGAAATTTCACAAGCCCTAACTGGTACAACGAAAATTGGGAGTCTCGTTACCAAGAATAGGAGTAGGAACCTACGTTTTGACGGGTGACTCCATGGGACCGGTCTTTCAGGGAGAAAAGACTGAGACGGAGGTGTCGTCTCCGGGGATCCCGTCTCTGTAGAGACAACGGACACACGCGGTAAAGACCCGAACCACGAAAGTGTAGAAGTTCGGCAAGTAGACTGACCAGTTCCGACTAAACCTCCTAGCTCAAGGACTGGTGGTTCCTACGGGATACGGTTCGGCCTTTTACAGACAGAGGTGAGAAGTGTTTCCTCAGACTTTTAAAACATTCTTTTCATAGGGTCGTTGTAAGGTCGTAAAGACGAGTACGACCGTGGAGGACGACGGGAACTTCAAAGTCGACCTGGTCCCTAAAGAAAAGTGAAGGACGAGATTCGGTAATAGACTACGAGTAATGGGTGGTCGACACCGGGTCGACAATGTAAGGTGTAGTTTCCACCGTCGCACGTGGACCGAACACTCGACTAAAGGGGCGACGAAGGATGGTACCACGTAATTCGGAAGACACAGAAGTAAAACGTTCGTCGAGATATTTACAGTTTATAATAATTGACACGTACACTCTCCACCCTTTCAGTTCCCAAACTCTTCTGCCTTTTTACCTTATTTTGAAACTTTTATACAAAAAGGAAAAGAGGAACAAGAAACAAAAAGACCGACGGTGAAATTAAGTCTATGGTTCTGATCGTTAGTTTCGTAACGTTACTGGTAGGGGTCTTTGTACCTTCGACTGTGTGTAGATTCCGTAATTGGTAAAACTTTCTTTTGTAACTCTCAAGGAACCTGAGAGCTCCTCTAGTTTACAGTTGGGATTTCCTTTAGTTGGAACTTATAAGTAACATTCTTGACTCCGACTTCGGCTTCGAGGTTATGAGACTCGTGGACTACTCTTCTCGGTTGAGTGACCGGATCTGAGTCTACGACCCTTTCTAACTCCTGTCCTCCTCTTCCCCAGCCGTCTCCTACTTTACCAACCTACCGTAGTGACTGAGTTACCTATACTTAAACTCGTTTGAGACCCTCTGTCACTTCCTATCCCCTCGGATCACACGACGTCAGGAACTTCGACATTTCTCAACCCGTACTGAATCGGTGACTTGTTGTTCTACTAATAATAACGAGTATAATCGTTACTAAAATTGTATATTCTATCTTTACATCCGGTTACACTAAATAATATAAATTTCTCGAAAGTCAGATGATTACACCTTTACTTTGGGTGTCATATGTACCACAGTCAAACCGGTCCCTATCAAGGCAAAGGAGGTTCCACCGATTCATACGGTCACGTGTCTATAGGCTAGAACGATCTGTAGTCTCTACAAAGATGTCATTAGAGAATTGAGAAGCGAAAATCAGAGTATGAAAGACTATGTAGGAGATTAAAGGTTCACTATCGGAAATTTACGTTCAGTACAATTACTTAAAAGAACAATAAAAACAATTTTAGGAAACTCCTCTATCTTCTTTCTTTCGAGTGAGCTCACATTCCACTCAGAAGGACTTAAGTTGGAAAGTTTCGATTTTTAAGAATTTTGTGTGTGTGTGCGTTGACGTACTCGAAGTAACCGAAACCACCGAGTCACCATTTCTTAGACGAACGGTTACGTGCACTGTGCCCAAGCTGGGGACTAGGTCCTTCTAGGGTGTACGACACCTCGTAGGTTCGGGCACTCGGTGTAGATAACTAGGGCACGAGATCTCGACCCTCGTCGTTTAGGACTCGGGTTCACGGTGTCGATGACTTCAGGTACACAGATCTGGGACGCGAGGTGTTGTTCTCTTCGGGGTCGTTTATCTTCGGGTACGTGGTGTTGAACTTTCATCGGGAGTGAACGGTGTTGATCTCCTTTCGGGGCGTGTCGTTACTCCTGGGTCGTGTGGGTTTTTTTCTTTCTTTTTTTTGGTTTGACACAATTAAATAGTTGGTAAGTAACTTACCGAATCTGTCTATTTTACAAACAGGGTTCTCGTCTTTTGGAAGTTTTTATGTAACTATAGTACTGAGCAAAAATTTTATCTCAAAACTAAAAACCTTCTCTAAAACACTTACACGTGTCGAAGGTGATTGAGTAAAGTAAGTAATTATCGGTCATACAATTTGAATCTTCTTTAATAAATAAAAGGACTACAAAAACGGAAGGAACCTTACATTTATAAGTTATTGGTTTGGGTTCCCTCATAATTATTCACTTTCGAAAGTTTCACGTTCTACAATGTACTCGTGACCCAATAAATACAATAAATCGACTCATAAATTTGGGTAAGCTCGAAAAGGGAAATTAACTAGAGTCGATTTTAGGACCCCTATAGACCGACCTAAGGTTCGGACGACCTAATTAAAATCGTCCCGATCCGAAGAGGGTTTCCCTTGTGAACGACCATTCGATTCTCAATAAATGGAGTATGGTTAAAGCTTTGTGTAAAAGTTTTAACTAAAGTTATTCGTGGTGTGAACTCCATGATAGACTTATACTAAATATCAATTCGTTTCCAAATATGATGTATCTGTATGATATAACATACTTAATAGCTAACGACCATATTGTTTAATGGTATTAAAATTACTGAATATTTTTGTTTATACTTAAATAATAGAATCTCGAGATCTTAGGGAACCTGACGTTCCTCTAGGTTGGTCAGGTAGGATTTCCTTTAGTCAGGACTTACAAGTAACCTTCCTGACTATGACTTCGACTTTGAGGTTATGAAACTGGTGGACTACGCTTCTTGACTGAGTAAACTTTTCTGGGACTACGACCCTTTCTAACTTCCGTCCTCCTTTTCCCCTGCTGTCTCCTACTCTACCGACCTACCGTAGTGGCTGAGTTACCTGTACTCAAACTCGTTTGAGGTCCTTAACCACTACCTGGCCCTCCGGACCGTCCGACGTCAGGTACCCCAGCGTTTCCCAGTCTGTGTTGACTCGCTGACTTGATTGAATGATCTCTAGTCTTTAAGGTTCACCCAAAGTGACCCGAGTTTAATTCCAAAGTCGTCACGACACAACCCGAAGGGTCTGCCGAGTTACCAATTCTTAGGTGGACGGTTACCCTCAAACTAGGGATCTAACCCTTCTAGGGGACCTCCTCCTTTACCGTTGAGTCATTAAAACGACCTTTTATGGTACCTGTCTCCTCAGACCAGTCGACGTTAGGTACCCCAGTGTTTTCTCAACCTGGGCTGACTCGTGTGTGTGTGTCCCGACACATCGAAGAACTCTGAGATCTCCTCTTAAGGAAAGGAATGGACTGGCCCGAAAGTCTTTGAAAGACATAAGGAAAAAAGTACCGGAGCAAGGAAGTAGAAGTCTTAGTCATTACAACTCGGTTCCGGAAACCTGGAGAAACCTATTAAGTCCTATTATAGAGATGTAATTCCAGTCGATTATCCGTTAGAATAAAGGTAAACATTGTAATTTAGGAGAAACAGTACGTTTTCTTGTATAAGTGTCCTAGGTCCGTAACTGTACACCTCAAAAGCCCCCGGTTATAAGACGGATGGTATGGAAAATCATCCGTGAACTCCAAAGTTCAGCTGGTCAACTCCTTTTTTCAGTTAGAAATCACTTTACGTCGTTTCTTCTTATTTCGGTCTTCGTCTAATTTTGTCTTATTTACCGAACTCACGAGACACTTAGAGTCTAGGACCACACCCGGACACGACAACTAACACTTGTTCGTAGAGGAGTCATGGTCTTAAACGACTTAGACACGCACTAGATTTTTGTTTATCCTCAGAGACATACGGGAGTCCCTCGAACGGTTACCCTCCCTCCTTGTTCTCGCAGTCGTTGTATCTCTTCCGTCTTCTACGACTGAGGACACCAGGTTTCGTTCCTGACGAAGTAGGGTCACTACCGTAAACTTTTCGAGGAGTGTCGTTCCCGTACTTACCTCGACCTATAAATAGTCACTTACTTACTTGTTTCTACACTTATTTCCCTCAGGTTTGGTCTCCCTTATATACATATACATCCCGAAAGGACCACCATGTCAGCCATTTCTAAAACGGACGTTACGTCCTCTACGCCAAAGGTTGGGTCCCAGTCCTTCTAGGGGACCTCGTCCTTTACTGTCGGGTGCGGTCATAAGAACGGACCTTTTAGGGTACCTGTCTCCTCGGCGTCCGATGTCAGGTACCCCAGTGTTTCTCAGTCTGTACTGAATCGTTGATTTGGTGGTGTAGTGTTATACCTATACATACCGACTAATTAAAAAGACATGTTATCTTTGATTGTGTTGTACCATTTTATTATTATGAGGTTATTTTTTAATTGATTTTTTTTCTGTACCTATCTCTCCGTAAGTACAACTCCCTTAAGATTTTCGTTTCTAATGATCCATCCTCTTCTGAGTCCAAAACACCCCAGACTTTAAATAAGTTATAACCCTTGGGAAGAATTCTCCTTATATTTTAGTACTTTCTAACTTCCGTCCTCCTTTTCCCCTACTGTCTCCTACTCTACCAACCTACCGTAGTGACTAAGTTACCTGTACTCGAACTCGTTCGAGACCCTCTACCACTTCCCGCCCCTTTGGACCGCACGACGTCAGGTACCCCAGTGTTTCTCAGTCTACACTGTCTCGTTGACTTGTTGTTGTTTTTAGTACTTACGTTTTAATTCGGTTTTTCATTTATGATAAATCCTTCTCTCTTACGAAGTTTTTTGACCTTTGGTAACATTCGTAGTGTTTTAGACCTCAATATCGTATTATATCAAAAGTAGTCCATTGATTGTTAATTTGAATAGATCATGTAAAGGGGAAATAAAAACTGATATATCAGAAAGGAGTAATGAAGTGAACACTAACTGTATATTGTAATATAGTTAAAGTCTATATCCAGTACTACTAAACTATCTATATAACTATGTGTGTAACTCTGAACTAGTGTTGTCATTCACTCTACTAGAAGGGTGTAACTAACTCTAAGGATAACCTAT
This sequence comes from Capra ibex, assembly GCA_006410555.1. Taxonomy (NCBI): domain Eukaryota; kingdom Metazoa; phylum Chordata; class Mammalia; order Artiodactyla; family Bovidae; genus Capra; species Capra ibex. The sequence goes on from SJYO01014747.1 coordinate 12,260,098, forward strand.
AAACAAGAATTAAAACAATTACACCATATAGTGTGACTAACTAAACGTATAAACTTGGTAGCAACGTAAGAACCTTATTTAAGGTGAACTACTACCACATACTAGTATAATTACATAATAACTTAAACCGAACGATTATAAAACAACTCTTAAAAATGTACATTCAAATAATCTTTATAACATATTACAAGAAAAGAACACCGTGTGAACAGACCAAACCCAAACGGAACATTTTACTGAAACCTTCGTAAGGAAGACTAAAAACCTTCTCAGACTCTTACTAACTATCATTAAGAAGAAACTTACAAACCTTCTTAAGTGTTTACTTCTGTAGACCAGGACCTGTAAATAAATAAATAATAAATAAGTCAGAAGAATGAACATTAGTTAGACAATTCTAAAAGATAAAGAAAGTAAAGAAAAACCAGTACGACGTACCGAAAGGTCTAGAATCAAAGGGGTAGTCCCCAACTTACATATGGGAGACGTCACCTTTGTCCCGGATTGGTGATCTTTTGGTCCCGTAAGAGTTCTGAAAGATAAAAAAGTACTAAGTAAAAGTCATCCAACACACAAAGATCCTTAAAGAGAATAAGAAGATCCGACAGTTTGAACAACCATATATCGATCAAGTATATCGGAGAAACGTACAGACACCATAGTCAAGATTGTAAAGAAGAAAGTAAAGAAAAAATAAACTCGAGACCAAGAAAATAGGAAGTACTAAATCCTACTTCTTATCAATGTCCGAAAAATTAAAACGAATAAAAAAATTACGAAGATAAAAGGAGCTAGGAAGGATAAAAGGAGAATCGATGGTGAAGTGAATAAAGACGAGAGTAGAAACATTAAAGTAAGAGAGATTGGAACCCAAAGGAAGACAAAGATCAAGGGACTCCGTACTTCAATCTAACAAAGAAACTGGGAAATGCGAACAAAGGTCTGAAACCGTAAATAGTGACACTTGAAGGGAGAATCTGGACGAAAACGACGTAGGGTATTTAAAACCATACAACGTAAAAGTAAAACAGATTTCCTATCTAGGGGGGTTTGTTCGAGTTTAGATATTGACTTTGCATATATTAACAAAAAGAACAGACAGAAACGGAGAAAGAATAACAGTTTGATAAGTGGACTTGAATTAACATTGATCTACAAAATCTTAACTCTGTAAATAACCAAAAGATAAACGGTAGGAATCTTTACAATGTATAAAATATAACTATTATATTTACATACATGTTACACATGTACATATATAAAATCCCACACTTTCCTAACACGAAACATATACTTCCAAAGACACAGTAGTACTATTTATACAAGAAAATCCTTTTTTCATTGGATTATGTGGAGAGATATTGTAAAAAACCGACACATAAGAAAATGGTAAAGAGGTATAATGTTACGAAAATAATATAATGAAATTATTTTCATAAACTTTCTATAAAAAAGGACGTACCAACTAAAAAAAGTAATTTAAAGAATCAATCCTATAATTTTTGTACGCTAAAGGGTGTGTCTATATAAGAAATAAACACCATCATGGTATCCTATAAGATGAGACTTATCCCCTCAAAACAATTTAATATAAACACATTAAGGACATTTTTTCTCTTCATACTACCCGGACTTTAAAATATTTGGTATAATAATATATATAAAGACAATTATCTCTTGGAGGACTAAAACTAACCCATAATTACTCTTTTCTTAGAAGGTGAATTTTAGAACGTACAAACTTACTCCCTCAAAAGGTGTCTGGCAAGACCGATAAGACTGAAACACACCAAATGTGGAACAAAGAGGATGAACCAGATATTCAACAGTCAAAGGTCTCAAGTATAATAATAACACTTTATCGATAACCGAAATACAGAACTACGATATACTCAACAATATCACCCAATATGTCTTTTGAACCCTCGACATGAATCCGACTCTCTCGACAATCATTAAATAGATATGTGTTATAACCGACGTTTCGGGTATTTATAAAAGGTCAATGGTTTTCGATATTCATAAGGGTTTTATAGGGAATCGATTAGGAGGTTTACGGGTACCGATAAGGTCACGGTAAGTTGTGATCTTTTTTACATTACCCATTCTTTATTCTTACTTTTCTACAGTAGACAACACCGTCTTGTTTAGTGGGGGTTTGAATCACCGAACTTTGTTTGTAATACGGAACCAAGGACACCCAGTTCTTAAGTCTGTCCCGTGTCTTCACTACCGAATAGAGACGAACTACTACAGTCTCGAAGTCGACCTTCTAATTCTCAACCCGATCTCTTAGTTGGAGATACAACCGAGTAAAGGTACCTCCCTTTAAACCATGACTGTTTTTCCAAAAACATGTGTACCCAGAGATTTGTCCCGACGAACTCACGGTAAGATAACACTGTCCAAAAGACGATTCGTTAGGTTCTCATATTCTATCTTCGTTCTTACAGATGATACTGAACGAGAGTTTTCAGTGTGAGTGAATACCAACGTCTTCATTTGAATAAATAATATTTTATTGTTGTACCCTTATTTGTGATTCTCTATTCCTAGTTCCTAATCATATCTGAGTTCCATACGTAGAGAGGTCCAAGGATACAACTCCAAGACTGGAGGTACCCCACTATAATCCTCTGACCCGGAAACCCTCTACTAAGTCAAATCTACTTTAGCATTACTACTACTCTAATCTCAGGAACTTCTCTTTCCCTTTGGTCTCGAGAGAAAGAAAGGTGGCACATTCTTCCATGTGTGCGACTCTTCCATCGAGAGACGTTCGGTCATAGAGGGACTCTTGACTTAGACCGACCGTGGAATTAGGACCGGAAAGGTCCGGAGTCTTGATACTCTTTGCTTAGAACAAATTCGGTTAATCAAGATGACTTAAAATACTATCGTCAGCCTCCACTGATTCTGTAAACCCTTGGTGGAACCCTCGAACGGTTGTGTGCCTGTACTATTAACATTTGTGGATTTTAATTCAAAAGAGTACAATTGTATAAGTTCGTTTATATGCTGGTACACCGGTGTGACAAAACCGAAGATAGTCTAGAAATCTTCCCCTTTGATACTTTTGACTACGTAGTCCGAGAAACAGAGAAAAGACTTTAGACCGAAACCGGACGATGAGTCAAGTTAAGGATGTTCCTAAGAATGGGTAACTTATCTCAAAAAAGAGTGTATGTCGTTTGAGCTAAAAATAAAGATGGTATTCGGACTCTAAGTCCCTACAAGTCCCATTTATGATTATTGCTCTACGGTATTTAAACAAATATGGTAACTCCAATTAAAATTTTCTTAGGTACCCATCGGACTTTCCTCTTTTCTTCAGCCTGCTACCACCGGATCTCGAACTCCAATCCAAAAGTCTTCAGGTTTTACCGTCAGGTTATACTCTGGTACTTTGAGCCTAGAACAAAACTTGTAACACCAAGTCCGACGATTAATAGGAGGTCTTAGGTAAGAGGGTTAGAACGAAAATCTTACCTTCGGAATGGGATGTTTGACGTACAGTGAAAATAGTTTCGTGAACCGAAAAACCGATGTCTAGGGTGTACCGCGTCGAGGGAATTTCTATCCAAACACGAATTCAAGAACGGTTTCCTTATACACCTCTTCACCACACACACACTGTACTACAGTAAAGGAAATTCCTTGCAGAGGATCGAGAAGTGAAGGAGAGAAAATGGGAAAGAAGGAAATCCCTTCTTTACCTCTGTCAGTGGAACCTAAGATTGTACCTTCGGTGGACGTCTACTATTTCTTGATGGGAGAGGAGAGATCTTGTGAGTAGTGGAGACCTGGGAAAACTCACCCCCCACCCCTTCTCTCTTTTGATGGAAAACAAAATAAATAGTACCTTTAAACCCCAAAGAAATCTAACTAGGAAGTTCTTAGCTTTATTGTTCCATTTCTGAGTAATGGAAAGTTCCCTTGTACAAAAAAGAAGTAACTGGTCTATGAACTACCTTTTACTGGGTTTCGACTTGAACCTTGTTAGGTATTTAAAGGAACCACAAGGGTACAAAACAAGGTCGGAACTTGTTCACCAGAAAAGAGTTAGGGTAGTAGACTTACACTTTTCTGACACTCTCACTAATAAAGTGACGACAATAGAGGAGAAACACCTTAACTCACGAAACGGACACTTTAAGAGTACCACCCGTGAATATGACAAGAGAGAACGAGTGGACGTAAAAAAAAAAAAAAACCTACCGAGTTTTGAACATCACCTTCTTTTGGACAGTCACACACACCCACTGTTCGTACTCCACTCTTGACCTACATACCAGACTCCAATGTCCTTTACCAACAAATACATCGGGGTAACCATGAGTCCCCTAACGTTGTACTCACAATTTAAGTATACAAGACTGAGTGATAAGGGAACTCTCTTCCTGAAGTCTTTTGTGTCCACACGTCAGATGACTCGACCACCAAAGGAAACGTCAAATAAGGACATCTTTGTTTGAAACTGTAAGATGGGGTCCCCAATGTTGCAAAACGGAGGGTTTCTCTGGGGACGCCATCACACATAAAATCTTTGGAGTCTACACTTGAACATAAATTCGCCCTAAATGGTAACCACAGAAGTGAGTAAGGGTCAAAAGGAGGAAGGAGTGATCTACCACGAAGGACCGGAAGGGAGACCGAGGAAGAAAAGAAGACTGACACTTACGACTGAACACCTAGTCGGAACCCAGAGGTGACATTTGACCCGGGGTACCGAAATTTATAGTAGGTCTGAAGTCACCGAAGGTTTAAAGGTGGCCACTGGAGAGGGACCTCAGGGTCTGAATTGTAAGGTTCACGATTGTTCAGAAAGAAAACTAGATTGTCAATAGAACTTGGATTGTTTGTTTGTTTTTATCATTTTGTGAGGGTTAAAACGAAGGGAGAAAAGGTTTTGATAAAGAGTAAAATCAATTCCATCACGACATTTCCCGAAGGGTCCACCGAGTCACCCATTTCTTAGACGGACGTTACGTCCTCTGTTTCAGTCTGTGCTCAAACTAGAGGCCCAACCTTTCTAGAGACCCTCTTCCCGTACCTTTGGGTGAGGTCATAAGAACGGACCTCTTAAGGTACCTGTCTCCTCGGATCACCCGATGTCAGGTATCCCAGTGTTTCTCAGACTGTGCTGACTTCACTGAACTCATACGTGCGTGTACACGTCACTACATTCTTGGGGTACTACCAGGTTCTTGTCTCTTCACACAAAGAGTAAGTCAATTTCGATTTTTCTCCACAAGGACTAGTTGTCACCGAGTAAAGTTCCACCACAAATTCCCAAGATTAGAGTAGTAGATGGTAGATCTTGTCTATTAATAACTCTAGTGGCGTAGGTAGGAATAGTTCGTCTGTCTTCCCTTTTTTCGAGCCTCCTGGTACGTCCCTTCTAAGGATACCTGTCAGGATTTCCAGTGTCTCGAGTGACCATTGATGTAAAGTACCGTTTTACAATAAAATGAAAATTTTTATAAATACATAAATAAACCGACGTAACCCAAGGTCGACACTGCATGTCCTAGAAGGAACACAGTAACACTCTATAAAATAACATTGCGTGTCTAAAGGGTCGACACCGGGGACCCGACCGCATACTTCCCCGAGTCCCAACACCGCGTACCGAAGGTCTCACGCTCGAGGTCGTCAAAGCTGAACGTCCGAGAGGTCGACGTCGTGCACCCGAGTCAACAAGACTCCGTGCACCCTAGGATCAAGGGGGTGGTCCCTAACTTGGGGGTAGGGATCGCAACGTTCCACCTGAGAATTGGTGACCTGGTGGACCCTCCAGGGAGTACCGATTTAAATTTGCCTTGACGGTTTCTCTTTCCCTACTTCTCTTTTGATGGATCAAAGACATACAAGGTGGAAAAACCGGCCTTGTATAGACAAAGGAGGAGGAGACTGCGTTTCGTGACAAGTTTTAAGTCCTAGAGGTCAACAACACGTTTACACAAATAACCTAGAGCCTACCCCAACTCGACCAACCCCCCCTCCTGGGATAGTTGGCGAGAAGGTCAGTATACCGAACAGATTGAGACCTTTTAGGTGTTAGAGAATTAAGAGATTAATGTACAATCAAAGACGAACGTTTCTCGATCAAGAGTGGACTCGAGTGGAGAAGAAACACTATGAAGAGATTTCTGTCGGATTGTCATTAGTTACGTATACTTACGTAATTTAAAACGTCGGTTGACGGGGTCTTTACACGACACAACAATTCAATGAGTCGCCACCGGCTGAGAAACACTGGGGTACCTGACATCGGGCGGTCCGAGGAGACAGGTACCCCTAAGAGGTCCGTTCTTACAACCTCAGCCATCGGATAGTGAAGAGGTCCCCTAGAAGGACTGGGTCCTTACCTTGGTCCCAGAGGACGTAAACGTCCGCCTAAGAAGTGGTCGACTCGATGGTCCCTTTGGGTCTCGACGTTCAAGTCTTTCTGAAAAATAGTTTATAAAGTGTTACGTATTGTACTTAGAGGTGGAAAGGAAAGAGACTGTAGGGTAAGGATTTACGGATGGGTAACACTGTTGTGGTAAAAGAATATTCCCGATAAAAGGGAGAACCTTATTGAAGACATGACATCGTTCGTATGATTTCTTTACATTTTATAAAACTTTTACAACTCGAAAAAAGGATAGAGTTATTAAAAAGGAAGGAAGGGGGGTCACTAAAGAGACACAGTTTGAGGGGTTATCTAAAGACAACCTAAATCTTATCTGAGAGGGTACTCAATGATTCGGGACACAATACGTAAATCGTAGGTGTATAAGTCAGAGGAGACGGTGGGGAGAATAGAATACGTTACAAATGAATCCTGGTAAAAGACGAAAAACTTGTACAGGTCGAGGATAGAAACATGATCAACCAGGGGAACGGATACTTACTGGAAGGAGGGAAGAAACAAAGGAAAGAAAAGAAGGGAGGGAGGGAGGAAAGGAAGAAAGGAGGGGAGACAATCTTGTATGTCAGGGACTCTGATTTTTGACTAAGTCAAAATAAGTTAATGATAATATATGTAGGTACCATAAAAGGTCCGTTCTCATGACCTCACCCTACGGTAACGGAAGAGGTAGTATATGTATCCGTTCTTGTCACTGCTCGGAAGTATTAACAGATTATGTATAAATGACTTACTTACTTATGTACCTGAGAAGACCTCCTTGACTGTCATGATTTAAAATGTCGATTGGGATCTATAGATCCTGATCCTCACTGAAATAACTGTTGACTCATACAGGGTAGGGGGTTGAACTATCCATTTATTAACTCATTATCTTCTACGTTCTAACTCTGATAAACTTTGTGACCGAAAAGATGGATATGTGACACTAAGATATTTCACTAAAAAAGGCTTATAGGTTGGTCAATAAGAGCCGCTGGTTCTTAACGATATAATACAAAGTAAACCTCAGTTACTGACTCACTGTCAACGACGACACGTCTTCTAGAAGAGAAACGAGTTTTATTAATCTGGGTCTCCCTACAACACCCCTCCCTCCACCCTCCCCCCAAGTACAAACCCTTGCGTGCATTCTTAATTTCTAAAATTTTAAATTTTTTATTTTTTTATTTATTTTTAATTTTTTTTTGTCTTAGTTTCTATTTGTATATATCACTGTACCATTGAGAGTCTTCTAAAGTTATTTCTACTCTATCTTGTAAAAACGACGATTTATAATTCGAGACAGCGATCATTTCGAGACAACCGTGTGATGTCAGTACTCGGTTTACATCAGGTGGGTGAAACCATTCATTTCTAAATAACCTTATTTTATTATGAGTAAACACATGACAGATACCGACGAAACATGATGTTTCCGTCTTTGATGAGTGTCAACGAAGTCTCTGTCTACCAGGGAGTTTCGGATTTTATAAATGATAAGCCGGGAATCTTCAAAAACAGGTAACGTCGTGACAAATATTATCAGTCCTGTGCCTTCGTTGGATCTACAGGTAGTCGTCTGCTTACCGATTACACATATACACCATGTATATGTGTTACTTCATAATGAGTCGGCAATTTTTCTTATGTAAACTTAGCCAAGATTACTCCACCTACTTTGACCTCGGCTTATATGTCTCACTTCATTCGGTCTTTCTTTTTATGGTTATCTCATATGATTGTGTATATATACCTTAAATCTTTCTACCATTACTATTGGGACATACACTCTGTCGTTTTCTCTGTGTCTACATATCTTGTCTGAAAACCTGAGACACCCTCTCCCTCTCCCACCCTACTACACCCTCTTACCGTAACTTTACACATATGATAGTACATTCTTTACTTAACGGTCAGATCCAAGCTATGTCCTATATCCTACGAACCCCGACCACGTGACCCAAATGGGTCTCTCTACTATACCCCTCTTTCCACCCTCCCCCCAAGTCCTAACCTTAAGTACATGTAGACACCGTCTAAGTACAGTTACATACCGTTTTGGTTATGTCATAACATTTCATTTTATTTTTTATTTATTTATTTTTCTTTTTTTTCAAAAACAGGTATGGATATTCATTTGATGAGAGGGTCCTTGGAGGAACGGGGTTGTATGGTGTTTAGACATAATTGAATAATTTTATACCTTGACAGAGTGACTCTTTAAATTTTTTATGTACTATGAAGAATAGGTTTACGTCTTAATACGGAGGAAAATTGGTAACAGAGATGACGATTTGTAGGAAGAAATCGTCCTAAGACTGTGTACTTCTACAAAGTACCCTTTTAAATTCTTTATTGTGACTCGGTTACTTTCTAACATACGTCCAGTTCTTTGTTGTCAATCTTGACCTATACCTTGTTGTCTGACCAAGGTTTAGTTCTTTCCTTATACAGTTCCGACTTATAACAGTAGGACGAATAAATTGAATATACGTCTCATGTAGTACACATTAAGACCCGACCTACTTCGTGTTCGATCTTAGGTCTAACGGTCCTCTTTATAGTTATTGGAGTCTATACGTTTACTGTAGTGGGAATACCGTCTTTCGTTTCTTCTTGATTTCTCGGAGAACTAATTTCACTTTCTCCTCTCACTTTTTCAACCGAATTTTGAGTTGTAAGTCTTTTGATTCTAGTACCATAGGTCAGGGTAGTGAAATACCGTTTATCTACCCCTTTGTTACCTTTGTCACTGTCTGAAATAAAACCCCCCTAGGTTTTAGTGACGTCCACCACTGACGTCGGTACTTTAATTTTCTGTGAACGAGGAACCTTCTTTTCGATACTGATTGGATCTGTCGTATAATTTTTCGTTTCCGTAATGAAACGGGTGTTTCCAGGTAGATCAGTTCCGATACCAAAAAGGACGTCAGTACATACCTACACTCCCAACCTGATATTTCTTTCGACTCGTGACTTCTTGACTACGAAAACCTGACACCATAACTTCTTCTGAAAACTCTCAGGGGACCTGAGTTCCTCTAGGTTGGTCAGATAGGATTTCCTCTAGTCAGGACTCACAAGTAACCTTCCTGAGTACAACTTCGACTTTGAGGTTATGAAAACCGGTGGACTACACTTCTCGACTGAGTAAACTTTTCTGGGACTACGACCTTTTCTAACTTCCGTCCTCCTCTTCCCCTACTGTCTCCTACTCTACCAACCTACCGTAGTGGCTGAGTTACCTCTACTCAAACCCATTTGAGGCCCTCAACAACTACCTGTCCCTCCGGACCGTCCGACGTCAGGTACCCCTATGTTTCTCAACCTGTACTGACTTGTTGACTTGACTTGACTTGTCCCATTATTAAGGTCATAATTTTCAAGAATAAGTTAATATTTTGTGGTTTATCACACATTAATGAGGGATAGAGTAACCTCGTAAGAAAATGTGTAAAATACTCTTTTTCAATCCAAGACTCTCTCTTCACACATCTTATAGTACATTTTGCCTACCCTGAACTCTGACTAATGTTTCGTCTTAGATCTTGTCTACATAACTTTCGGACTGCGTTTCAAGTTTCTTTTACTTCTATACTCGTTAAACCGTAGAAAATTCCAAAACTATAAAAAAACAGTGATCAGTAAATTATCACTATTGTTCACGTTCTGGTCATAGTAAATAACTCATGTGTGGTAACGTATTCAGACATACTCTCTGTGAACTATCAATTATGGAATAAAGGGAAAAGTTGTAAAGTGAAAATTTTATATGTTTGACTCCGATTGTTGTAAACACAAAGGTCCCTTTGCGTAAGTGACTCACTTAAAAGAACGTTCTCACTCTAAATAAAAGTCAGAAACAAACGAGGGTTCTGACTTTAGAAACGTTAGTCAACACGACAAGGGTGTATCAGTAAGAAGAAAGTACGGTTGGTGGACATTTCGTGAAACTTCGGAGAATCAAAAAGAAGTATTCTTTTGCGTTGTCCCGAGACACTAAACTTACTACACTCCGACCGTTGGGAATGGGTTGAAGACCTAGAGGTACAAGACACCAGTAGTCAGGGACTAAAGAAAATAATCATAATTAATTCTGAATGGTCTGAGACTTTCTCCACTTGTGATTAGGGTGCACTTACCCCTTCAATGTCGTTAATTAGTCTACACACTCCATTTAAAACAATTGGGTAGGAAGGTCTAACCCTTTCTTTTTTCGTCTCCACCATTTTTTTTTTTGAAAGAGTTTAAACGTTTCCTTCCTAACCGATCTCGGAGATAAGTCTAGTTTCAGTTATACAAAGACTATTTTTATTACGATGAACCCACCAGGGGTCGCTTGGTCTAGAAGACCATACGGGAGAGAACACACTAAAGGAGGGTATGACTGACTCGAACCGGCACTTAGATCGAAATCACACACACACACAACACACAATCAGTGAGTCGGTGCAGACCGAGAGGCGCTGAGGCACCTGACATCGAGCGGTTCCAGGAGCCAGCCACCTTAAGAAGTCCGTTCTTATGACCTCACCCAACGGTAAGGGAAGAGGTCCCCTAGAAGGACTGGGTCCCTAGTTTGGACCCAGAGGACGTAATGTCCGTTTAAGAACTGGTGCACTCGGTGGTCCCTTCGGGTATCGAAATCACATGACGATCACATTGCATTCGACTCCGAACCAGACACAAACGCGTCACCCAGAATAAGAAAACTTAAATCGAGAACCATATGAAGGACAGTCTTGGGTCCAGAGTAAGACTCCCTTCAGGTTGATCGGCATACCTCTCGGTAAACCCCCGTTAAGGTCCGAGTCCGACTCGAGGGTCCCCTACCGGTCGTGGTTGAACTCTTCGCGGGACACGTACTCGGTAGAACTTTCGTGTAGACAACCGGTCTCAGTTTGGTAGGGAAGTCTACGATATTCCTGACTTCTGACGTCGGGCTCGGTTTAAGGTTTTAACAGTCGTTTATTTACGACAAAAAGATGTAAATCTAGAGATTCGATCCCCACTAAGTAAGAGGTCGTTATTTATTGGTTTGTAAAGACTCTGCAAAAGACGATATAACGCTGTGAGGTCGAGTGTTCGTTTTACCGGTTCCAAAAAGTATGGTTCTAGGGTAGTTGTGGAATGGAAAAAACCAGATCTTTTTAGAATTTGGATTGTCGTACGTAGGACACGTAACAAAATGTCTTTTTATGACATTGAGTGAGTGACTGTAATTCTGTACACGGACAGAGAGAGAGATGTAGGACTACCATCCCTTTCCAGGGTCTCCAAGGTTTCACCCTTCCTCGGTCCACCCGTGCTCCGACTTAGACGGATGGTCAGACACCGGAACCGGTTCCGTGACTTGGACGGACTAGTAGACAAACGAATAGAGATTTGACGCGTTCTACTGGTGAGAGTCGAACATTCTACCTAGTTGTATTTACACACACCTACTAAGATGATAGTATAGACGGGATGTTTTCACAATCAGTTCGTCACCACAGGTTGAGAAACACTGGGGTACCTAACGTCGGGTGGTCCAAGGAGTCAGGAACCTTACCCATCAATACAGGAAGAGGTGCCCTAGGAGGTTTGAGTCCCAAACTAAGGTCCAGAGGACGTGACGTCCGTCTAAGAAATAGCCGACTAAGTCTTCCCTTTGGGTATCTTCCAGAAATTTTGTACCATCAAACATAACGATGAAAAACGTCTTTCGTTTGTTATAGAAATAAAAATTCCTTAAACTTTCTTAACGTTAAGAGGATCTTAACTGAACGACTAGTTCTAGATGTCAAATACGACCCCCGTCCCCGTTCAAAAATCCGTAATTCGAGATCGAGACTATTAAACTCCGTTTGTTACGTCGTCAATAAGATCTTTATCCCTTATCTTCAGTCGGAACAGTCATTATAGAAGGAACCGAAGGGGTAAAGTACGTTACTGGGGGAACCTTGAAGTCTCGGGTCTTACACTTTATGGTTTAACCTCTGAAGAGAATCTTTCGTAAAAAGGGAGTTAGTGAGAACGGGACAGTTAAAATAAGACCATATTAAGTTGAGAGTTCTCTACGTTTGCTAAAGAAAGAACGGGGACTTGATAACCACTATCCACCTTTGAAACCCTTCCTTTAGGGACTTCTCCAAATTGTAGTCACTTCGTCTACTTCCGTAGTAACCTCTTACCACGTCTTAAACCCGTCCCCTGTGAGTTGTCAGAGTCTTGCCGTGTACTTTAGTGGTCACTAACACTTCACTCTAAAACATTAACGGAAACATTTTACGAGGAGAAATTTCAGAGGTATAAATTTCTTACGAGAAAGAGAAGTGGTCCCCTTGAGTCCTTCTTCTATGTCGTTACTTATTAGTTACGTGTGAAGTGTCGTGTCTTGTGATCCTTTACTAACTACACACTGTCGTGAGTGTACAGTCCAAGGGGAGGTACTGTAATTGTACGTTAGACGTTTTCTTCGGGATGAATTCTACAAGTGGCTAGTCTCGTGTCCCTTTTTTTTTATATATATACTATGAAAGACGTTTCTCCCCTGAAACAAAGTTGTAGATATCGTCCGTTCTTCTTTTGTCCTTTAGTTTGTAATTACAGCTTTGCAACCACTGTCGAATTTTACTCGTTTTTTTTTTTATGTCATAAAGACCTCTCGAATAAAATTCTGGCAATGACTCGGAAAGACGAGGAAGGAAGGTAGAAGGAGTGGTGAAACACTGCCAGACCTTAGTTCCCTCAAGATGAAAGTTATCCAGTTTGGATCCTTACAGAACATTTTCACAAGTAACAAGACACGACCCAAAACGACACTCGATTTGTAGAATGACCTTTCAGTCTTGACTTTAAGAATCTCATATAGTCCCTTGGTCTCACTCCTTACCCGGTACCACTGGTAGGAGGACGTCTCCAGACCTCCTATTGAGACAAAGATATCCTCTCGTCAGACCTCTCAGTTACTACAAAGACCCTATTTTTTTAATTTTAAATTGTATCGTATCTTACAAGAACTTCCCTCTACAATACACTGTCAAATAACCTTCCTCTCATCGAATATATAACGTATAAAACAGACCTTATACCTGTTGACTCCGAAACGACTAAATATAAATCAACTATTAAGAAACGTGACCTACGTTTACATTTAACTTGACCTATATTATTTACCAATAACTCGTAGACGACTCACAGACCACACTCTTAGTCGAGTTTATTATGTCATCGCTAACGTTCCGTTTTTGGTATTTCTCTCCTCAAGGACCAATGGGGTTTACCACCAAGTCTACCCAAACTTGACCAGACGTCGGTCCGAAGTTCCCGTTCAAGAGGACGGGTACGACGGGCACGAGACTATCTGAGACCCAGGGACAGACTCCATCGGTAACAATAGGAGTGCCCGTCGTCGTAATCGCGTCGACAATCCTACGGTGACGCGGGACACGAGGGACCGGTTCACCTTTTTCTCTTACAAGGAAGGACACAAATTTCTCGTAAGGTTCATCCTGTCAAGGACAGAATATAAAATTTCTTTAAATACTTCGTCACTATGATCTACCATGAATAACTTGAAGGGGTAGAGAAATAGTTGTAAGGGAGGATGAGATCCAGGGTTTTGTCTAGGAACTTCGACCCGACTTCAGTGCGCTCTGATAGTCTTTGGTGTAACGCAAGTCTTAGCGACTAAGGAGGTCGTTGGCTCTGAGTCGAGGTTTCGGCTAGGGAAGTACGGACCGAGGAAGAAAGAAAACTTTACAAAGGGAACTATAAAGGGGTACGGTCGGGAACTTACCTACACGAGAACCGTCTAGGCGGGTTGTCTGACGACAGTCTATACGAATCTATACATTTAGCGGATCCGTACAGATCCCAACAACTAGGTCTTTATAAACTCCCTACACATGAAACTCGTGACACATCCTGAGAAAGATTGTCAGTGCAGAGATACTGGGAACGGGTAGACAGATTGGAGTAAAGGTCACGAACAGTATAAGTAGGACGGAAGATAGGTTGGATGGGCGTGAGATACGGTACGTCAAAATAGAGACCCGTAAACGGATACGACAAGAAGTATTGCACAGAAAAAGGGGAAAACAATGAATTATTGTTGAAAGAATAGAAAGTTCTGTCACCTGACACGTGACACTACTGGATCTCTTCACTCGACCACCGCCTCCGTCCCCCTCCCCACTCTCCCTCCGAGTGTTCCCTTCCCTATTTACATATGGATGTCGACTAAGTATAAAACATGTTTTCTTTGATTGCGTTGTACCATTTCGTTAATATGAGGTTAATTTTTTTTTAAATTTTTCTCAACTTTGTGAAGTGTGAGAGAGGCAGACTATTGAGAGAGTAGTAACGAAGGTGTCACAGAACACGTGTGGACGTATATAGTGCCTCGGGCAGTGTTCCGATTGAGACAAAAACGAACAAATAGGGGAAACAATTTAAGACTCAAGGAGTTCTTGCTTTAGACAGAAGAAAATAAGAAGTAAAATAGTACGACCCATGCATTAATTTGGACTCATTGACGAACTATCAACAACTTACTTTCAGTTCTGTCTACAAGTACAAAAATGTAGTTTGTTTTGTTATTGACATTTATAGTGGACCTCAATAGTCACTTTCGGCGACTTTTCTCTAACAGAGAGGAGACCCTTTGTGTCCTTCTTTGCATTCACCCCTTACGTGCAAACGTGATAACTAAAGTTAAGTCACAGTTTCGGTCACAGGTCTTACACCTCGAAATAGACTAGGAACTCATGTCGTCCCTTTTCTTTCCGTTTTCACTGACCACGATAGAGATAGACCCGGGACCCGAGAAACTTTGAGAGTCTCTGACACGTTTAGGGGGAATCGTTTAATATTATACCTATCGGTGAACTATGTTCATTTGAGTCTTTTTTTTGGTCCGTACAACACAACTTTATTAGTGTTCTTTGAAGAGAAGTTAGAGAACTCTTCACTGGTGTTAACCACTTGTTTGTTTGGTGAGTTTACTATTCAGTTTGTTTCGTCGTGTTTTGTTCGTTTTGAATTTTACGAGTTTCAAATTGTCGTGAAAGTGTTTTCCCTTCCACGACGACTTCGACACCACCACTAAATTAGTGATTCAAAACAGACTGAGAACCCTGGGGTACGTGACCTCGGGTGGTCCGAGAAGACAGGTATCCTAAAGGGTCCGTTCTTACGATCTCACGCAACGGTAAAGGAAGAGGTCCCCTAGAAGGGTTGAATCCCTAACTTAGGTCCAGAGGACGTGACGTCCACCTAAGAAACGAGTGACTCGGTCGTCCCTTCAGACCGTTGAAGATTTTAGAGTACCCTAAGAAGACAAGACTGTCACCACCAGTCTACAAGACCCTCTGAGTAAAGATGTTCTGTGTCAGATCTTTTCCACCGCGATAAAAACCGGACCAACCACACCCTTCAGTTTAACGATCTAGACTTCAATGGTTCTGTGACCGTGAGTCTCGGAATTTGTTTTCAAACCGACACTGAAAAGTGTATAAAGAAGTGTTAGGGGACAGAAGTTATGCACAGTAAATATAAGGAGTTTAATATCTACTACGTTAAAACGAGTTCACGGAAAATATCCTTTTTTCCCTTTCGTCTACGAGTATAAAAAACAAAAAAAAAAACGTTTCGAAAAGATTTCTCTGCTTTACTCCGATAAAGAATTGATTCAAATACTCAGTACTATAAACATTTAGTATTTGTATACCTAAGAGTAGAAGACGTTGTTTACTAAAGAACACAGATACATTTTATTACCAATGTATATTTCTTAACACAATAGAAAAATTACAAAATAAATTTATTTTTAAAGTTTGTATATGTTCTCTTCTTTATCCTCCATTTGTTTACACGATATTAACAGGGTGTCGAGTTGTCAATGGTTAAATACTGGTTAAATCGTAGTAGAGAGGAACTGAGTGAAAGGGGAAGTGTGTGTGTAATAAAACTTCGTTTAAATTCTGTATAGTAAAGTGATCATTCATAAATTAATACACACTCAATGAAATTATACTTGACTTTGTAAAAAATCAAATGATGGAATTTTTTTTTTAGAAATGGGTGTTTTCTTCCTTTTCATAACTAGGTTTATTTAATTCATCAGACGAAGGACAGTTATTATGTCCTGTAGATAGACATAAAGTTGACTACAAAGGTAAGGTAAACTACATAGTTATCGATAGTTTTCTTTCTCAGGACTTTACTTAATAATGGGAATCCTTTGTACGATTCTCCCGAAGGGACTATCGAGTCAACCATTTCTTAGACGGACGTTACGTCCTCTGGGGTCAAGTTAAGGACCCAACCCTTCTAGGCGACCTCTTTTCTATCCGATGGGTGAGGTCATAACAACCCGAAAGGGACACCGAGTTGACCATTTTTTAGACAGACGTTGTACCCTTTGGCCCCAAACCAGGGACCCAACCCTTCTAAGGGACCTCTTCCCTTTCCGATGCGTGAGGTCATAAGACCGGACCTCTTAAGTGTTTGTCGGCCTGTACTGACTCACTTTATACGATTCATGACTTATTGGGAACAAGTAAGGACAAATTGGAAACGAAGACATTGTAAAAGTAACTAATTAAGTAAGTAAGTCAGGACGTATTTCCCATATGACTCCTGGACAATACCTGGTCCGTCGTTACGAATTAAGACTTTTAAATTATCCTGTAAACGGAACACCCTTAAGCCTGGGAACATCCTCTCCACTCGTTTTTCTATTGACGTTACGTCATATTCCTGATGACCCGATAGCCCCGATTCCTATATTGGAATCGGGATATTGGGATATCGGGATATATTGGAATATTGGATATTGGAAATCCATATATCCAGAATCAGTGAAGGAAGAAACGGAGGGACTCAATTATTCCCAAAAGTACTTAGAGACACTTCTACGTGGAATTCCCATAGAGGAACCAGAAGAACCATGGGGAGAGACTAATGGATTTTCCATCAGTCTGAGAGACGTCTAAAGTACTCTCTTCTTATAAGGGGTAAGGAGTACAATCGTCAAGGTTTCATATATCACAAGGACACACACACACACACACACACACACACACAAACACATACTCGAATCAGTGAGTCAGGATAGGTTGAGAAATGCTGGGGTGCCTGACATCGGACGATCCAAGGAAACGGGTACTCTAAGAGGTTCGTTCTTATGACCTCACCCAACGGTACGGGAGAAGGTCCCCTAGAAGGGGTGGGTCCCGAGTTTCGGTCCAGAGGACGTAACGGTTATCTAAGAAATGGTATACTCGTTGGTCCCTCTGAGGATGTGTAAAATATCTCCACTCACACTTAAGAGTTGGATGAAGGTTGTCCTTTTTTTTTTTAATAGGAAAGAAGAAAAAATCTTCAGTACATGGAATCGGAATTTTATTCCGTTCAGAGGGTCCTTTTTTTTGTTGTTTTTGTTTTTTATCGAGGTAATGAAGGTTTAATCCCCGTGTGTCAAAAGTGTACGATAACTAAATCCCGTAAGAGCAATAGAGAAGGTCTTCTTTGTAGACCCCTGTAAAACTCTCTTTTCTTCTCTCTAAGAAAACCTAAGACCTCCTTCCCTCGTCTTAGGAAACCCTCTTTAAAACCCACCTCGTGTCCTCCTCTCCCCGCCTCATGGGTGTTCCTCCCTCTGTGTCCTAGTTTCGTTGTCGGAGTAGACTCCAATGTCTTGAGGTTCTCTTCATCACACTGTACCTCGTGACGACTCCACACGGGTTTCGGACCTACTGTGGTCTCTGAGAGTAGTTGATTGTTGGATTGAAGGAATAAAAAAAAATTAATTTTTGGACTTTTTTTTATTTTCTCATTTCTCGAAGTACATCGTTCTTAAGAAACTGGGTGGTGAGCCTTATTTTATTTTTGGTTCATTAAATTTATTATTGAACGGTATAAACGACGTATACAAACAAAGATTTTTATGTATCGTGTATACGTTGTGCACACATTGTCGACACATTATATCTACCCCTGTGATGTCTTCTATAATAGGGAAGGAGGTGATTATTAGTAAAATTTTGACACTCATTTTAGTGTTGTGCTGTTAATAGTCGTGGTATATATAGAGATCCACGGTTAACACTCCCCGAAGGGTCCACCGAGTCACCCATTTCTTGGGCGGACGGTTACGTCCTCTACTTTCTCTACGCTCAACCCAAGGACCCAACCCTTCTAGGGGACCTTCTCCCGTACTGTTGGGTGAACTCATAAGAACGGACCTCTTAGGATATCTGTCCCCTCGGACCGCCCGATGTCAGGTACCCCAGTGTTTCTCAGCCTATGCTGACTTCGATGAATCATGTCCTCGTACAGTTATCACTCTCGAAGAATTTCCACAGAAGACTCCCTCTCTTAACCGAAGACCACATTTGCTTTTACGTATAAAAATTGGATAGAAGTTCTAATTTCAAAGAAAGGAGACGTACAGGACAGATAACTACTGAGGGAAATTCTATGAGAAGTATGAACAACGACATAAAATTTTAAAATAAACATCGTAAGGAAAACTAAGAGGATATCTTAAAGGTGAAGAAAGGATTATAATGAAGAGACCAGAACACATAACGGACGAAAAAGGTGATATAGGAAATTTCATAATTAACATCAATGAAATTTAAACAAGTAAACATCGGAAAGAAAAATCTAAGGTGTATATTCCTTGTGTTATGTCATAAAAAGGAGATAGATTTACTGAAGTGAGTTCATACTACTACAGATCCAAGTAGGTACAACGACGTTAAAACCATAATAAAGTAAGAAAAATTACTGACTCATTATCAAGTAACATATATACATGTTGCCATGTGTGGAAGAAATAGGTAAAGAAACAATTACCCGTAACTCCAACGAAGGTACAGAACGACAATATTTGTCACGATGTTACTTGTAACCCCACGCACATAGAAAAACCTGGTACAAAAAGAGACCTATACACCGGTCTTTACCCTAACGTTCCAGTATGCCGTCGAGATACTAAAGTTGTCGACACAATCTAGAATTAGACCAAGACTACTAACTAAATAAAGAAGTCTGACTGAGAAGAACCGAAAACCTCACATGACATTAAAAAACAACTTTCGACCCGTACATCGTAACCTATTGTCTATACCTCTTAGAGATTACACTCCTAAATATTAAAAGATCGACCCTCAATCCGACACAAATTACAGACAATACAGATATCCGTCGTCTTCGAAGTTTAAGGAGATCATTAGAACGAAAACAGACAGGAGATCCAAAACTCCGAAGGAAAACTGGGTGAGGAGTGTCTTCCTTAGAGACAGAAAGTTGACGTTAGGTGACAATAAGACCTCCTAATAATCATGTCATCATCCTACATCCCCTCTCCCAGTAAGAGATTATAAGTCTAATTCAGAGTCTGAAACTACACTTGTCACCCGGACACAGAACTCTCACACCGAAAGTAATCACAAACTCAGGAGAGATCCCCATCTCGGAATAGGGTGAGACGACAGACGAGGAAAAGAATCGACGTCGTAGGGAGAAGATGGATGAACCTCTCGAAAAAGGAAAGAATAAATTGGAAACTAAAATGTAACTGCAAATCGACTAATTGTTAGATCACTCAAAGTACACTGGTCGTTTCCCTGGGTCGGTATGTATGTGTACCTGGGTAAGAGGGGGTCTGGAGGAGGGTAGGTCCGACGGTGTTTTGTAGCTCATCTCTAGGGATATGATATGTCATCCAAGAACAACCAATAGGTAAAATTTATAACGTCTCACATGTACCACTAGGGTTTGAGGGATTGACAGGAAAGGAGGGTAGGAGGGGGAGTCGTTGGTGTTCAAGATAAGAGATTCAGACACTCACAAAGACATAGTAAACATAGTAAAGAAAAATCTAAGGTGTCTATTCCCTACGGTACGTTATAAAGAGGAGAGAGATTTACTGAAGTGAGTCATACTGTTGCAGATACAAGTAGGTACGACGACGTGACGACCATAATAAAGTAAGAAAAATTACTGACCCATTATCAAGCAACATATATACATGTCATGTTGTGGAAGAAACAGGTAAGAAAACAATTACTCGTAAATCTAACGAAGGTACAGAACCGACGATATTTGTCACGATGTCACTTGTGACCCCACGTTCATAGGAAAACCTGGTACAAAAAGAGACCTATATACCGGTCTTTATCCTAACGTCCCAGTATATACTGGTTGGATCTGTCGTATAAGTTTTCGTCTCTGTAATGAAACGGTTGATTCCAGGGAGGTCAGTTCCGACACCAAAAAGGACACCAGTACATACCTACACTCTCAACCTGACACTTCTTCCGACTCGTGGCTTCTTAACTACGAAAACTTGACACCACAACCTCTTCTGAGAACTCTCAGGGAACCTGACGTTCCTCTAGGTTGGTCAGGTAAGACTTACTCTAGTCGGGACCCTAAAGAAACCTTCCTTACTACGACTTCGACTTCGAGGTCATGAAACCGGTGGAGTACGCTTCTCAACTGAGTAACCTTTTCTGAGACTACGACCCTCCCTGACCCCCGTCCTCCTCTTCCCCTGCTGTCTCCTACTCTACCGACCTACCGTAGTGACTGAGCTACCTACACTCAGACTCACTTGAGGCCCTCAACCACTTCCTGTCCCTCCGGACCGCACGACGCTAAGTACCCCAGCGTCTCAGCCTGTGCTGACGCACTGACTTGGCTTGGCTTTCCTTGAAGGTATGACAAGAGGTATCCCACCTCGGAAAAAAGAACAATAGATTCTGAGGGGAGTAGGGAGAAATTACTCTATCCTTCCGACTTCCTGACTTTATTCGTCGTCGAGGGAAAGAGATTTTAAGCTACCGTTGTAAACGAAAAAAGGGTCAGGAATAAGAACTTCTAACCTTGAAATAATTCCTCCATCAGGACCCTTTCAAAATAGTATTGATGATAAGGGGTAGGGACAATTCCACCCTTCACCTGACACTTCAGTACCACCACCCACAAGAACCTAGTAAGGACACTCTCAGACCACTCTAGGACTTCCTTGGGTTTCATACTCCCATAGCTACTGACCAGGGATCAAGTGTGGCCTGGAAGTCGTTGAACAGTTTTATTGCTCAATTCACAAAGATGAGCGAAAACCGTAAGTAACCGAAGACGAGGTCCATTCGGTTAGAGTGGAGAACATAGAGAGACTTCGTTTGAAGAGAGGTCTAAAGTCATTCCACGAAACGGGAGACCAGAGTGAATGGACCATACAGGTTCTTTTCGATGACTCAAAGACAAACAAGAACAACATCCCTACTTGCACTACTCAAGGTACGAAACATGTACAGTCTCAACTTTGTCTTTCATCTACATTTACAAAAAGAACATCACACAAAAAGGTTCAAAATGTCTCTCGAACTTTTTTAAACGTGAGGGTGTTGGACACTCATTCTAAAGGACAAAGAAGCGAAAAGAGTGGATGAACGGTCGTTAACGATAGTAAAAATTTTAAACGGTTTGACTACCTACTTTTCACCAAAGAATAACACTTAAAAATTAATGTTCTCAGACTTGGCAGAAGGATACTTAACTAACTTGTCTACTTAAAGGACAAGTTTTGAAACCTGCTAAAAAGTTATCACACAAAAGAGGAAAAAGAAAGAAACAATTTTTTTTTTTTTTGAAATTCTAAACAATAAGTAACCTATAATATGTAACTCTTCATCATTTAAAATTTATTAAAAGAAAACCCTAAAACTCAGAATAATCTTTTTGAAAGAGATCAGATACGAGAAAATACAAAATGAGATTAATTTCAAAAAAAAAAAAAAAAAAATTACAAATCATCTTAAAGGGACCACGGAGTCTGTCGTTTCTTAAAAGGACTTTACGTCCTCTGGGTCCAAGCTAGGGACCTGGTCCTTCCAGGGGACCTCTTCCTTTACCGTTGGGTGAAGTCATAAGAACGGACCTCTTAAGGTACCTGTCTCCTCAGTACACCCGATGTCAGGTACCCCAACGTTTCTCAGTCTGTACTGACTCACTGATGGTGAAGTAAAGTATACATCGTATAGAAAAGTAAAAAAACATAATTGATGGATAATAAAATTATACCATTTTTTCTTTCGGTTATCATACATATGTTAAGTAGTGAGAAGACCAAGAATCTACAATAATAGTTGGTTATTGTCATTAAGATAGTACATAAACAAAAGGTCAACGAGTCAGCATAGGTTGAGAAACACTGGCGTACCTGACGTCTTACGGTCCGAAAAGACAGGAAGTAGTAGATGACCTCAAACGAGTCTGAGTACAGGTAACTCAGTCACCACGGTAGACTGGTAGAGTAGGAGACAGAAGGGGAAGAGGAGGACGGAAGTTAGAAAGGGTCATAGTCCTAGAAAAGATTACTTTTAAAATAGTTGAAACATGTCAACTATACACTAATAAACCGTGAGATTTTATCGAAAAAAGGGGGTGAGTACTTGTACAATAAAGAAGATCAAATAAGTACATCCAGAAAACAAAAAGATATGTCCAGAAAGTATCAAGTCAACCATTTCTTAGACGGACATTACGTCCTCTGGGGTCAAGTTAAGGACCCAACCCTTCTAGGTGACCTCTTCCCTATCCGATGAGTGAGGTCATAAGAACCCGAAGGGAACACCAAGTCGACCATTTCTTAGGTGGACGTTACGACCTCTGGACCCAAACTAGGGACCCAATCCTTCTAGGGGACCTTTTCCCTTTCCGATACGTGAGGTCATAAGACCGGACCTCTTAAGGTACATGACATATCAGGTACCGCAGCGTTTCTCAGCCTGTGTTAACTTGTTGAAAGTGGGTGTATGTCCAGAATATAGAGGAAAAATCCAAATACATCAAAAACGAATAAACTTACTATATAAACAAAATGGATTATCAAAAGGTCGACTGATAAAAATTTCATATCCTGATGATGATATAATGGGATGTTAACAGAAAGATAAGTCACACGATCGACTTCAGGGATTGATTAAGATAGTCAACCTGATATCGATGAGTATGGAAGAAAAACCTGTTAGTAAACAAATCCTCATTACAGTCAAAACAAAGAAAGAAGGATCGGGAGAATTGATGTCAAGAAAAAAAGGGAATATAAAAACCAAACTCGTAGATTACGTTAAAACTTATCATATCACTAAGACTGAAACATGAACTGAGTTCTATCATACGAAGATTTTAAAATAACATATATATATATATAGAAAATACCAATTAAATTTTCATAAGATGTAAAAGAGTTGTTTTATAAATCTCAGACAAAATCACGTCTTAATAAGTGTGTGTATGAATAACAATAAGTTGTGACCCGTGAAAAGATTCGTAGGACAGTGCGTAATAAATTAAAATAGAAGTGTTGTGTAAATACCTCATCCGTTATAATAATACCGATAAAACTTCATTTCCTTTGTTTGTATGTGGTGACTCGTTCTTAAACTTAGATCACTCTACAGAATAATCTTTAACCGACAAAAGTTAGTAGTCCGTTATTATGGTGAGGATTTAAGTGTTTAGAAACGTAGACAAAATTGACTCCGAACAATTAACACGTCTGGAAGAATAGACCGAAAGAGCGGGACAAGAACGGACAGAATAAACAGTAAATGACTCTCATCACGATTTAGAGAGTGATACCAACACACACAGTTAAAACAGTATATTTAGCACAAAACGAAATTCGTCAAACTGTGAAATAAAACATCACAACGCAAGTCTTCACGATATCAATCCACCACCCAATGTGTCAAAGTGACTGTGGATCGAAAGTCTCAACGAGAACTCTTTAACGGATGATGGGACTAGGACGTGGTCAATGTACTTTAGACCAAAAAGGGGGAGACCTTCGAAAATCCAACTAAAGGAAAAGGAGACTTCATGATTTTGAAATTCTACTTCACGGAACCGCACACACACACACACATAAAACAAAGGTATGATACGTGAAAAAAACAAAGGAGACGTAAGAAAGTAGAAAACGAAGAAAACCGGTAACTTAAATAACGTCCCTGAAGATGTTTATTGTTCACTAGACACAAAATAAGGATTTATTCCTCTGTAACTTTACAACTCACATTCGACACATGTATCTTCCGAAAAAGTTGACCGTTTGAAGTGACCTCCCTTTAACTTGTACCTAGATCTTCAAAGAAAACCCCTACGGACTTACAATTATAGACATACCGAAAAGGGAACCTACCGAAATAAATCGATTTAATCTTAGGAATTCGTGGAAGGACATCCCAAAACTCAATGTGACACCGTGAGTCCCTGAAGGGACCACCAAGTCTGCCATTTCTTAGACGGACATTACGTCCCAAGTTAGGAACCCAACCCTTCTAGACGACCCCATTAGTGAGGTCATAAGAACGGACCTCTTAAGGTACCTGTCTCCTGGGACAGGTACCCCAGCGTTTCTTAACGTGTGCTGATTTACTGATAGTGAAAGTCAAAGTGACCGTGAGATCCTATTTTCACCCCCTCCTCTTTTTCCCCAGAATGAAAAGTTATATATGTAGAAGGAATGTAGGATTATTTAGGTAGTATTCGACTTTTTTTTAAGTAAGTTATTGAGCTAGATGTCTGGTAGGATCGAATCGGCTCGGATGTAATTTACACGAGTCTTGTGACTGTAATCGGATTTCACCCCGTTTTATTAGATTACTTTTCGGATAAAATAGTATTTCACAACTTATAGAGTACATTACATGACTTATGACACTACTTTCATTTTTCGTTGTACAACAACCACAAGTCAGTACTTCAGTATAGGTCGAGAAAGTCTAGGGTACTTGACGTCACACAATCTGAAGGGACAGGAAGTGAAAGAAGAAATAAGACTAGTTTGAGTACAGGTAACTCGGTCACTACTGTAGGTTGATGGAGAAGGAGACAAGAGGAGAACGGGAGTCAGAAAGGGCCGTAGTGACAGAAAAAGTTACTCAGACAAAAAACAAAGTCCACCGGTTTAATAACCTCGGAGTCGAAGTCGTAGTAAGGAAAGTTACTTAAAAGTCCCAACTAAAGGAAACCCTAAAATAGATGAACGTCAGGTTCCCTGAGAGTTCTCAGAAGAAGTCCTGGTGTCAAGTTTCGTAGTCAAGAAGCCGTGAGTCCGAAGATATACCAGGTTGAGAGTGTAGACATGTACCGATGTCCTTTTTGGTATCTAAACTGCTATGTCTGGAAACAGTCGTTTTACTACAAAGACGAAAAATTATGTGACAGATCCAAACAGTATCGAAAAGAAGGTTCCTCGTTCACAAAAATTTAAAGAACCGACGTCAGTGGTAGACGTCAATAAAACCTCGGGTTCTTTTACTTTAGACTGTGACAAACGTCATAAAGGAGTAGATAAACGGTACTTCACTACCCTGACTTACGGTACTAGAAACAAAAGACCTACAACTCACAATTCGGTCGAAAAAGTGAGAGGAAAAGTAGAACTCGTTCTCCGAGAAATCAAGGAGAAGTGAAAGAAGGTAATGTCACCATAGTAGACGTATAGACTCAAACAACTATAAAGAGGGTCGTTAGAACTAAGGTCGAACACTCAGTAGGTCGGGTCGCAAAGAGTACTACATGAGACGTATCTTCAATTTATTCGTCCCACTGTTTTATGTCGGAACTGCATGAAGATAGGGTTAAAACTTGGTCAAACAACAAGGTACAGGTCAAGATTGACAAGGAAAAATAGGTCGTATGTCCAAAGAATCCTGCGTCCATTACATCAGACCATAAGGGAAGAAAAGTTCTTATAAGGTGTCAAAAACACTAAGTGTGTCAGTTTCCGAAATCATATCAGTTACTTCGTCTTCATCGAAAAAAAAAACCTTAGGGAACGAAAAAGATACCAGGTCTCATACAGCTGTCAAACTAGAGACCAAGGGGACGGGAACATTTGGGTCATGCAGACCTCCAAGATCCAAGTGTATGACGACTTCGGATCGAATTTCTAAAACTCGTATTAGAACGATCGTACATTTTACTCACGTTAACATATTTTTAAACTTGTAATAAACCGTAACGGAAAGAAACCCTAGTCTTACTTTTGACTGAAAATGGACAGGACACCGGTGACGACTCAAAAGGTTTAAACGACCTCACCACTGACGACATGAAATCGTAGTAGTAGAAAATCTTAAACTTTATCGAGTTGACCTCGATCGAAACAAGTATCGTTACGAAGGATTCCGGGCGAACTAAAGTGTAAGATCCTACAGACCGAGATCCACTGACTAGTGTGGTAGCACCAATAGATCCAGTAATTCTGTAAAAAACATGTCAAGAAGACACATAAGAACGGTGAAGAAGAATTAGAGAAGACGAAGATAATCCAGAAACGACAAAACCAGGGAATAACACGGATAGTACGTACTCTACAAGAGAACCATAAAGGTTAAAAGAATTTCTCTAGAGATCAAAAAGAACAAGATGACAAAAGCAGATAAAGAAACGTAACAAGTGAATACTTCTGAAAGAATAGTGAGAAACGGTAAGAGACCTTGAGACGTAAGTTAACCCATATAGAAACGGAAAGAGAAAGTAAAAAGTGAAGAGAAGAAAGGAGTCGATAAACATGCCGGAGAGGTCCGTTGGTTAAACGAAAGAACACAAAGAAAAAGATTCTATATCAAAACCAGTGGTGGAGGATATGAAACAATACTTGGAGACAGGAATTAAGAAGTCCGTGAGACAGATAGTCTAGATCAGGAAACTTTGATAAACAGTGGAGGTGTCACATTAGTTTTCCCTAAACTAAATCCAGTATGAACTTTCCGAATTACCAAAAGGGATGAAAGAAGTTAAACTCGGACGTAAAACGTTATACCTCAAGTACTAGACTCGGTGGTAGCCGAGGTCTAGAACAACAGGACTGACATATCTCAAAGAGGTAGAAACCGACGTTTCTTATATTAGTTAGACTAAAGCCATAACAGGTAGACCACTACAGGTACACATCTCAGAAGAGAACACAACAACCTTCTCCCACAAACGACACTGGTCACGCAAGAGAACCGTTTTGAGACAATCGGAAACGGGACGAAGTGAGGTTTCAGTTTAAACGGACAATAAGGTCCATAGAGAACTGAAGGATGGAAAGGTAAGTCAGAGGATGTTACTTTTCGTACATAAAAAACACATAATCAAGAACCTGAGAACATTCAGAAGTATCTTAGTAAGTCAAAGTCGAAGAAACTGGAATCACCAACCCGTAGCTGAACCTAATGACACTACAACTTACCAAATAGAATCTTCACTTGGTTTGAGTAAGACTGTAAAAACTCTAACGTGGGTTCATGACGTAAAGTCTCAGAAATAACTGATACTCTCGATGAGGTAAGGAAGATTCTCTAAGAACGAGTCTTATCATCTATTACCAGTAGACTTAATTTAAGTGGGTAAGGATAGGTAAAATGTAGTGACTAAGGATTTTGCAACTACAAGTAAGAACGGTAGAGGAGAAACTGGTGTAGGTTAAGCGGAACTAAGTACCTAGATTGTAAGGTCCAAGGATACGTTATAACAAGAAATGTCGTAGCCTGAAATGAAAGTGGTGGTCTGTGTTGGTGTTGACCCATAGCAAAGACGAACCGAATCGGAGAAGTAAGAAAGACATCGGTAAAGAGACGAGAAGGGATCATCATACAACCTGTCGATACCTGAACCCCCGAGTAGAAAGTTACGGTGTAGAAAAAGGGAAAAGTTTGACAAATACCCCAAGAGTTCCGTCCTTATGACTTCACCAGACGGTAAGGGAAGGGGGCTCCAATGTCACGCACCAATGTACGTATATCTTACTCATAGGTCACATAAACAACGAATGTGAGTACTAGAGTACTAACTGACGTTCGTTGGAGTGGTGGGGACGGGTCGTAGTGTTCTTTCGTCGGGTGTCGTATAACGATCGGACCCTTTTCTAATGTTAAGTTTTAAAATTTATACCGAAGATTACTCACACATAACGAAAACGTGGTGACATTTCAACTTTTTAGGATTTAGATTGGCACTATTCACCACCTAGCAAAGATATCTACAAACGAACTGAACGAAAAACCACAAAAGTTCCCATGATGTGGGACGGGAGTGGACGTATCTCTGATCTTTACAGGTAGGAAATGTCTCTTAGGAGAAATTTTTCTTTTTTTTTTAACGAAGAAAAAAATTTAACCTCCGATTAATGAAATGTTGTAACATCACAAAAAACGATATGTAACTGTACTTAGTTGGTACCGACATGTACACAAGGGGTACGACTTGGCGGGAGGGTGGAGGGAGGAGTAGGGTAGCGAGTCCTAACAGGACTCTTAGAAGAAAGATAAAACAATACCAACTCCCTTACCCCTCTCCTCCTACTCACTCCTTCTTCCCTCCCGATGGCCCCTAAGTCGAGGAGATCTCATGTAAAGTTAGTTACGTTTAGGTAAGGAGGGAGACGAAAGTCTCCCAGTACCGTAAAAATTACGGACTTGAAAGTCGTAAGACTCTGAAGTTGATCAACGAAGAAGAACAAGAACAAAGTGTGAATACAGGAAATAAATATCAGTGAAACAGTAATAAATAAAAACATGAACTCCCAATTATAAAATAAATAAATAAACAAACCGACGTGTCGAGAAGAGACTTCGTGAGCCCTAAAACTCGAGGTAACGGTGTACACCCTAGACATCAACGTCGTATTTCCTAGAAAGTCAAGGACGTGTGCCTAAATCAAGGGACTGATCCCTAGTTTTGAACCGGGGGACGTGACCCGAACACCTTAGATTTGGTGACCTGGTGGTCCCTTTAGGACCTAATTATATATATAAAAATTTCAGTCAAAATCAACCGAAATACTCAACTTATCTCTAAATCGGTATAAATCCTATAAATTGGTGCTCAAATAGACTATGTGAAAGTTTAGTCGTAAAATAGGAGGATAAGGTGAATGTGCAAGAGTCCATAGTAAATAGAACAAGTAACGATAGAGAGACTTATAGAATTCGTATGAATAAAGGTTCACCGAAAGCATAACGGCACCCTTCACTTGACGGGACACAAACCAGGTCAGTTGAAAGAGAGTGTCATGTCAAACGAAGACCCAAAACGACGAACGACGAAGGAGACAACTGAAGAGTCTATTAGGTCATACACAGGAAGAAAAATTATTCGTCTCCACAAAAAAAAAAAAAACCTCCCGTACCCCAATCAAAGTTCAAACGCAGAAGAAATAATAAGAAAGAAAAATTTGGACAAAAATGTCATAAAAGAACCGATGTACAAAAGAGGTACAAGCCAGCACACTTCTACCCTAAAAAAATCTACTTTATTAGGTATCTCAAATAGAAAGGGATTACATATTGATTAGGATCACTACTTGTGTGGGTCCGAATAAATCGTCAACATACCAAACTAACAACTTTATAAAAGAATTCTCTTCCTGTCAATTGTTTAAGACGGTAGAGAAATAGGTCTAAGATTGTGTCATGGACCGTACAAAATCACCTAACGTTTATAAACAACCTATTTACGAACTGTCCTTTCCACCATTTCCTAGTCTCTTATCGCAACCAAAACTTTCCTTGTACAACCCTCCCTCGACAGTTTTCTCGTTTGAACCACTAACTCTAAGGTCTCTATTTAGGTAGATTAGGTAGACAGATGTGTGACACAATGACCCGACTTGTTTTAATTGGTTTCTTGTTTTCTTTTAATTAAATTTTAAAAGGATAGAGTTTTCTAAAAAATGATTACAATGATTATAATTGCTGTTAAGTCGTCTCCGTGACCTATCTTTATGTGTACTCTACTAGATGTGACGGACGACGACGACGACGACGACGATGACGACGATTCAGCGAAGTCAACACAGGCTGAGACACGCTGGGGTGACGGGCGATGACTCGTAGTTTATTTCCTTTCTTCGGTTCCTATAAGGTGTGTGGTCAATGATCCGGAAAAGATCCTTGAGAAAAATAAAAAGAGAAAACCGACACGACGCGCCGTACATCCTAGGAATCAGGGGACTGGTCCCTACCTTGAGTACGGGGAACGTCACTTTCGTACCCCAGATTTGGTGACCCGGGGGTCCCGTCAGGGATTGGGTAAAATTTTACTACCTCTGTTTGCAAACTAGTGTTAAAAGTTTAGTTGAAGGGTGGTCAGGAGTCACCTCGGAGTAAAATAGGGTAGAGGTAATGTGAAGTACCTTGCCGTGTACTGATGAAACAGAGAGTGTTCTGTTTCCGAACACTCTGTCCGAAGAGTGTTTACATTCTGGGTCCGAAGAGGCTGCTTACTGGGTTCTCCTTTAATACACGTGTGGTTAATACACGTGTGTTCGTTGTCACACTAATTTTTCGAAATCAGAGAGTCAGCACAGGCTGAGACACGCTGAAGTACCTGATATTGGGCGGTCCGAAGAGACAGGTACCGTAAGAGGTCCGTTCTTATGACCTCGTCCAACGGTAAGGGAAGAGGTCCCCTAGAAGGGTTGGGTCCCTAGCATAGGTCCAGAGGGCGTCACGTCCGTCTAAGAGATGACAGACTCGGGGGTCCCTTCGAGTGTGTTCGGTATGACGAAAAGTTTTTCAGAGAGTGGGACCTGACATAGACTAACGTATTTGGGAAGGTGGTAAAGGTCGACTCAAATATCAACTTTCCCTTTCCTGTTAATTTGTCCATTCATGGTTGACCCCGTTCTACTTTGTACGAAAAACTCCTCAACACGTCGACGTTGAACTCGTATTCAAGGAAAAGAGGTTATATCACTTCCACGTATTTTCATTTACTCCACCGTGTGTCCCACGATTCGTCTAAGACAGGGAGCACGGAAAAGTTTATAAAGATGGTCCAAGAGTCTCGTTTCAGACGACGGTTAGTAGCGCTAAGTGACCCCTCCTCGAAATTCTCCCTTTTATTTAGTATACGATTAAGAGATTCAACCTCCCTCCACCCCCTTCTTTACGGACCGTCCCTTCCAGTTCCTTTATATAGTATTCATTCTTTTAAAAGATTATTGGGTTTAGGTAGAAACTTTTGAAGGTCTGATCGAATAGATATGTCTAAAGGTAGAAAAAAGGGACGACTTATGATGGTAAAGAGATTGTAGGAACAAAGTATATCACTTAATCATTGTGTCTTTAAGGATAGACTTTACTTCAGTCGTAAGTCTCGTTTCCTTGGGGTTTCGACAAACTTTGATCAGTCTCAAAACCTTTATCGAGAAGAATCCTTTCATGTCCAGTAATAAGGGTAGAACGTCAGAGACGTTCCCGAGTACAGGGCGATCATAACATTTAAGAGAGAGGTCGTTCTCGTGACCAGTGTCTAACGTTCAGTTTCTGTTTCCCGACCCGTGTCTGGGTCAAACTTTATCCAATCGAACAAAGACCTCATATCTAATACAAAAGACAGTTTGGAGACTGTAAAGAAAGATCCAAGGCCTCAGACACGAACCGATAAATTGACGACCAGGTTAGGACCCGAAGGGGACCGCCAAGTCACCATTCCTTAGTCGGACGTTACGTCTTCGAAGTCCTCTATGCCCAAGTAAGGGTCCCAGCCCCTCTAAGGGATCTCCGCCCGTACCGTTGGGTGAGGTCATAAGAACGGACCTCTTTAGGTACCTGTCTCCTCGGACCGCCCGATGACAAGTATCCCAACGTTTCTCAGCATTTGTTGACTTCGCTGACTTGTACGTGCCGGGTGGGCGGCGGAGGAGGAGGAGAAATTGGGTCAGAGTCGAGGGGTCTGTACCCGGCGACACCCCGGTGACGTTGCAAGTAGTCTCCCAGTGCCTACGTCTAAAGGTCGTTCCGTCATAATAAATGTAAGAAGACCAATTCAGTCTGGAATAAAAGAGAGACCGAGCGCTAGGTGATTAGTTGGTGAATGATCCAGACACTAGAACGTCGTTGATATTGTTAAGATACTCGGAGTAAAAAGGGTGGACCCCTCTCTTTTAACTCTAATACTATTAATATTAATAAGACACTCTACGATCTACCTTTTCAAAAGACAGTCTCCGATAGAAAGAAAAGAGAGAAGAAGGAAGATAAAAAGAAGTAGGAATCATAATAATAGATAGTAGATAGATATTGAGATATTACTCCGTGTACTACATTATACCCAGTTTAAACTTTGACCCTTACGGAGTCTTAAAGATCTCATACCAAAAGTGTCATTATACTTATTATGAGTGAATTTCTTGGTACTTACACACAAATATTGTAGATATTAAAATAAAACCAGTAACTTAGGTAAATAAAGTAGAAAGTCAGTTATAAATGACTCTCCCTTGAAGAGATCACGAGGTCACAGATTCTGAGGTGGAAGGTTAGGTCCCCTACGTTCAAGGTAGGGACCAGACCCCTGATTCGAGGATGCACGGTTCCTCACTGATACGGACACGAGGGGTTGATGACTCGAACGTGAGATGTCGGGTACACGGCGTTGTTCTCTTTCGGGTGGATGGTGTCTCGGGCTCGGGACGTTCCTTCCGGGTCGCTTCAGTTTTTCAGGTTTCTTGTTTTTACATTACTCTCGGTAGATAACAGACTACGACTCAATCTACTACCTCAGTGTCTGTTCTTATAGGGTGTTAAGAACGGAAATTTTTAAAAGCAAGGTGGCACTTCAGTTCTTAAATTGTTAAAGTTCTACTGAGGTTATCACTTACTTGAACAATTACGTATAATTTTAGAAAGGAACGTCTTAGGACTGGCGTCACTGACGTGTCGAGTAGGAACTCCCCTACAAGAATGTTTCACCGAGGGGTTTTACTACAATTGGTTCAGAAAGAACGACGTAAGATTCCCCTAATCGTCATCGGTGTTGTGTAGACAGTCCCTATATTATATTATCAGTGACGTCAAGTAAGTCATAAGAAGTCTCCGAGTGACTTCCCATATAAAATTTTTGGTGTATCGAATACCATAGATTGTCAAAAGATCTCGTATTAAAACCAAACTCAGACTATTTGTCTCTTACTCCTTACGTCTACAGTAGTGACACCAATAAGTGGACGAGGTTAGGGAATTATAACTATGAATCAGACGATAGTGACCGACTGCGACTCCCAACACCATTTCGTTTTAGGAACTTTTGACAATAATCTGCTTAATTTTCTATCCATAACGTGTAAGTCGATGATAGAGAACTGATGTCAAAATAGGAGAAGTGATGACACAGTACGGGTAGACATATGTTTATAGGTAAACACTTTTTTTATTTATAGGAAGGAACTAGTGAGTAGTGACAGGTCGGTCGACTGACAAGGAGATGAACAGAAGTCTCGGTAGCCAGATCTTTATCAGAGGCACAGGAGTGGGGATCAGTTCAGAGGTCGATAATGTCAGACCAAAAATCAGGGTGGTGATTTACCTTTGTGGACTGAATTTAGTAGAGAATTTAGTGAATACGACACAAATGACTAAAAGATAAATTACGGTTTGGTAGTGAAAAGACAAAAGTGGGATGAAAAGGAGGTCACCGTCTGTCATAGTAGTAGACGGGAGGAGAACTTTGTAAAAGAGAGGAGGTACGAACCGGAAGGGTCGTCACGAGAAGAGAAAAAGGAAGGAACACCAAAGGAAACAACCACAGACATGGAGAGATATTTCGAAGGGGGTACCGAGTCACCCATTTCTTAGGTGGACGTCACGACTTCAGTACCCTCTGTACCCAAACTAGCGACCCAGTCCTTCTAGGGGACTTCCTCCCGTACCGTTGGGTAAGGTCATAA
Organism: Capra ibex; assembly: GCA_006410555.1. Lineage (NCBI taxonomy): Eukaryota > Metazoa > Chordata > Mammalia > Artiodactyla > Bovidae > Capra > Capra ibex. Next base: position 12,294,225 of record SJYO01014747.1, read on the forward strand.
GTAAGAACGGACCTCTTAGGGGTACCCAAGAGAACCCGATGTCGGGCATCCCAACGTTTCTCGACCCGGAGTGTCTTCACTGACTGTCGTGTACGTATGTACGTGGAGATATACTGGAGTTTCCGACTAAAGACTCCTGAGGCAGAAACCAGAGAAGGTGACGAGGTGAAAAGAGATTCACTAGAGAGAAGAGGTCCTTAATTCATAATACTAATCACCAAAATCTTTTATAGACTTCCACACGGACGTGTAAGTCTTAAGAGAGACTCGACATCTATGAATAAATTGATGGAACGTGGTGGAACTTTATCAAGAATTTATAGAGTTTGAATTGGTCTGAATCGTTTTGTAAGGGGGGAAAAAGTCTTTTTTTATGAAATCGTAGGACAGAAAGGGACAAAACCGTTTACTGAGATGGTGAATGGGACAATGAGTTTGACCTTTACGTGATCAATGAGAACCGGGGAGAGAAAGTGAGGAAGAATAGGAAAGAAATAGTCAATATAGAATAACTAAGATGGTGGTCTTATATACCATGTGGACAGATGAGTAAAGTAGAGGTACAGTGGTCCTACCAGACCGGAGTAGTCGAGGGTAAACCTTAAGACGTCGACCTGAAAGACTAAGGTGAGACGGGTAAAGATTGTGTAAGAGGTACTTTGTCTTCACTAGAAGCATCTTTACTTGACTTAGTCGAATGAGATAAAGAATTTATGAGTTTACATAGGGACAAGTATACTTCATTGTAAATGTACGAAATTACTCCAGATATTTCGGTACTTATTAAATTGGAAAAGAACTGGGTGAACCCAGAACCTTAAGGTGACCGATTGGGTTAAGAAAGGATGGACCTTAAAAACATCTTCGAGGATGGGAACGAACTCTATCAGAATGGGACTGTGCAATATAGAAAATACACAATTGAACTTATAGCGGAGAAATATTTGTATAAGGTAGTGGTAAGTAGACTTCTTACGAGTGTACTAAGGGATGAGGAGAGTGAGAAGTACAGACGTACTCTCGAGACGAACTGTAGATTACATAAGTAAAGTAGACACTTGAGTTGGGAAAGAAGGTACGAACCTTTAATAACAGAGAATAAAGACACTAATAAAGGAAAAAATAATCTGTTTATATGAAAGATATAAGTAGAAGGTATAGAAAAAAAGTACTGCTACGAACTAAAAATTTTTTAATATTAGACAAAACTCTCCAAATACAAAACATAGTCACTAAACCAAAAATCTTTAAGGACACGATAATAACCACAAAAAAGAAAAAAGAAAAAAACCATTAATATAAATATTCATAAAAGAATTATCGTAAACGAATAAAAAATAAGATGGAAAGTGCTGTGAGACAAGAACAAAATACTTTCAGAGTTTGAAAAGAAACTTACGACTGATATAAAAACAAATCGAATCTAATATAAATTACAAATTAACAAAAGGTAAAAAACAAAAAATTTCGACAATAAGAAAAATAAGTGAACTTTAGAAAAGAACGTTTGGAACCAAAAACATGACTTTAGAAAAGAACGGTTGGGAACCAAAAGGAGTTTACGAGACACTGAAAACCGGTAGACTCATATAATTCGACATCAGACTAATCATACGACCTTCCGTAAAAAGGAGGGAGGGCGTTAGTATACCTTAAGAGATAGAACCGACATGAAAGTAAGTTGTAACAGACGAAAGATGGTACTTCTATATCGAGTTTTAAAGACTAGGTGACTACCAGGGTTAAATTCAAGAAATTTCCCAAAAATTGATAATAAACACACCCTTAAACCCTTCCTACCCTTTATTTATGTACTCGAGTCAAGATGGTGGTAAACAACTTTCACGGGGAGGACAACGACGAGAGAGAAAAAGTCGGGCAGAAAGACGGGAACCCAAGGTTCTGTAACCAAAGTGTTCTGATAGAACGTAACACCGTGTCACACTCTGTATTTACTCAATCAACTTTATCATGTACACTCTGCAAAGTTGTCTTTGTCCATACTTTTGAAAGACCCTTTCTCCCAATTACACTGGTCGACCGAGGTACCTATAAGTGTCTCCTTGGTCTTGGTCAAATTATCAGAATTGGTTTCCCTATTACCCTCGATTGAAAACTTTTCTTTTGTCTGTGAGTGAGTGTTCCCTCTCTACCAGACTACCGTAGTGACTGAGTTACCCGTACTCAAACTCGTTTGAGGTGTTCTACTACTTCTTGTCCCTTCGGACCACACGACGTCAGGCACCCCAGTGTTTGTCAACCTGTGCTGACTCGCTTGCTTCTTGTGTTCTCTTACTACGTTCTGACTTTCCTGCCCTACAAAGTTCCGTTTTCCATCCTTTGATGTCACATTCCCCTTTAGGTACTTATAAAGATATACCGACCTCCCCTTCCTCACACACACCCCGACCCCCCGCCCCGCCCCTCCGTCTTAGTCCTCGGTCTAGGATTTCCGAAACAGATAACACGATTCGTCGAACCTTAAACGGGATTTCCTTCGTCACTGAGTGACTTTCCAAAATTTGTCCTCCTATTGTACTGATTATTTCCGATTGTCATTCCTATACGGTCTATTACAATATTTCCGAAGCGTACCTAATTCAGTAAATTAGGAGTCCTGTCAGACTACTCCGTCTACGATAAGTATACGATAAAAGGTCACTTCCGGGACTGAGACTTTGTATTCAAGGAGCTCCTGTCCAATAAGGAGACGAATGTCTACCTAGGGCTCCAAGATCGTGACCCCGACAGTTCTACTTGTATGTAAGTCACTTTCTTACTTGATCCGTTACTCACTCCGTGTCTCCAGTACGAGGGTCCTTTCTCGTCTCGGTCTTGATCTGTTCCCCACAATATAGTAAAAATTCATAATAGTATAACATAAATTATATCATATTAGTGTAATATGATATAGATATATATGGGTCGAGATAATATAAATTCATCATAGTGTTGAAGATACGATGTTTCTTTTTATGTAGTAAACTTCAGCTTCTTCTTCTACGACTTTGGACTATCTTAACCGTCCTCGAATTGTTATCTTAACTTTCACAATATCGTAATGAGTTTCATATGAACAACTTACAATTAAACTCCTTTTAGTGACACTTTTTTTTCGTTTATGATCAATAAGTAAATAAACAACAAACTTAAACAATGTTGAAGAAGGTGACTTAGATAGGAGGTACTCCTTCTTCTAAAACAGATGAACATATACCAATAAACGGACCTCTTAGGGTCGCTACCCCCGCGGACCAACCGAAGGTAGATACCCTAGCGTCTCAGTCTGTGTTGACTTCGCTGAATCGTCGTCGTCGTCGTCTCTCAAAGTCCGTGTCTTATCAGTTATTTATTTAGAAACAACTCACTTACATACGTGTTTAAATGTATTCAGACTTTTATGGCCTACGACACAGAGGGAAAACCACTAAGTACTAGGTACCATCACATAATTACAGTTATGTCTATGGACAAATTAAAAAAATTGGGTTGTATGGGTTTAAAGTAAAAGGGAGTGTCAGAAATTGAGTATCTTAATCACAAAAGGAATCTTAATCATATAACCTTAATCTTTCTTGAAGATTAAGGGGGCCCTGTGGCCTCCTTGAAGAGAAACCCTTCCAAGACGAGACAGGAAACAATGTGGACGAATCAGGAAAATTCAACATATAGGACGTTTTATGGATATCCGGGTGACAGAACTGTTTCGAGGTATATCAGTTTCAATACCAAAAAGTCATCAGTTCATGCCTACATTCTCAACCTGGTATTAAGTTTTCGTAGTTAAAAAGCCACGAGTACTCGTGGACTTTTTAACTACGAAAACTTGACACCACGACCTCTTCTGAGAACTCTCTGGGAACCTGACGTTCCTCTAGTTTGGTCAGTCAGGATTTTCTTTAGTTGGGATTTATAAGTGACCATCCTGACTACGACTTCCAAGTTTAGAAGCTGGTGGACTACACTTTTCGGTCGAGTAGTCTTTTCTGGGACTACGACCCTTTCTAACTCCCGTCCTCCTCTTCCCCCACTGTCTCCTACTCTCTCAACGTGCCGTAGTGACTGAGTTACCTGTACTCAAACTCGTTTGAGACCATCTGTCACTTCCTGTCCCTTCGGACTGTACGACGTCAGGTTTGTTGACCTGTTCTGAATCACTGACTTGTTATTGTTGGGTAAAAAGTGTTTCGTTTTTGGTAGAATCTGTTACTGTATCGTTGGTTTATTTCGGTCGTACCACACCGGGTAAACGCAATTCAGTTCACTCGGTGTGACAGACCATTTGGACTCACCGTAGACGTCTAAGTCAAAGGTTCCGATGGGTCATTTGCATCCCTTTTTTTTACACTTGTGGGTGGCGTAATCGTCCTCGAACGTACCACTTTGCCTATCCATGGACACTATGATGACCCTGACGAACGAAGTGTATAAAGATAAGAAAGGGAACGAAACGGAACTTGGTACCCTCAAACCTCCCTGTCTTTAGACGTCCGAAACAGAGGGTCTAGGGGAACAGTAGATCGAAGGTCTTCCTAAGTCGGTTACCCTCCGTTACTGTTCTCCTCTCACCCTCTACGGTCCTGTAAAAAGAGGGGAAAAATGACAGAGCACCATAGATTCACCACAATAGGCACTATAAGGGAGGTAACGAGGGAAGTGGCGACGTGTTCTGACACTATGGGTTAAGAAATCCTACGGTAGTCACGGTCCCTATATCCTTGTACTGTAAGAGAAGTTAGTGGGACGGAGTCCTACGTTTACTGAACTACAACGATTAAGGGGTCAACGGAGGAAGGGAGATAAGCCGAAGACTTGAGGAAGTCACGGAGACTTGGGTTATAAGATGAAACTTAAGGGAGACGAAACTTATGAATTCCATCAAAGACAAAAGAATCACTTTCACTTCAACGAGTCAGCACAGGCTGAGAAACGCTGGGGCACCTGACATCGGGTGGTCCGAGGAGACAGGTACCCTAAGAGGTCCGTTCTTATGACCTCATCCAACGGTAAAGGAAGAGGTCCCCTAGAAGGGTTGGGTCCCTAGCTTGGGTCCAGAGGACGGCACGAGATTCACTAGACCAGTCGTTGTTATTGTTTTTGTCACGACAACCCTAGTAGAAAGATTAGACGTTTTGTTTACCAAATCGACATTCTACCTAAAGGTAGAAACTTTAAGTTTCCAGGGTGTTCACTGTAAAGAATTTCCCACCAGGTTCTTAGTGGACACAGTCTTAGAGGATTCTGCAACTAATTTCTCCATGTAAGAACCTGAGTAGAACTACACCGACCTTCTAGACTTTAAGGTCAATTAAGAGAGACTCTAAGAAAAATTTTTTAATTCGAATTCTAATTTTGTAGATGGTAGAAACTAGAAGTACCCTTACAAAAAGTCTCTACACGGTACTACACACATAGTTCCCTCAGAGTTTCTAAAAACAAATAAGATAAAGTTCTCTACGGTAGACAGTTTAGTTCGTTAAATCTACTTAAACCATTTAAAAATTTTACAGTGAAAGATACATAGAAAGTCTTCATTTGATTCAGACTTTGTCCCCATTTATACAAAGCGTGTGAAAATTCCTTAAAATGGTAGGTGTTTTGTCCTTATATACTTTATATTTTTTGATGCACATCTGATTTTAAAATACGGAAAGAACGGTCTGATCACTAACGGTTTAGATCAAAATAGTACGGGGTTCCTTTTAATTGAATACATTCCCCATCGTTCATAAAACTTGTCTAAAGGTTATTTTTATTCAAAAATCTGTAACGAATTTTATACGTGATAGGTTGTGAAAGTTCTCTTTGATTTGTCTAGTAAACGAAGTCACTATTTTACACCATTATTGTACAAGAATCTAACGACGACGACGACGCAGCGAAGTCAGCACAGACTGAGACACGTTGGGGTATCTACCGTAGGGTGGTCCGAGGGGGTAGGAACCCTAGGAGGCCCGTTATTACGACCTCACCTAACGGTAAAGGAAGAGGTCACGTACTTTCACTTTTCACTTTCACTTCAGCGAGTCAGCACAGGCTGAGAATCGCTGGGGTACCTGACGTCGGGTGGTCCTAGGAGGCAGGTACCCTAAAAGGTCCGTTCTCATGACCTCACCCAACGGTAACGGAAGAGGATTCCAAGGGGATTTTTCGTTTCGAACTCCGTCCACGAGTCCAAGTCCAACCAACAAACGTCGTCACTTTAGTTTCGTCTCCTCCTCTCTTAACCCTTTTCTTTTTGGTTGGGTTGCCCCATGAATTTCGACTAACACTGATTCCTTTCATCCCAGACCTAGGACCGTCCCTGTGAAACTACTCTGTTTATCTTATTCTCCTAGCGTTTTGACGAGAAGGCGACCTCTCTTCTCCTTTTACACATGGGCGTCAGAACGGGAAGGAACCGGTTCCTAAGGTAGTGCCAGACGACTATGGAGTACCACCACCAAATCTGCGATTCAACACAAGTTGAGAAACACTGGAGTACCTGACATCGGGTGGTTCGTAGAGACAGGGATCCTAAAGGGGCCGTTCGTGTAACCTTGCCCAACTGTAAAGGAAGAGATCCCCTAGAAGAAGAAATTTTGGGACACAAAATTTCGTACCCAAGCTAGGTTAACGTCCGTCTAACGAATAGTGACTCGGTGGTCCCTTCGACACTGTGACGTATGAATCTCCACACACATATCCAGTCTTACCGGCCTACGTCATCACAAGTCCATTGAGACCCTGTGCGACGGGTCTCGAGTGCGAACGTGTATCGACAACGAGGTACTTACCGAAGACATTCCGCCACCTGTTTTATACTGTTTACCGGGTTGTCCCTCAGGAAGAAAAATTCTATGAATTATTAGTCTTGAAGGGATTATCGACCTCAATCATTTCTTAGACGGACGTCACGTCTTCTGGGTCCAAGCTAAGGATCCGACCCTTCTAGGGGACCTCTTCCTTTACCGTTGGGTGAGGTCATAAGAACTGACCACTTAAGGTACCCGTCTCCTCGGACCGTCTGATGTCAGGTACCCCCAACGTTCTCAACCTGTGCTGGATCGTTGATTTAGTGGCTATTAGTCCTTACTAAGGGGTCCGACTCCTCACACCCAAAAAAAGTTTATGTACTTAATATTTATAAAAGAGAGGGTTCTACCAAAAACATAAAAATCAGACCTAATACAAATACGGGGTAGAGAAGAGGAGGACCGGACTGCCCTTTGTAAACAGGGAAACATCGAGTGTACATTTTGAACCTTTTGTGGGTAGTTTATTTTTGTCCAATTTTATTTAAGGGACACTCGATACAGAGCTTTGACAAATAAACCTTTGACCTCTTTCAGAACCAACCTGTGACTCGTCTAAAACTTCAACGGTGGTTTTCCTGAAGATTCGTATTCAACGAAAATTTATTAAAACTATCATTGCATTCGACACCGTACAACCTTGGTAAACTATTTCACGTTCCGAACAGGGGAGCACTAACAAATCTTATTCGTGTCACTCAGTAAAAGAAGAGACCTACGGAAGTTGCAGGAGGTATGGTGCAAGATGAGGTCGAAAGGAGACACAAAGAATAACGACGAGTGTAAGAGAGAAGAATAAAAGGTATATAAACCGATTTGTCCTTTCCTTCCTTTCTTGTAAAAGATGGAAAAGATAATAAAGACGATCGTGTCTAAGTAAAAACAAATGGACATAAATTGATACGGAAGAAGGTCCTTGATAAATTCGACGAGTACGACCGAATATCAGACCGAGGACATACAACTATACCTATACTTGGACCTGGGGTCCCAGACAGTTAGGACCCACACTTAGGACTGAGGTGGTGAATATTTGACATACTTAGACTTTACAGAGAATTGACTAAACTTGGACGACAGAGGTGGACACTCTACTTCGATTACGATACTAAGTATTTTAATAACACTTTGGGTCTACACTATTATCTACTTTTCCCAAATTGTGTCCCAGACTGTGTATACTTTGTGAAATCTATTTACATTGACAGCAGTTATAGATCACGATAGGTATCAGACACAAAAAGTGACATAGGAATCTACAATAGATACTCACATTGTCATTCACATACCTATCCTAGAGGACCATTGTTCTTGAACTTTGCTTAGAACAGAAGGTCGAGATTTGACTACGAAAAACTGGACTTCAAAATTACTTAATTTATTCACCTCTTTGTGTGTATCTGTGTGCTGACTTAGGTAGAACAAATTCTTGATACGTCGACCGTCTTCGTCAAGAGTCTTCTTCAAAGTTTCATTTTCGAAAGCTGAAGATTGAGTCAACACTTTTCATTCCCTCTCCATTGGTCGGACCCTACTCCCGAAATTTACACTTGTCGTAGAATGACTTAAAGAGTTTTAGTCTTTATCATTATCCAAAACAACGACATGAACGTTTTTACATTTTTAATAACCGGGATAAAACTCGAGAAGTTAGGGTGGGTTTCACGACATTTATAGTGTTTTATTTTTGTTGTACAATAAGTTAAACCACCAAGTATACGTCTTTCACTTACACCTTGGTTATTCTTTTGCTTCGACACAAGACTCTAGATTTGATTCTTTTTATGTACCCTCACATACAAACTCGGTATGTTCACTTATTCGGTCTTGAAAACATGGTTTCGCCCCTCCTTTTCGACCCTCAGAGAGTTTGTGAATAGAACCAACTCTACAGTCCTTCTATCCCATAGTACTTCTGTCCGAATTAGAGTTGTAAATCTTTTGTTTATAATACCGTAGGTCGGGGTAGTGAAGTACCGTTTATCTACCCCTTTGTTGCCTTCGTCACTGTCTGAAATAAAAGAACCCGAGGTTTTAGTGACGTATACCCCTGCCGTCGTTGCTTTAATTTTCTGCGAACGAGGAACCTTCTTTTCGATACTATTTGGATCTGTCGTATAATTTTTCGTCTCCGTAATGAAACGGTTGTTTCCAAACAGATCAGTTTCGATACCAAAAGGGTCATCAGTACATACCTACATTCTCAACCTGGTATTTATTTTGACTCACGGCTTCTTAACTACGAAAACTTGACACCACAACCTCTTCTGAGATCTCTCAGGCAACCTGACGTTCTTCTAGTTTGGTCAGGTAGAATTTCCTTTAGTTAAGACTAATAAGTAATCTTTCTAACTAGGACTTCGACTTCGAAGTTATGAAACCAGTGGACTACACTTCTTGGCTAAGTAATCTTTTCTGGGACTACGACCCTTTCTAACTTCCGTCCTCCTGTTCCCCTGTTGTCTCCTACTCTACCAACCTACCGTAGTGGCTGAGGTACCTGTACTCAAACTCGTTCGAGACCCTCTACCACTTCCTGTCCCTTAGGACCGTACGACGTCAGGTACACCAGCGTCTCTCAACCTGTGCTGGTTCTTTGACTTGTTGTTGATGTCATTCTGATCTGACACTATCCTCACCCCCCTTGTCCTTAGATTAGTCGCTGGACACTAAGATAAACCTCTCAGATACTCTAATTCTTTCCTATTAGTCTAACTTTGTTCCCCTTTCTCTTCAGTCCTTGGTCTTAAAGTATCCCAAAGAGATCTAGGACGAGTCCTCTCTTTCGGAAACCCTCACTAATCGTTCTCAGGACGATTTGGTATTACCAAAGGAAAACTCTTTTCTACGATTGGACTAAAGAACTCATATACTGTTGTAGTGTCTTTCGAGTCGTGTTAAAAATTTTGACCGTAAATTTTTTTCAACCTCACATCAAGGAAATGTTACAACAAAATCAAAGACGACATGTCGTTTCACTTAAGTAATATATATATGTATATAGGGAATGAAAAATCTAAAGGAAGGGTAAATCCAGTGGTGTTTGGTAACTCAAGGGACGCCATATGACATCCAAGAGTAAGTCAAGTCAAGGTAAGTCAGCGAGTCAGCACAGACTGAGACACACAGGGGTACCTGACGTCGTGCGGTCCGGAGGGACAGGTAGTGGTTGAGGGTCTCAGGTGTTTTTGGGTACAGGTAACTCAGCCACTACGGTAGGTTGGGAGAGTAGGAGACAGCAGGGGAAGAGGAGGACGGGAGTTAGAAAGGGTCGTAGTCCCAAGAGTAATCAATAGATAAAATATGTGGCATAGTTATCACATATATATATATACACACACACATACATATATTACATGTATATATATCTGTATATATACACACATACATATACATACGTGTATATATATACATATGTTTGTGTGTGTGTGTACATATATCCAGTTAGGGTTACAGGGTTAAGTGGTGTTAAGGAGGAAGGCGTAACCATTGGTACTTAAACAGGAGATGTAGACACTCAGATAAAGACGAAAAATTTTATTTAAATACACATAGTATCTGAAGTGTATGCCCACTATAAACATTTCGACCGTCAATTGTTAAGGAACGATCGTCTCAATGTCAATTCAGAGTCTAGCCTAGTAGGGTTTCATCCTTTATTTCAGAACTTCAATAAAAGTAAAACACATCGTTAGAATCGAAGGGTCCACCGTGATCACCATTTCTTGGGTGGTCGGTTACGTTCTCTTCATTCTCTGTACCCAAACTGGGGACCAACTCTTCTGAGGGACCACCTCCCGTGCCGTCGGGTGAGGTCATAAGAACGGACCTCTCAGGGTACCTGTCTCCTTAGGCCACCCGATGTCAGGTATCCCAACGCCTCACTCTGTGTTGACTTCACTAAATCGCGTGTGTGTGTGTGTGTGTGTGTGTCGCGTTAGAACCATGTACTTGTGTGACGTAATGACTTTAGTTTTATAACCACACGTACGACAAGGTAGAGGTCTAGACGAGTTCCACCTGCGTAGAATGGGAAAAGTAGTTGTGTCCCTCGTAAAGGATTGGTCCGTGAGATTTCAGTAAAGTGGCGGAACTGCGTCGGTCCGTACTCGGGTAAAGTACTGGACTTAAGACAGTAACGGATCACACTTAAAGAAACATCGTTAAAGTGATAGACTATACTGGAGTAATAAACAAATCGAAAAGAAAACAAAACATACACAGACGTTTTTTGTACGTTTCAGACACTTTCACTCTTGAGACGGATATAACAAATTCAAGGGTCATCAGTCTTGGTACTGACTACGAATCATCTACCGGTTAGTATTTACACAATTAGTGAGTCAGCACAGGTTGAGAAACGTTGGGGTACCTGACATAAGGTGGTCCGAGGAGAAAGGTACCCTAAGAGGTTCGTTCTTATGACCTCACTCAAAGGTAAAGGAAGAGGTACCCTGGAAGGGTTGGGTCCCTCACTTGGACGTAGAGAACGTAAGCATCCGTTTAAGAAACGGAGATCTCGGTGGACCCTTCGTACTGGTTAGTATTTATGAACAACTTATTTGTTTAGTCACTTACTTTTTAATAACTTGATCTAAAGACCAACATAAAAAGAAGACAATTGAGTTATGTCGTTTAGTCAAAATCGTTCAGTAGAAATTATAAGTCGATAATAAGAACCAATGGTTGTACAAAACCCCATAATTAATATTTAAGTAGACCCAAAAGATCAAGCTAAAACAAAATAAATAGTGAGATAATCGGATTTTTGTTAAACGTAGTTAAGACTCTTGCGTGTAGTCACGAACAGAAAGAAAATTTCCCACAAACGGACACTGAGTTCGAATACATGAGAATCCGTCTTCGTATCGAAATACATCATACATATAAAGTTTTCCGACGTTACATTCTGTCCTGAGCCATTTTTTACCTTAATTAAACTATTTCAATGTCTTCAGTCTTTCACGATCCAGTAAACTCCCCGACTCCTACCCTTAACCAAAGAGGTCATCACAACAAGACATGGAATAATTAGACGTACTAAACTTCTGATCGAACCTCGACGAGTCCCAGATTAGTATTTCAAAGAGGTGGACACTCCGTCTGACGGTTAGTAAGTAAGTGTTTTGTAGATGGTTTGTAAACGACACATGGTCCATGACGATTTCTTTTTGACCTTATCTTGAACTAGAAGGAGGAGTCCTTCAAGTCAAATAGAAAACTTCAAAATAAGAGACTAGTACCTGACTGAAAAGTAAAATCTCTGGGAACTGAGGGACCAAAAGGAAGTCCAGAACGATAAGTTCACTGAGGGAAAGGGAGGTATTAGGATGAGAAGTGCAAGACTGGGTGGGAAATGACTGTTGGTCGAATGAACTTGGACGTAGGTAGAAGATAAGCTTGGACATAGGTAGTGAAAAGGTGGTCCGAGGGAGACAGAAGTTCAGGAGTCAGAATCAAACGTCGGTGAAAGGAGGTCTTCGAGGGTGGGGTGACTTAATTAGACCGAACGGTAAATCGTTTAGTTGTTAATACAATGAATTACCCGAGAAGAACAAATAAGGATTTTACACGGAAGTGTGGGTCGCAAGGGACTTGGACGGGCTCCTCGGTGTAATCACTCACGGAAAAGATGATGAAAGACTGTAACAACATGTACCACTACCACTATGTTCTCGGGTTCAAACAGTGCCTACAGTACCTACAGTATTAGAGTCGGATATGTTGTTGTTTTACCTCCATTTATAATAGTAGGTGTGAAGTCTCTAATCTTCTGGGTCGAGGAGTTTCCATTTTATCAGGCGGGATGTAATTGTTCACCCTTTCACCGTCCATCCAGACAGAGAAAGGGTTTGGAACCCATAAAGGCTTATTATAGAGATGAACGAAGAGAACGTCGAACCAAGGTACCAAAGGAACGAGGATTTTGGATCTTTGGAAAGACATTCGTTTCAATTCAGTCGTGTCATAGACTCTGGTACCGTTTTTACTCAGTGACAGACACTTTTGAGGAAAGATTGAATTTATGGTATTAAGTAAGACAGACAGTAGAATATGTATATTGAGTTTGAATAAATCGGAGTGAAAAATTCAATATAGAAAAGACCAGTAATCCCTTTTGTGTAGGGTAGTAACAATGGTAAAGTGGGTAAATTTGTAAGATTATACAACGAATTTGGTTTGGTTAAAGGAATCGGATACGATAAGTTTTACCATATGTGATTCGGGAACCTTGAGAACTTGTGAACTTTACGCGACCAGGTCTGACTCCACATGAAATTGAAATAGTATGACCTAATACTTCTGAACATATATTTTACTTATATACGATAGAGTAATTATTAAAGAACTCATGTATATCTTTACAATTATAAAACCTATATAATCCAATTTTTTTGTGTAACAACTTTAAGTAAAGTGGATAACAAAGTCACACCGGTCACCTTCAAATCTTTAGTATAGGTACCGAGTGTAATGTAAAGACTACCTGTCTCTTCTGGAATCATGAGTATCAGTATCGTCAAGTTGGAGAGTCCAAATTCATGTGACAATGTGGATCTCACATATTTAAGACAAAATACGTTGACGTTAAGTAAATATAAAGAACTTACGTATGGATCGTCACTCAGAAATATCTTACTACAGGTAATTCTTACCAAGGCACCGTCTCCCGTGAGGTCGACGAGACACCCCAGCCGGACTACCAGGCCGTAACCCTGAACGAATGTTGCCGTGTAACAGACCTGGTCTGCCCGAAAGAATACACGAGACATAAACATCGTCGTTAATACTGAAGGTCCCAGTCCGTGAAAGTCGTCAATTATTGGTCAAACCGATTTTCAGGTAGTCGAAAGACCGGTAAGTAATTTACGATCCTTTACGAAATAGGGGTTCCAGTTATGACGAATCGAGTCAGTATGAAATACTACTTGTCTTTCTTACGAAAGGAGAAGTAACAGTTATCATAACTAACCGTCAAGAAACCCACCGGGACCAGTAAAAATAAACGGGAAGAAACAAAAGTTGACGGCTCCCCCACTGTAGTAGAAAGGAAAGTGTTATACCTGTAATAACGTTACGGGTTTCAGGTCATATTCCTCTAGGTGACAGTCCGTAACCTGGAGTGGAGAAGTAATAATAACATTTCACTGAGTGTTCCCTTTCCTTTAAGTCTCTTCACTCCTCTGGGTACGACATTTGAGATGTTCAGTGGTCGGACTATTTGATGGTAGAAATGGTGGTCGGTGTTACGAGGGTAATTTGAGTTTATCTTCCCATCTATACTGATTAAGAAGGGAAATGGCGGTATTTATTTAGTGTCGTACCTCGACCTTACTCTGTGTCTGAAAAGGTCCGACTTCTCTACTCAACCTCCGATTTTGTGACTTTGATAAAACTTTTCCTCGGTCCACCGGATTCGTTCCCGAACGAAAGTATCGGACGATACTTTCAACTCAACAGTGCACCACCGTAAATACCTTAAAATGATCTATAATTTATACCTAGTAGAAAAAACTATCGAGTGAGTGATTAATTAAATATATACAGAGACAGGAAGTTTCTGGAAGTGTTTAACAAGTGCGTTCCATAAGATTTAGAAGGGTTTTCGGTAAATAGATTTTAATTGTCGTCGGATACCTGTTTATAAAACAAACAGAGACTAAGTGACTTCAAGTTGACGTACTGAGTTACGTTCGCTACGGATCCTATATTTTCCATTGTCTTCCTTGAACCCGTAACCCTGGTCTGTGTACCATCTATTTTACGGTCTAAAAGTAAAACACAAAACGTGAGAAGTAAGTATTTTACCACGTAATTATAAATAAAACACCTTATTTTATATATTTCCTGACGAATCACGCCACGGAACTTCTATAACAGTGTCACTGACCCCAATTAGGTGTCACCTTACTGTTCCGACATCGAAAAGTAATGAGAACTATTCTTAGTCATATAAATTGACCGGTCGTGTCACTAATTAGTCCGAAGGGACCACCGAGTCTACCCTTTCTAAGACGGAGTAACGTCCTCTGGACCTAAACTAGGAACCCAACTCTTCTACGGGACCTCTTTCCTTACCGATGGGTGAGGTCATAAGAACGGACCTCTTGAGATACCTGTCTTCTCGTACCCTAGCGTTTCTCAGTCTGTTCTGACTCACTGATTGTGAAAGTGTCACTAAATGTGCATTCTTCTTAGTTTAATAATCAAGGAAAATCACAATAGTAATAACGACAAAAATAGATTAGGACTATAAAAAACTCACTACATCATATTAAATGGTAGTTTCTACGTCAAACCTTTTAAGTGATAATCTAGTGAGAAGTCGAGGTATCATATGTTAGGTAGTCTGTAGACAACACCCTGTCTGTAGACAAGAAACCAGTGTCCAATCCCCCCTGTCTCTATTTTTCCCACACAAGACCTCACTCTTGTGAACTCAGATTTAGAACCAAAGTAATGAATTGGTAAGACTCTGGGTTCCGTTTAATAAATGGAAGAGGTAGGACTTCGAACCTAAGGAATGGATACTTGGTCTTATCGTAGAGTTTCTTGGGTACGGGTATCGTCATAATAAGTGTCATCAATCTTCTATTTTAGTTGGGTTCACAGGTTGTAGTATACTCACCTATTTGTTTTACACCAGGTACGTGTTTTATCGTACAATCGGTCGGAATTCTCCTCCTTTAGGACAGTGTATAATGTTATACCTACTCGATAGTCAGTCAGTGTTTTTCTGTTTATAACATACTAAAATTAATATCCTCCATGAGTCTCATCGGTCTAAGTATCTCTGTTTTTCATCTTACCACCAATGGTTTCCGAGCCCCCTCCCTTCTTACCGTTCAACAAATTACCATGTCTGAAAATCAAAACGGTCTACCTTTCACAAGACCTTCTACCTATTACAACTGTCAATGAGTTGTTACACTTATATAAATGACGACGACTTGGAATGTGAATTGTCACCAATCCTACCGTTGAAAACCACACACACACACACACACCCGAACAACTCGTACGTACGACTCCGTGAAGTCAGTACAGACTGAGAAACAGGCTGGGATCCCTGGTATCGGGCGGATCGAGGAGATAGGTACTCTAAAGGGTCCGTTCTTATGACCTCACCCAAAGGTAAAGGAAGAGGTCCCCTGGAAGGGCTGGGTCCCTGACCTCAGTCTAGAGAATACAGAGGGCGTGACCGTCCACCTAAGAAATGGTGATCAGGGTGGACCCTTCAGGACACAATACACATAAAACGGTGTTAATTTTTATAATTTTTGGGTCTTATTGATAGTTACAGAACTGAGAAAAAAGTAACTCTCCTAATTTACCTTGTTACAGAAAATACTATATGAGACCACACCCTGTGGATTCATCTTTAGTTTATTTAACATCAATTTTTTTAAAGTTTTTGTTTTGTAGTTGTTGGTGGTCGTCACCTCAGACACACTTAGGTGTTGTCACTCGAGACTCGAGTCTGACGATTCCGACTTTTATCCGGCGTCAGCAAGGAGTTTTTTGTCTGACCTTGTCGTCAATCTCTGTCCGGTTCTGACGTTCTATTCTGTCTGCTGTCCTGTTCTTCTTGACACGGTCCCACTCCCAGCTAGAGAATCTCTGGGTCCTACTTAGGTCTCACCTCGGTTGTCCTCCGTCGTTTCCCCTTTGTGCTCAGGTCTGCCAGGACCCTTCTTTTCCGGTCTCCCTTCAAAAATAAAAGAATTTAATTAAAAATAACGTCACATTAACAAAATGTTACGACACAATCAAAGACGACATGTCGTTTCACTTAGTCGACATGTATAGGGATTATAGGTGAGAAAAAACCTAACGGAAAGGTAAATCCAGTCGTGTCTTGTGACTCATCTCAAGGGCCACGACGTGTCATCAAGAGTGATCAATTAGGTAAAATATATATTATCACCTACATACAGTCGCGGTTAGAGGGTTAAGTAGGGTGGAGAGGGGGAAGGGAGAACCACAGTCATACAAACAAGAAATGGACACTCAGAGACAAAGACGAAACGTCTATTTAAGTAGGCATGGTAAAAAGATTTAAGGTGTATATACGCAAATAATGTGATAGACAGAAAGAGAAAGACTGAGTAAAGTAAGACATACTGTCAGAGATCCAGGTAGGCGTAGAGACGTTTACCCTTTAAAATAAGGAAAGAAACCGACTCATTATAAGGGAACATTTATACATGGTGTAGTAGAAATAGGTAAGGAGACAACTACCTGTATCTCCCCTCAGAACACTGACCAAAGGGTGACACCGTCCTCCGACGACCCACACGGAAGTCGGGTAGATTTCAGGTCAGGTGACTTGCATCGAGGACTGTGGGTTCATTCGTCATTCAAGGGAGTAATGTTTACGAAAAGTATCCGGAAGTGAGTGAATTTGTACAGAAAGGGACTTCGATTGTTCGAACCGTTTAAACAAGAAGGATTGTTTTGTTACACGGTATTCTAAAAAAAAAAAAAATTTATTCCCATAAAGGATTGGACAATTTTACCAAGTCTTGGACAACCCAATCGACCCCGACAGAGGGTAATCCTACACAGGTTCGGGGTAACCCCGATGGAGTCCAGTCCGTCGTCGTCAAAACGAGTTTCCCGACCCAGTTAAACGAGAAAGTCGAGTGAACGAGACAGGGAGGTTTAGACCGGTGTAAAGGAGGAGGACTAGATTGTATAAGGTCGAAAATTAATCAAGGTCCGACCGACTACACGGACGGGGTAGACATGTTACGTATACACGGTTAAGTTTCAGACTTCAGCTACTTGATTCTCTCGGTTGACTTCTGGACAACTTCCTCCGTTTACCTCGGTGTGACAACGACCTTTTAAGATGGCCTCACGGACGGTCACGACCCGGGAAAGGTTCGTTAAGGACTTGGCGTCCAGACAATACTTTTCTGACGACTTAAGGTGCAGAAGGGGTCTGAGGAAGTCGTTGGTTTCCTATTAACTTCCTATCCTACGTTTGCGGAGTAGGAGACCCGTACATAGAGTACTAGTTATTGAAGAACCGACTCGGGTGCAATCGTCTTCAGTACCGGTCTTAGGTCGTTCCCGGTCGTCTTCCCTCTTTCTTTACTTCCGCTCATGTCAGGGAAAAAAGACTACTTCGGAGTAAACGGGGACTTTAGGCGTCGGTTCGGAAAACGTAGGTTCCAAGACAAAGTGGACGAACAGACACAAACTATCAAAATCGCTAAAAACACGGATGATAACAGGGAATCATAATAAAGAAAGAGGAAGCAATATATATATTTCTCTTTTGCATCGTACTCACAGATACATGTATACACGTAAGGAGAGACATATAAGTGTGTATTTTGAAATCCAACTTAATTATGTCAATTTGTGTCAGACTAAGAAACATAGCGTGAACTTTTGTTACGTTTATAAATTTAATATGTGGGTCTTTATCTTATTATAATGAGTACACCATTTTAGAGAGTCTAATCGTCTACAAAATGAACCATCTCAAGTTAAGTTTAAAATAATCTGTACACTACTTACGATTAAAAAGGGTAAACTTCACCGTACACTTTTATAAGAAAATTAATTACATAGACAAGTAAAAAAACTCCGTATAAATGACTTACAGATGATACACAGTCCGATTTAAATGGTAAATCATCACTTGTTATTTTAATACATCTGATTTGATGAATGAAGTACCTTGTATATAAAAGTGTTATAATTACTGGAAAATGAATAAAAGAAAGTTTATTACTTTTACTTCTGTGACTTATGAATTCTAAGTCACTAATAATAACGATTGACTTTACTATTAAGGATAGAGTAATACTATAATAGTACCGAAGAGAATTGAAATTCTAATATTTACAAATCTGAGACACTCAATGGAACCTGGAACTGTGAAAAAACCCACAGAAAGAGGACAGTGGGTCGTTGGTAATAACTCGGAGTGTAAATATAATAACAAGTCAACGAGTCAGAACAGACTGAGAAACGTTGGGGTACTTGACGTCGTGTGGTCCGAAGGGACATGAAGTGGTAGAGGGCCTTAAACGAGTTTGCGTACAAGTAGCTCAGGCACTACGGTAGGTTGGTAGAGTAGGAGACAACGGGGGAAGAGGAGAACGAAAGATAGAAAGGGTCGTAGTCCACGGTAGGATGTTAAGTGACTGGGTGAGGGACTGGGTGTTTCGGACAGACCTCAAGTATTACCAACCTAGTGTGAAAAGTACGACCCTCATATACGAGAGAATCGGACCGCGTACATGTCTAAGACCAACTCTATCATCCTTTTTCGCGTCAGTAAAGTGACTTGACCTATTTTATTCGTCAGGGTTCTACCTAGTAACGTTTAGGGAGAATCCCCTTTTCATTTCGTTTTTGAGGGTCACAGGGTCCCTGTGACGACACGTTTGTAGTTTCAGAGTACAGGTCAACCGTCCCGAGGACAGTCACCGAGAAGTCGTAGGACACTTAACGAGGACCTGCGACGGGTCCAGGTCCAAAGTCCTCTTCTTTACGACATAATGTAGAGAGTCCTAACGAATGTCATTGACAGAAGGGGTCTGATACGGTGTCTCAGAATAAAGGGTCACAAGTTCGATTGGAAGATGAGAGACTTTTAGAGTGGGAGAGGGACCTAGGGACCAAAGATTCCTTCTCACAGTAGTGCTTCGTCCTTCATAAACAGTTTCACTTAGTCCATCCTCGTGTTTTACGAAGCGGTCCTAGTTGGGGAAGGTATCGTCATTCCTCTTGTTTTCTTTTAGACCTTACCTTCTGTCAGATGGAAACTTAAACCGAAACGGACCAAGTCTGGCCGGTCCAAATGGATACTGGACGCCACAACTGGTCCGAACAGTCAATTTCGATTTGTGTAAAGTGTCACCGCCGGTCGGTTTTTGTATTTAAGACGGTTTTTGATTTGTGACATCTTCCAGACAGATCAAAGTTTCGCAGATACGGTTGACGTGTCAAGTGCCCCGCAACACCCACACTAAAACGTCTTCGTGACCACCCCATCAGAATCTCGGAGGTCGAGAGACTACACCCCTTTCCAGAGTTCTCAAAAGAAGTGGAGGATACTTTATTGGTTCCGACCTACACCCCTTACAGATTATTTTTTTTCCGGTAGCTTAGACCACTATACGGGTGACCTATCGAAGTTCCATGCTTCAAAGGTCTCTCGGGACAGCCCCTGCGTCACCTCTTCCAACACCCCTTCACGTCCTTCGGACACACCTGGGAGGAAATTCTATGGGTTCCCCGGAGGGACCACTAGACCCGAAGGGCCCACCACGATCACCATTTATTGGGAGGACTGTCACGTCCACTACATTCTCTACGTCAAATCTAGGGACCCAGCCCTTCTGGGGAACCTCCTCCTTTACCGTTGGGTGAGGTCATAAGAACGGACCTCCTAGGGTGCCTGTCTCCTCGAACCAACCGATGTCAGGGATCGTAGCGTCTCAGCCTGTACTGATTTCGTTGAATCGTGTGTCCGTGGAGGTTACCGATTGTGAGGTTCGAGAGTCACGCGCCACCCCCACCCGCACCCCCACCCCAAACTAGGGACCACTTACTTACTCTGGGGTATACGGAGTTGATTCTCAAGTGTACCACCTTGATTTCTAGGGTGCACGTCGTTGATTCTGGGTCTCGTCGGTGTATTCTACTTATTTATAATTTTTGTTTGTTTGTTTTATGAACTCCAATGGTCCTTCCCCGTTTCTCATCCCAACATTTTTCCAACTCGAATTCCCTGACTCCTGACGTCAAAACAAAACAACAGATAAAATTTTAGTCTACTCTAGATTCTTACAGAGAATACCGTAGTCTAAGAACCCCAGGTATAGGGTTCGACTCACCACGTCGCTGTAAACCCTTGGTGTGCCGAGATGGATTACTGAACCCTTACGCCCCTAGGTATTTATGTTCCCGTATGTAACAGATTCTTATTTGTGTACAAGCGTAAAATGACGGAAACAAATTGTCTATAAAAACTGTCTAACGACACACGACTCACGACTCTTATTTCGTTACTTAACAATAGAGGTTCGTGAATATTAAAGTACCTGCCAAATCTGTTCCTTCGTCCGTCAATCTTTCCGACACACCACGCACGAGTCAGTGTAGACTGGGAAACACTGTGGTACCTAACATCGGACGGTCCGAGGAGACAGGTGTCCTACAAGGTCCGTTCTTATAACGTCACCTAAAGGTAAAGGAAGAGATCCAGAAGGACTGGGTCCCTAACTTGACCTCAAAGGACATAGAGGGCGGGGTCGTCCACCTAAGAAATGTGGACACGGTCGTAGTTGGACAGGTGGACCCTTCGGACAATCCTTGTTACCCAGTTCACGAGAGTCTCCCTACTCGTATCTGCTGCCATCCCCATATGTCTACCCCGTAGAGTTAGAAACCCTTACAGTTTCTTTAAGTCCCTTAAAGATCCTCCTAGACCTCCCAACACCCTCAGTCAAGTCACTCTGCTTTCCCTTCCTCAGAAGACACGTGTCCTTTATCGAGGACCTTTCACGGGAGTACCTTTAGGACAACCTATTCGTCTGTAAACTCAGCTCTGGACCTCTTACGGTCAAGTCCTCTTAAAACGACTAAAGTCCTCTTGCCGGGACCCTTACTACGCGTGAACTTCCCAAGTTCCTTGTCACCTCTTTCGTTACACCAGCATCATGGTGCTCAGGTGGTGAGTGTCAGACAAGACTGGAGACCAGGGGTCACCCGGCATAAGAGAGGGTAATCGAGAAACTTTGTACCGGGTCAACCATAAAGGTACCCAGGGAGGGGGGACGTGGGGAACGGTAGGAGTGAAACCAAGTATTTGAAAGATGTCAACTTAAGGAGAGGTTGACGTCTAGTCTTACAATCAAAAGAATGAATATCATCACTTCTCGGGATTTGTTTCCCGGGTCGAAGTCGGGAAAGACAGAGTGTCACTATGACCGAGGGAAAAGGGCCGAAACCTGGTCACGGAACTCAGTGGTCGGAGACGGATATTAAGACGAGGTTCCTGAAGGAGTGCGATGTCGCCGTGACTGAGGACGAATTTGGGTTTACCGAAACCTCCTCAGGGAAGATAAAGAGATGGGAACCCTAGGGGTTCCAGTCACGAGGAACCGTTTATAGTTCCACTGAGATAAGAGACCACCGAGTCTGTCAGTTCTTAGAAGGATGTTGCGTCCTCTGGGCCGAGTTAGGGACCCATCCCTTCTAGGACACTTCTTCCTTTACCGTCGGGTCATAAGAATGGACCTCTTAGGGTACCTGTCTCCTCGGACCATCCGACGTCAGGTACCCCAGTGTTTCTCAACCTGTGCTGACACACTGATTGTAAAAGATAGAGACCTTTAGTAGTAAATCTAGATGGTCCCTTAAGAACTCTGGGGTGTGGGACGAGGTGGGTAGGACAAAGTCGGACACAGATTCCCCGAGAAGCGTACCTCTAGGACCGTCCGGAGCACCAACTGTAATACATTTAATCCTGTCAGATTAAGTTATGCACGTAAAGTTTCAACGAGACCGAGTCTCTCCTAACATCCTTTCCATTTCAAACGTCAAGACCCATCACCACCAATCGTCGAGTGCCGGAACCTGAACGGGAGAGAATAATGGTATAATTTGATACGTAATGGACTCCTTCACGTCTTCACCGTCGACTTCGACTCTTATGACTGACATCCCAGAGTGAGATATCGTTCCAAAAGAGATTGTAAAGGGTTCAACTACATTGTCCCACCAGATTCGTCCCTTCGGTAATAGATCGAAGGTTGCTGATCTTTAGTGGACCTAAGTGAAAAAAAAAATTCAATTATGTATTTTATTATGTAAGTAGAAAGTTTTACAGTTCATTAAGATAAATTTTCACATCATAAATAAAGTGAGTAGATTCTGGGGTTTAAGTACAGAGGGTCCTTGTTGGTGTATGATGACCATATATTGGTTAAAATATATACGTAAAATACAAAAGTAAAAATCTCTAGTAAATAACGAAAGGTGGTTTCTTCTACTCGTAAAGTCGTAGGACTATGGGGGTCAGACCTAAACAAAGGAAAGAGGTGGGAAAGGTAAGAGGGTCATAGTCTCGACACACAAATGTAGCCCGATGAGACCACCGAGTCACCATTCCTTGCACGGACGGTTACGTTCTCTGCACCAAAGGCAAGGACCCACCCCTTCTAGGGGACCTCTTCCTTTACCTTTGGGCGAGGTCATAAGAACGGACCCTTTAGGGTACCTGTCCCTAAATCACCACCCGAAATCAGGTACCTTAGAGTTTCTCAGCCTGTGTTGAATCACTGAATCGTGTGTACGTGTGCAAGTGGAAAAATTAAAAAAAAATTACGAACCAAAAAGACCGGTACGTCGTGTCGTACGTCCTAGAATCAAGAGGGTGATCCCTCGTTTAGGTGTGGATGACGCCTTCGTGTCTTAGAATCGGTGACCTGTCGGTTCCTTCAGGGGCTCAAATACAATAGTACTATCGTATTAAATCGATTACAAGTGTTTGTTTTAGGACATGATACGGTCCTAATACAAAGGAAAGAACATGTGTTAACACGAAAAGGACCTCAAAACTTAAAAAACAAACGAGTCGAACGATACACAGAGAACCGTTAAGAAGAAGACTTGTGACTGTCTATACATTTTGTGTAAGGGTCATTCAGTTCGTGTAGTCCAATAGAGACTCAGGGAAAAACATTTACAATCTCGTCCTTCTTCAATCTTTACTGTAGGAACATACATTTCATTACTTTTTTACCACCCCTGACCGTCTTCTCCAGAACATTTTAAACAAAATCCACAACTGTAAAAGGACATATGGAGAAGGTGTCTTTCTGTTGTCTAACGTAAATTTTTATTTACATAAGTCTTTATTTATAAGAACAATGTCCTTTCCCGAACTCGTCATCATAAACCACTAAAAATAAGATATGTAGTAAATTTTTTATGGTCTATTTATAGACGATCAGTCAACTTTCAATTTTATCTTACAGATAATTTTACAGAAGGTCGAATTCGTCTCTCACGGACACTTTTGTGTCCTTTTAGTGACACTTGGGTAATTTGTCTGCTTGATAGACCCCTGAGACACTCACAAGGGTATACGTAAGTATATGTGTGCAATTAAGACTACGTACGTTAGACAAAGTAATATCTTTTCGTTGTCTTTCAAAGGATCAATCAATTATTTGTAATGTTTTAAGACGATGGTTGTGGACTCAGGGTCATTAATTCATACTTCCCATTAAAATGAACACTTGTATTTACGTTTTTATAGTTTACTTTCAGGTTATACAGTTTACATCGTTTTATAATTTCCCAGAGACTACCCATTGACTAGATAAGGTACTCAAGTATATAAAAAGTTCTGTGAGTAGTGATTATTATGTAACTTAATCATTCAGTTCACTCTTATCCGTAAACTTGTTTAAGTACGGGTAAGGACAAAAAATTCTTTGTATAAAATTTCATCTTTATCACTCATAAAATTGTACTATTTTTTTTGTGTCCTAAACCCTATTTTTTTTTCTGTGTCATTTTGTACTTATTCGTAGTTTTTTCCTCCCAAGATACTTTTTACTCCAAACTCTTATGACAAATTTTGTCATTTATTGTCCGGTCTTTGTCGTTTTTAATGTTGGTCTAAAGATAAAGGTCTAGAAGAGTTTTCGAAAATACAAGATTGTACTTACACTCAAAGATTCTTCGATAAATGAATAAAATTGTAAATTTTTAAACATGACCTCATATCAACTAAATGTTACAACACAATTAAAGACGTCGTGTCGTTTCACTAAGTCAATATGTATGTATAGAAAAAAAAGTATAAGAAAAGGACATACTAAATAGTGTCCTATAACTGACATTAAGGGGTACGATATGTTATCCTGGAACAGCAAATAGGTAGGATATACATGGTTAAACGTAGACCATTAGGGTTTGAGGGTCAGGAAGGGAGGAGGGTGGGGTCGTTGTGTTCGAACAAGAGATATAGACACTCAGACAAAGACAAAACATCTATACGGTTCTTCGATAAATTATACGTTATATTCTTAATTGGGGGAGGGAGAGGGGTAATTGTACTAAACACTGAGCAAAGAGAGAACGGTTCTTACAAGTAACAGTTACGATACGATACTTAATTGAAACAAGGCCTTCTAGGTCCGTTACGTCATTCGGTACTCATCTATACTCCAATACTTGTAACCTTTCTTACTATTATTAGATAGTAAGAATGTTTACTGAGTGGTCGGGAGAACTATATTGGTCTCTTGTTGATTTTTAATATTTTGCTATGAGACCGTATTGAAGTCGGTTTTGATCCATGTTGTTATTTCTGTGTTATATTGAATTGGTCGTTTGCACCTTCTGGACCTCTCTATTACACCGACAATGGCGTATCCTGATGATGGGTCTACAAATAAAAGGTTTTAATTAAAATCCAAATTATAGTATTTTTAGTTTTACAATAAATACACACTCGTTCGCACTCTACCTTTTCCCAACTATTTCTTAGAGGTTTTATGTAGACCTTCTTATTTATAATCTCTTAACGGGGGGTTTTTATAAGAACTCTTTTCTTATATTGAAATAAAGGACAGTACAGTCTACATTTTTATAGTACGTATCAACGGGATCAATTTATTATGTCCTTGATTACCCGTTTTTTTTTTTTTTTTCTTTTAATTGACTTAAATATTATTTACTTGTCGGAGAAAACTGCGTATGTATAACCTATAACGATTTTATGTACCCTTTGGATGATAGTGTTTATTAACTCTTTTCTCCTTACTAATGTACGTAGACTACCTGACTTATCAATTTACCTTATTTTCACTTTGCTACGTTCTTCACTTTCTTTTATATACACTCCCATATAGACTAACTCCCACTTTCTCAGAAAGAATTGTATTGGGGTTCCTTCCTATGTTCGTTTTACTAAAGACCCGAACTCCTAGATTCTCCCTTTTGAAGAGTTATGGGGTCGACTGTAGAATTCTAATTTCCTGATTACGTGTAACTTTTTTGTAACTTTTTATACTTTGAGCCTCTGACTTTTTATTTACATTTACCTCATTTCACGAGTCAGTGATTCGACATAGGTTGAGAAAACACTGGGGGACTTGACATCGGGTGGTCCGAGGAGACAGGTACCCTAAGAGGTCCGTTCTTATGACCTCACCCAACGACAAAGGAAGAGGCCCCTAGAAAGGTTTGGTCCTTAGCTTGGGGTCAGAGGACACAACCGTCCGTTTAAGAAATGGTGAACTTGGTGGACCCTTCGGGTTTACACGGATTTGAGTGCTGATTAAGTGTTTTCACCTTTTTGTTTATCACTTATATATCTGTTTTCGAGTTGAGTCACTAATAGTTTCTTTAAGTTCAATTCTTAATTGTACGATTGATTGTCTAATCCTCTCTAATTTCTACGAATTAAAAACATTACTACGTTACCATTTATACACGGTGTGTGTCAATCACTCTGGTATTTGACCATACAAAAAAAGATCTTTCATATAAATCATACATATAAATCTTTATATGTAGTTCTCAAAACTTTATTAAACGTTAAAAACTGGACTATGAAGAGGGAAATTACTACTTTGATGACCTTTTTCATTGTCTGTGTTCGTGATACGAAATTTTACAAGTGCTGTTAAAAATAAATAATTATGTTTACCCTCCTTTCGTGTGTGAAGTTTTTACTTCTCTCTAATGTTTTCAACACTACCGAAATTTATTACTTTATAGTGTAGGTGTAGTCTTACGCACGAAATTGTATAATAAACTATTGTAACCTGTTCCGATACGATTTTGTAATATCTTTTTCTATCCTGTGTCTTCATATACACACTCCATTAGGACTTAGTAGTACTTTTTTCTCACTGTCTTTCTGTTGTTACAGGTGAACATTTACAGTTATGTGATAATCTTTACTAGAAATTTATGGGTTCCATTAAAAGTCTCAAATTTCTAAGGGAATCCACTTGAAAATATGTAATAGTCCGTTTGTGTCGTGTATATTAATACTTTCTCACGTTTATAAACTTCCCTACTTACGTAACGAGGACCGCCAAAATAAGATAAGGATCTTTCCTGGACCCCACCGGTGTCACTCAACATAAAGACTGTACTAAAACCATAATCATGCCTGTAATTCTTTGACCCCTTTCTTCTCCCCCGTTTAACTCTCTCATATTAACTGTATATATATATGTGTGTGTGTGTGTATATATGTGTGTGTGTCAAGTCAAGTCAAGTCAAGTCAGAGAGTCAGCACAGACTGAGAAACGCTGGGGGACTTGACGTCACGCGGCCCGGAGGGGGTGGTAGACATTCTATCTATCTCGTTTCGACGTCAACTCGTGTCCCTCGAGCCGAACCACGAGACACTACTGGAACTTCCCACCCCTACTCCCCCAACCTCCCTTTGTATTCTCCCTTCCCTAGATACATATGAATATCGACTGAGACAACATATAGTCTTTTGTCGTGTTGGTTGTGTTCCGTTAGTAGGAAGTTAATTTTTAAATTTTGTTTTGTTTTTGGTTTACATTGTTATTACTTTTTCAAACTTTACCAGAACTCTTAATGGGTTTACACTGGGTCTCTGTCCTTTACTCGATTCGGAGAACCCTTGTACCGTGCTTTCTGAACGAGGTACGTCACAACGGTGTTTGAAAGTTAAACATTTTTGCACGTTGTAGACACTTGGTGTTATTTCGGTTACGTTAAAATTTGTAAAAGTAGAATTTACTTCTAGTGATTACTTAAACAACTTTGTTTTTTCCGTAAATTTGTTTTGTCTATAGAATCCAATAAAGTGAAGGATTAATGATACATAAATCAACAGACCTATAATATATGTGTCATAGAAGAAGTTAAGGTAAGTTATTTTTTATGAATTTTAATTTTTTGTTTTGTTTTGAACTTATTCCTCTCCAGGTTCAGGTGAGTCAAAAGTTTTGCCCATTTGTCCCACTCAATCCTTTAGAGTATCTTGAATATTTCCCTACATTTTAGGTGATATGTTTAATATTTTGGGTGTAGTATATTCAATGTAATCAAAGGGTTTTGAAACTGGTTTTGTCTTTCGTATGAAAAGTAGTTCGATCTTTTTGTGGACCCCAATCTATTTGAATGTTACTACTAATAGTTAGTTAATTAGAACTAAAAAACTATAACATAGACAATTAACGAAACATTTTTAGAAGTGGTAGAGTTTTGTGTAGAAAATAGTAGACAATGTATTTGCGGAAAAGAAGGTATCAAGTTATAAAACAACTAACACAACCATTAAAGACCAAAACACGTACGGTTCAGCGAAGTCAGTGCAGGCTGAGAAACACTAGGGGTACCTAATGTCAGGCGGTCCGAGGAGACAGGTACCCTAAGAGGTTCGTACTTATGACCTCACCCAACGGGAAAGGAAGAGGTTTAAGACCACTCAAGGTCAAATAAGGTATTTTTGTCTATGAAAAACTTTGGTTTCAGTTTGTTTTATCCACCATAATAATAAGGAAGACTCTACAACTTTAAACCCCCTTCTAGTTCGTTGTCACTACTACCATCTTTATGGGAGAAGAACTGTATTTTACGTTAAAATCAATGTGTCAACTCTTGTTAATCGGTGTAAGAGGAAGACCTCCTCCTTTACCCTTGGGTGAGGTCATAAGGACGGACCTCTTAGGGTACCTGTCTCCTGGACCACCCGATGTCAGGTATCCCAGTGGCTCTCGGTCTGTATTGATTCAATGATTGTGTGTGTGTGTCGGTGTAATTGACCTCTTTTTTCTCAACTCTACGTCTTGAAAAGAACCTTTCTATCCATAAAATCAAAGAGGTTACTCGGGCTGGAACCGAAAGAATGTCATTAGAGCTATCTCTTCTATGGATTTAGCAATCTAGTGACGGTATAAAAGACCCCGTCTCGAAGAGATAAACGGTAGGTAAATTAAAAGGACAGACAAAAAGATCCTCTTTTAGGTAGACTTACTTGACGTCTAGTCGAGGAGGAAAGACCGAATGAAGACATCAACACAAACCTATGAAAAGAAATAGCGTCAGGATTAGATGTAGTAAGAGTACACAGTATACGATATACCAGTGAGTCGAAGGTCCCTAAGGGACCACCGAGTCTACCATTTCTCAGACGGACGTCACGCTCTCTGACCTCAAACTAGGGACTCAGCCCTTCTAGGGGACTTCTTCCTTCACCGTTGGGTGGGGTCATAAGAACGGACCTTTTAGGGTACCTGTCTCCTCGGACCACCCGATGTCAGGTGTCCCAGCGTTTCTCAGCCTGTGCTGACTCACTAAAGTGAAAGTGAAAGTATATGACATACCTGAGAGTCGAAGGTACTTCTCAAAATCCACCAAAGATTCTGAATTTTTTTTTTACACTAAATTTCCATGTTTTCTTTGTAACTGTAGAACTTCTTGAAGACCTAAAGTCCAACAATCGTCTCGACGGTTTCTCCGTTTCCCGGGGGGACCGTTTGTAGACACGACTTCGGGTTCCTGGAGACAGAGAAACGAGTATCTCTTATCCTTTGTACAGTGGAGGTCGTTTAGTTTCGAATCTAGAGTTCCGAGTCCTTCGACTACTGGGAAACCCATAGACATGGTTGAGAGAAAGAGACCTTGTCGAGGGTTCCGTCGTTTCCTCTCTATGTGGTAACAGGGACCGTGCCGTCCGTCACGGTGCGGCCCTCTTTGAGTCTCGAGAGACGACGAGTACATGAACCAAAGTTCAAAGGTCTACCGTTGACCCGGAGAACTTTTGGTAGAAACACTGAGACTTTGAAGTTTCTGTGTTCCTACCACAAAATACTAAGTAAAAAGTAGAAGGACACAACCTATTACACGAGGTGAATTTTTTGCAGATACTTAAAAATATTTAATCTCATCGGACCCGAAGGAACCACTGTGTCACCATTTCTTGGTCGAACGGTTACGTCCTCTGGGCTCTACGGTCAAGTCAGGGACCCAGTCCTTCTAGGGGACCTCCTCCTTTACCGTTAGGTGAGGTCTCAAGAATGAACCTTTTAAGGTATCGATCTCCTCGGACCGCCCGATATCAGGTACCCCAACGTTTTCTCAGTCTGTGTTGACTCTCCGACTCGCGTGCGTGTGACGAACGATACCACCGGGTCCAGAATACTTTGAACAGAGGGTTTGTTACAAGCAAAACAAACAAACAAAAAACACCTCCAGACTATTACTTCAGGTCTTAAAACATACCCAACGAGAGATTGTAAACATTGTAGGTACGTACTATCATAGGTCTCGGACCAATTTTGCAAATATACAATCCAGTTCATCGTAAACGTAAAATGATAAATGTTTAATTAATAATGTCACAAACGACCGTTTTGTTTGAGAGAGACAAGCTACACAATGTATTTAAATGTAGTCACAATCAAAGATAAATGGTAGACTCGGTGGTCCCTGGTAATAACCCTCCTTTATGATTTATTAAACTGAACACATATGTTAAACGGACATACACAGACATACACACAAACAGCCATCCATTACATCCACACACACAACACACATACACACATATATAATATAGTACAGTATAATGTAGTATAATATAGTATATATAATATATCACCCGAAGGGACCCGAGTTACCATTTCTTAGACGGACAGTTACGTCCTCTGTCCTAAACTAGGAACCCAGTCCTTCCAGGGGATCTCTTCCTTTACCGTTGGATGAGGTCATAAGAACGGACCTCTTAGAGTACCCGTCTCCTCGGACTGTCCGAAGTGAGGTTCCCGAACGTTTTCCTCAACCTGTACCGAGTCGTTGATTGGTTGTTTGTCGTTTATAATATAACATAAAAAAAGGGGTTCGGTCTGAATGCAACAACATAGACTAAACTACTGATTCGGTCTAGGAAATGTTTCCTTGTGTGTCCCGAAAGGACCGCCGAGGCACCATTTCTTCGGAGGAAGGGTCCTTCGTCTGCGTCCAAGCTAGGGACTAGACCCTGCTAGGGTGTACGGTGTTGATAACTCGGACTCGAGAGCTCGGGCCCTCCGCGTGGATGACTCGGGTCCGTGACGGCGATTGCTTCGGGGACGCGGGATCTAGGACTCGGGACGCGGGTCTCTCTGGAAGCGTTACGTTTCAGGTAGGCGGTGTCCATCTCTCGACAGGGGCGAGAGACGTTGATCTCTTTTTCGGACGCGTCGTCGTTTCTGGGTCGTGTCGGTTTTTATTTATTTTACATATTTATATATATTTTCCCTGTATGTACGGTGCACGGGGACCAGTGACCGTGAGAAAGAAATGGAGGAAGCGACAGTTTCTGTCGGGTCCCAGAAGTTGTAATAAGAGATCGTAACGTCAGACTACCATAGAGTCCCATCGGGTCACTATAAATGTGCCGTTGTGATTTAGAGAAGTCCAGACACTGGACACAGGACCACACTAGTCGCTCCCACTGTCCTGCACCAGTGCTTCGGACAGTCCTAGGAAAGTTGTCGTGCACCCTTCCTGCCTGGGGAGAAGAGGGGCCTAGTCTCTTGTGACACGGTCGAGAATTGACGCCACGGCGGACGGCCCGAAGAAAAATAAAGGACCTAAATGTTCCATGGCAGGACCTTATGGACTAGAATCGGACATTTGAGGGATTTAAGAGGTCATCTTTGACGTCCCACAGGACTTAACCTCAAAATTTTACCTTGAAGTAGACAGCACGGTCCTGTGTGTGAGGAGCTCCAGTTTCAACTGTCCTGGCCTCTCCGCGAGGCAGGTTAGCTGAAAGGTCGGCTCGCGTCTAAGGTGGTAGACGCCGGTTTCAGTCGTCTCAACCCTTAGTATTTGTCCTCCAGACCTTGGTAGGGAAGGTCGAATCCGTCGACTTTAGACCGTCCTTCTCAGACTGTTCGGTAAGTTTATTCAGGGTTTTGTGTAGACACCTTCACTCCTTCCTAGTTCGGCTCGGTCAGTTTTGGTCGTCCCCCCAAATCTATCCTTTCCGACTTTTAACGGGAGGACCTCGTCTTCGATTGGTTGGTGTGCACAATTTTCACCTTCTACCCGGGTCGTGACACAGTCCACCGGACGTCCTCCGCTACCCACCCACACTCGGAATTTGACTCTGAAGTCCTTCGAATCCAGGTGAACCAAAAGGTCTGTTCCCCTCCTCCCTCTGGTGTGTTCAGCGGGCCCTGAAGCGACAATGAGACTACAAAGACTGTGAGAAAGGAGTAGTTATATTCTTCGAAGTATTCCAAATTAAAAGTCGGTTTGGTATAGGTTATTATTAAGGGTTTGGGATCTGGGAGTAGTACAAATCAATAATAACCTCCTCCGATTCCCTCACGACTCCCGAAGGGACCCCGAGTCTACCATTTAGGCGGTAGACCCCGAGTCTTAGGCGGACGGTACGTCCTCTGGGTCTAACCTAGGGACCCAGCCCTTCTAGGGAACCTCCTCCCGTACCTATGGGTGAGATCATAAGAACGGGTCTCTTAAGCCACCTGTCTCCTCGAAGGTACCCCAGGGTTTTCTCAACGTATGATAGTTCGTTGAACGTGAAAAGTGAAGTTCCCTTACGAGTTTTATTTTTCCTGTTCTCTTTTCTACCGACTTTAGGGTTGACAAAGTTAACTTCCCACTTTCTTAATTTTTTATTCGGGTCTCGCTGTTATTGTTGTTTTTGTGAGCTGACTTTACTGGGAACTACTCCTTTCTTCTCTGTCCCTTGACCTTTTTTTTTTTTTTTCTGTTTTTTTGGGTTTTGTTTTTGACAGTAGTTTCCCGATTATAAAATCTCCTTTCACCATCTGTCCCTCTCTCTGGAGTAAAAGTCCTTAAAACACACGACCAACAATTTGTGTCAGTACCAATTTGTTCTTTTATATATTTGATGTTAGTTTACTTAATAGAATTTTGTTTCCATTATTTATAACTTTCGAGTAAAGGATTAATGATACACTACAAATAATGAAAATACGACACTTTTAATAAACACAGACAGAAGACCTTACTTACCACTCGAGGAAACGGAGAGAAGGGTTAAGATCAAAATTTCTAAAGTCTAAGTACCAAACTTTAGTCGACATCACCCTTGTACATGTGGTGACTGTAGTCCTTTTCGATTTTTATGTGTTTCATGTATTTTAATCTATATGACACCGGTCCGGCGACACAAAAACATACTCGAACTGAAGAATAGAAAATACTTTTCGAAAATTTATCCCCATATTAACTACGAAAACTTGACACCATAACCTCTTCTGAGAACTCTCAGGGAACCTGACGTTCCTTTAGATTGGTCAGGTAAGATTTCCTCTAGTCGGGACCCACAAGAAACCTTCCTTACTACGATTTCGACTTTGAGGTCATGAAACCGGTGGAGTACGCTTCTCAACTGAGTAACCTTTTCTGGGACTCCGACCCTTTCTAACTCCCGTCCTCCTCTTCCCCTGTGGTCTCCTACTCTACCGACCTACCGTAGTGGTTGAGCTACCTGCACTCAAACTCACTTGAGGCCCTCAACCACTACCTGTCCCTCCGGACCGTACGACGCTAAGTACCCCAGCGTTTCTCAGCCTGTGCTGACTCACTGACTTGACTTGACTGACTATTAATGAAATGTTACAACACAATCAAAGATGGCATGTCGTTGTACTTAGCCGATATACCTACGTATATAGGGGGGGGTGGAAACTCGGAGGGAGAGTGAGAGGGTAGGGCGGAGAGGTCCAGAAGTACCACGTGGTTCGACTGAGTAAATAATAAAAATACCAAAAGATCTGAATTCTTTTACTAACACCCTTTTCATAAATATCACGTCTAATTTAAATTTTACACAGTTCAGAAATAGACAATAGAACACTTAACGTGTTCATTAATTTTGTTATAAGAAAGGTGATAAACTTCTAATAATAGACTAGGTCCTTCTCTTACTCATTCACCTTAAAGGTACGTGTAGAACCAATAAAGTGGAAGTATAAAGGACGATTTTCTTTTCTTTTGTAGATGGTCGTAAGTGCAAGTTTGATGTAAGTTAATAGAGGTGACGTCAATGTCTGACGAATACCTATACAATCTAAGTCCTTCTATAGTTGTTTTCATAAGATGCTCTTAGTTAACCGTTATACTTCAAACATTGTCTCACAAAACGTTGGCACGACTTTCGGTACCCCAACGTTTCTCAGTCTGTGTTGACTCGCTTGACTTGTTGTTGTTAAAACACACAATATATAATATGTATACAACAATATATAGTAAGTAGGTCCATTTTAAGTATTATTTGAACCCACTATGTATATACAGATATAAAAAATTCTCTTGACCAATAATTTGTAAATGGCCTTGTAGTGACCTATCTTAGGTTATCCATTCTACAATAACCTATTCTGACATTATCACGATACACGACCCAGAACACACTGAGAAACACTGACATCGGTCGGTCCGAGGAGACAAGTACCTTAAAAGACTCGTTCTTATGACCTCACCCGACGGTAAAGGATAAGGTCCCCTAGAAGGGCTGGGTCCCTAACTTGGACGTAGATGACCCAGAGGACGTAACGTCCACCTAAGAATGGAGGACTCAGTGACTCCTTCGGGTGCTGACATCCCGATCTTGGATTTTGGTGTTAATAGAAACGGAAATGAAGGACCCGTCGTCCAGTAAAGGAGTTATTCGGTTTACGTCCTGGGAGACACGTATATTACCGTTATGACATTACTTTTGACCACCTATGATACTGGGTACTCTTAAATCCTCTTTACGGACATAAACAAATTGAAACAAAAAGAGAGTGACATAGAAATGTCCTCCTCTCGACTTAACACTAGACTGATTATCTGATTCTTTATGTACATTTGACACAAACACCGAATATTTGAACGTCTACAAAATACGTCATCTCTATTATTTTCCTTTAGAGAGACAGAGAGAGAGATGGTGTACACAAGTGAGTGTGGAAAACCCCTACTTGACTTGCGAGTTTCGTGACAACGAATGTACATTTGTCATGTCCCTGATAAGGGATTCAGGACTGGCCGTGTGTGAGAAGTCCTAATCCCAGGTCTAAGACTTCTGTCTCCCGAAGGGTCCACCGTGTCACCATTTCTTATACGGACGGTTACGTCCTCTGAGTTCTGTACACCCAAACTAGGCATCCAACCTTCTAGGAGACGTCCTCCTTTGACGTTGTGTGAGGTCATAAGAACGGACCTCTTAAGGTACCTGTCTCCTCGGACCAACCAATGTCAGGTACCCCAGCGTTTCTCAGCCTGTGCTGACTTGTGTGTGTATAAGTACAGACTTCTACTTCCGTAATCCAAGTCCGACCCAGGACCTTTCGGAGTGTACCCCGGATCTACGGAGAGGTTCGGCGGGGGTGTGAGGTCTTTGGGTTCCAAGATCGTGTGTCCAGAAGGGAAAGAGTCTCGACAGCAAGTGGGTTTAGAAGTTGGACTGGGAGTACGAAACTCCAAATCTCTTCGTCTCTCGGGTCTACAATGGGTGAGAGTTATTAGCCGAAGTGTGTCTTTTTTTAGTTAAAACCTCCTCAATCAAGTACTTCTTTGATGATAGAAGGAAGAGACTAAGTTAGTTCCTAGACGCAGTCTACCAGTCAGGTGTCAATCGAAGAGAGTGTGTGTGATCAAATGTCTTTGTCCCTGCATTCTAAAAGAACGAATTTGATTAAAATCCACTTCACTAAGTCTAAGTGACGGTATTGAGTACCAAGTCCATATTACGTGTCGTACAGGTCTGTCCTTACTCGAAATAACCTAAGGGTCAGATACTTCCGTACCGAGTGGTACATACAGGTAAGACCCGACAACAAGAACTACCCATAGATGGTGTTACAAGTTTCCCCAGACCCTCGGTATGTCTCCGTTTGTCCTTATCGTTACGATAAGTTCTTGTCGAAAAAAAAAAAAAAAATTGTACATAAATAAATACCGACACGACCCAGAAACAATGTCGTACGTCCGAAAGAGATCAACGACGTTCGCTCCCGACGGGAGGTCCGAGGTACACACCCGAAGAGCGACTCGTCGAAGAGAACAACACCTCCTACCCGAGATCCCGTGCGTCCGAAGTCATCACACCGTACACTCGAATCAACGAGTACGGTACACGTTAGAAGGGACTGGTCTATATCTTGCTATAAAGGTCGTAACCTTCCGTTTAAGAATTGGTAACCTGGTGGTCCCTTCAGGGTCCTTGTCTAAAACGTATTTTAAGAGTAGGGGACCTCCTCCCGTACCGTTGGATGAGGTCATGAGAACAGACTTCTTAGGGTACCTGTCTCCTCGGGTCGTCCGGTGTCCGATGTCCCAATGTTTCCTGGTGTGTACTGACTCCGTTCAATCGTACGTACGTACTTAGATAGATAGACAGATAGATAGAGAAGTACGAACCGAAGTTGTCGTACACTTGGTTCTTGAAGGTCTACATGATCGACCTAAATCTTTTCTGTCTCCTTGGTCTCTAGTTTAACGGTTGTAGACAACCTAGTATCTTTTTCGTTCCTTTAAGGTCTTTTTTAAGATGAAGACAAAGGAACTAATACGATTTCGGAAATACACCTCGTGTTGTTTAACGTCTTTTGAGAATTTCTCTACCCTTATGGTCCGGTGGAATGGACGGAGGACTCTTTGAACATACGACCATTTCTTCGTTGTCAATCTTGGTCTGTACCTTTTTACCTAACCAAGTTTTAGCCCTTTCCTCATACAGTTCCGACACATAACAGTGGGACGAATAAGTTGAATAGACGTCTCATGTAGTACACTTTACGACCTGACCTATTTCAAGTTCGACCTAAGTTCTAACGGTCCTCTTTATAGTTATTGGAGTCTACACGTCTACTGTTGTAGGAATACCCTCTTTCGTTTCTCCTCGATTTCTCGGAAAACTACTCCCACCTTCTTCTCTCACTTTTTCTACAGAATTTTGAGTCGGAAGTTTTTCGATTCTGGTACCGTAGGTCAGTGTAGTAAAGTACCGTTTATCTACCCCTTTGTTGCCTTTGTTACCGTCTGAAATAAAAGAACCCGAGGTTTTGGTGTCGTCTGTCACTGACGTCGATACTTTAATTTTCTGTGAACGAGGAACCTTCCTTTCAATACTGGTTGGATCTGTCGTATAATTTTTCGTCTCTGTAATCAAACGACTGTTTCCGGTTATATCAGTTTCGATACCAAAAAGGTCATCAGTATATGTCTACACTCTTAAACAGATATTTCTTCCGACTCACGGCTTCTTAACTACGAAAACTTGACACCACGACCTCTTCTGTGAGTGAGGTCACAAGAACGGACCTCTTAGGGTCCCTCTCCCCTCGAGGGAACCTGACGTTCCTCTAGTTTGGCTAGTCAGGATTTACTTTAGTCAGGACTTATAACTAACCTTCGTGATTACGACTTCGACTTTGAGGTTATGAAACTGGTGGACTACACTTCTCGTTTGAGTAACCTTTTCTGGGATTAAGACCCTTTCTAACTTCCGTCCTCCTCTTCCCCTGCTGTCTCCTACTCTACCAATCTACCGTAATAGCTGAGTTACCTGTACTCAAACTCATTTGAGATCCTCTATCATTCCCTGTCCCTTCGAACCACATGTTTCCCAACCTGTACTGACGCACTGACTTGTTCTTGGTAGATAGCAGATGGAAAGATAGTAAAAAGATGGATGGATGGAAGGATACCAAAGTAAGTATCTCGATTTCACTGAATTAATATATATACTTCCCCAAATGTACGGACGCAAATTATTCAACTAAACGGACCTTCAGTCTATAAGGGTGTTGTCCAAACATACACCTGTCCACCCCGACGCACGTCTCGTCTCACCTCCCGTCCCTCATCGTCTCTTCTTTACCCTCATCACACACAGATACGAAAGTGCCGGAGAAAACAAACTTATGTCACGGACCCCGTACGTAAATAGTAAATTCTTATTCATAAAGAACTCACACATGTCATACAGTCTGACAAGATCCTGAAACTTTCATGTAGCTTCATGGCGAACACTGCACTGTAACTATATGTAGTGTTCTCCTCCGTCTACCCTCGTCTCCCTCTTCCTGAATCTCCCGTCGGACCTCTCCGTCTGAGAGGTGTCGTTAGACACACAGGAGGTCCAAAACCTTAAAAGTAGGTTTACGAAGGGACCACCGAGTCTCCCATTTCGTAGACGGACGTTACACTCTTTGGACCCAAACTAAGGACCCAACCCTTCTAGGAGATCTCTTCCTTTACCGTTGGGTGAGGTCATGAGAACGGACCTTTTAGGGTACCTGTCTCTTCGGAAACTGGTGGACTACCACCCGATGTCAGGTATCCCAACGTTTCTCAGCCTGTGCTGATTCTCTGAAGTGAAAGAAATGCCTAAAAATTTCTATCACCGTTAGATACTGAAAAAGTACCTCCTAAACTTGAAGAGCGGGTGGGGTGAAGAAGTCTTATTTTTACTGACTTTACCTACTAGTTACAGATCCTGTAATCAACTGGGTGGAGACCAAATTTAAGAAACCGTAAAAGGGAGAAAAGAGGAATGAGTTCCAATGAGATTTTATCCGGAATCCCATAGAAGGGACTTTAAACCCACGAAAAGGCATGACTCTTCCGATTAAATCGAAACTAGACGAAACAGAACTGAATACTTAAGTGAACCTGAGTCGACTGTACAGATACCACGGTACCTGTACGACTCCCAAATGGGTTTGCGTAGGAATCTCCTTACTCACACTTGGCCTCTTTTCTTTTACTTCTTTAAGGAGTCGAGCAAAAAGCGAGAAATTTCGATGAATCTGTACAGTAATCGATCCCTTTTTTTCTCAGGTAGACAAGTGACCTCTCCTGCAGCCAACTGAGTGGTTGTAAGTAAGGAGGGAAAAGTGAAACCCATCATCTGTCTACCAGACTCATCTGAAGGACTTAACAGATTTGGTTGGTTTCGTTGCGGTAGACGGGGTTGGTTGACAGACCAAGTCCTTTATTTCAGATCTCGTTATAAACTGATTCCTCTTCTACTTACTCAGGTAATTTACGAGTCTTTGTAACGACTCTTAAAACCCTGTG
Organism: Capra ibex; assembly: GCA_006410555.1. Lineage (NCBI taxonomy): Eukaryota > Metazoa > Chordata > Mammalia > Artiodactyla > Bovidae > Capra > Capra ibex. Next base: position 12,333,107 of record SJYO01014747.1, read on the forward strand.
GACATCGCAGACGAGAAAGTATCTTTTACACTATGTACCTACTTCGACTTTGAAACTATACCCTTCTCAACTCTCTGTGTCTCTCTTCCCCTCAATCTTGGGACTATTTTTTACACGGACTACAAATGGGTCAGACAATTGAAATATCAACGAATTCGATTATTTAAGAGAAATTATATACCCGATCGAAAAAAAAAAAAATGAAATAAATTTTTTTAAACAATCTCATATCAACTAAGTGTCACAATAAAGAGTCCACATGACGTTTCACGAAGTCAATGCGTATATGTCTATAAGAGAAATCTATCTGCAATAGTGTCTTATATCTCAAGAGACACGATATGTCTTCTAAGAACAACCAATAGATAGAATATATCACACATGTATAAATACGGTTCGAGGACTAAATTGTAGGAGAGTACAAAGGGGAACTCATTGGTATTCAAACGAAAACTATAAACATTCTGAACGAAGACTATAAACATTCTGAACTAAGACTAAACATTTATTTAAGTGGACATAGTAAAAGATTTTTTTAATCTAAGGTGTATATTTACTTTGCCGCACTATAAACGAAAAGAAACAGGTTGAAATGAATCGGACTATTAGACACACACACACACACGCGAGTCGGCGAGTCAGTACAAGTTGAGAAACGTTGGGATGTCTGACATTGGACGGTCCGAGGAAACAGGTGACTTAAAAAGTCCGTTCTTGTAACCTCACCCAACGGTAAAGGAAAGGTCTACTAGAAGGGTTGTGTCTCTAGATTGGACAGACAGAACGCAGAGAACGTAACCGTCTACCTAAGAACTGGTGACGTCGTGGACCCTTCAGGTAGGAAAAACTCGATCAAATTTGATTAAAAAAAGAGAATGTTCCACTTGGTAGAATTGACTACCAGTCGTTCTACCTTAGAACCCCAAACCCTTCATGTAGTCATTGAGTCGTGTATTCCTTCTCATTTATAAACCGGAATAGAAGACACGCATAAGGAGAAAGATCCGGACACGACCAGAGACCCGTCGAGAGGTAGTGAAGTCCTCTTTTCTGTACCCATTGCAAGAGATGAAGGTCGTACGGAGAAGATGACACCTAAAGAACGGGTTTGTGACGTACCAGGGAATTGTACAACAGGTTTATTAGTCAGTTAAAGGTAAACCTCATCCTCCCTTTTTTTATCCTCCGTTATCCACTCCATCTTATCGGTCTACATGAAAAATTGTTAATTTTCTTTGTAGACTCGTTAAGTTTAGGTCGGGAAAGGACAATTTCTTGTGACCGACTGATACACGGAAAAAAAACTGTACACAAAAATTATTACTACTACTGCTATATTTTCGGGGGGTTTCAACTATCGTTCGTCTTTTTACGATTATGACTGTTCCTAAAAAAAGAGGATTTCGGTCTCTCACGTAAAAAACCGACTGGAACCCAGTTAGGGGTAGTAGTTTTAGAACGACAAGACTCGTGACGAGAAGATTCCTATAAAGGAAATCACTTATCTCTTAATAAGTGAATTTTTTTAGGAGGGTTCCGAAATGAGACTTAATATTCGTCCAAGTACATCTTTATAAGAATTAAAATAAACCCTGCAGTAGGGGCGGGGTGAATGATAAACGATATGATGGAATAGTCTAACGAGTGACAGGTGAAGGTAGAAAATAATCAGAAAAGTGTCTATTTCGTAAAACAGTCGATAGTCTGCTAAACTTTTACACCGGTACAACTCTGTCTACCAAACTAATGATTCCTTCAACTTTGCCTCCAAAAAATCTTCTTGTCTCATGTTGTTTCGAAACAAGAACTACAACATAACCTAACCGGTTTTTCAAGTAAGTCCAAAAAAGGTATTCGACCATCTCTTTTGACGTTTACTTGAGAAAAAACCGGTCGGGTTATAATCGTCACTAGTAGAAACTGTAACAAAGGGGTATGAGAAAGATGCCGTCCCGAGCGGAGCACCGAGTCAGTCATTTTTTAGGTGGACGTTACGTCCTCTGTTCCTAAACTAGGGACCCAGTCCTTCTAGGGGACCTCTTCCTTTACCGTCGGTGAGGTCATAGGAACGGACCCTTTGAGGTGTCTGTCTCCACGGACCACCCGATGTGAGGTACCCCAACGTTCTCAACCTGTATTACTGATTTGGTGGTGGTCGTGGTTGTGGTGGTCGAAAGATGTAGAGAGGTGGAGACCCGTACACGAGCCGAGGTGTGACATCGGGTAGGTAGGTCAAGACTGAACGAGAGAGCCGGGGCCGCGAACACTGAACCGGACGGGAGAAGACATTAGACAGTCGTACTCCCCAGTCCAACCGGGATTTAACCTTCGGTGGGAAGTCAAGTATTAGACTGGACATGGGGAGTGAATATAAGAAGTATTCAGTTTGAAGATACCATATTGTTATTGAAACTAGTTAAATTTATAAATTTTTAGAGACCTAAATTTTTTTATGTGAATTATGTACAGTTGACATCTTTTAAAGTTATACCCTTTTCGTCTAGGGTTTAGGGTATAAGGTTTCTATTAACACGGCTTATAAATTATATACATGAAGATCTAGAAACGTTTACAAAGAGATAGTACACATATCTATATTTTTATACCTATCTATACAAGATTTTGTGAGATTCAAACACAAGACTACATTATATAATCACTAATATAATACATCCATCTCTTCCTTTACCGTTGGGTAAGGTCATAAGAATGGACCTCTTAGGGTAACTGTCTCCTCCGACCACCCGATATCGGGTACCCCAACGTTTTTTCAACCTGTGTTGAATCGTTGATCTTGTTTTTGTTGTATGACATACATATCAAAATATGTCATGAAAAAGTAGACGGTGTTTACTTAACTTAACAGAAAAACCATTTATACGTACGTAAAGTAGAAACGATTATTAATATCTCATCGGTCACTATATTTATACGGTATTAAATGAATAGAGTTCTTTACCTATAAAATACATTAGGGGTCAAAAGAGAATAATAATTGTAACGACTGTACCTATGTAATCACGAAGTAACAGACCCTATGTAAGAATCTTCTCATAAACGGCACATTTTACTATACCCGAGAAGAATCTCAAAAACTATACATAGGTGTAAAACGAAGTCTTTATAACGTGTTTTACATACGAAGAACGTCTACTCAATCGATTTCAAAACTGACATCAACTCACAATAGTAGTCCCATTTAGAAACCTCCGTAATATTTCTAAAAAATTTAATCAACGATAACCAGTCAATGATAAGTTTGTCTAATTGTGACCAGTAATAGTAATAAGACTGGTAACGAAACCTGTCTTTTATCTTAACAATTGTAACAGTTCCTGGACCTTAGGAATTACCTTACCTTATTTATTCATGATTTACTTGTCCCTGAATCTAGTCTGTCTCCTAAGTATTATATAAACATCTCGTATACGAGTGTCTTTATCTTTTACTACAAATAAAGTACATTGAAAATATAGTCTCTATGTCGTAAATAAAAGTTGTCTAAGTGAAGGGTTGAGACAATGAAGACAATACGTATATGGTAGTTTAGATAAAAGGTTCTAGTTGTTTAGACTCAACAGAAATCACGTAGTTGTAGTAACAGTTGAGACAAATTATAGAGACGAAAAGATAGAACGGTTTACTTTATACGAAAAGACTTCTTATCTGTTAACGACAGAGGAACGGAGGACGTAAAAGGGGTAAAACGTAAGTGAACGGTAAAATACTGATTAATTAAAAGTATTCAACACTGAGACTGAGTCGATGGGGGGTATAGTTACTTTATTTATTGAGGACTGACGAATTCTAATTTGGGTTAATAGTATTGGACCGTAACGTACGGATGTATGTCTCTTGTAGGTTAAGTCGATAGGTCACTACAACGGTATAATAGAGGACAGAGAAAAGGAGTAAGAGGTCAGATCGATTTAACCTAATAATAACACAGTATGACGAACTTTACATTAGATGCAGAAAAAGTAAACTTTCCAAACGAGTACAATAAGTAACAGAACCTAAGAAGGGGAAGGGTAAAGGAGGAGGTACAGAAGCGATATATGATATTGAAACCATAAATCCCAAAGTCGACTTTTCTCTGTTCTCTTGAAGACAACCACTTAAAGGTGAGGTAGGTGGGGTGATACACGAGACCCGTACTTATCAATAAACGAAAGGATAGGATAAGGACACCAATCAGACGAGTCCAAAACACTTGTCTCTGATGTTGATTGACAAGAACCTAGAGGACTTCGATGGGTCCCGGAGTTTACCTGGTAAACGAGATTTTATCGACAACCCATGATACTTCTATTCTTTACGATCATCTATTAAATCACCCGATCATGTATAATTCTGTACGAAACTATAATACTTTTCTCCAGCTTTACTACAAGGAAACGTCAAACACTTTGATTTCGGTGTAGTCTATGAGGTGCAATGAACTGTATAAAACTGGAATCTATAGAGTATTAGACCCAAAGGGTCTACCGAGTCACCATTTCTTAGAACGGTTACGTCCTTTACACCCTCTACGACTAAACGAGGGACCTAGTCCTTCTACGGGGTCTTCTCCTTTACCGTTGGGTAAGTCCATAAGAACGGATCCTTTAGGGGACCTGTCACCTCTGACCACCCGATGTCAGGTACCCCAACGTTTCTCAACTTGTGTTGACTCGCTGACTCATACGTGTGTGTGTGTAAAGTATTAGATCCTTCACTATTACCTAAAGGGTATACTATGCAATTGAGACATTACCTTTGCAAAACAAACTTCACCGACACAAAGTTTCCAGTCGTAGTACTACTTCGAAATGAGTTAATAGAGAGGATACTAACTGTTTCAACAAGTTTTAACGGGAGATGAGGTACATCGATCACATTGACTAGAATGGACTCTAAACTGGAAAAAAAAAAAAAAAAAAAAGGTTCTTCGTTCTCTTTTTCATTGAAGGAAAATTCGAAGTAATTAAAGAAAGAGTTCCAGAGTGAAAAACCTTCGAACATTTTGGAACGGAAAACATTGTCCGTAAGGGGTAAAACCTATCCAGAGTCTCCTTTTCATTGAAGGTGATTATTAGTACGAAGAAGGGTTCGAGGATCGGACGTTTTCCTTTCCCACTATTTCGTCGATTTTGAAATAATAAAAAATAAATCAAAAGAAGGTACAAAAGAGGAGTTTAAAATCTCTTTGAATTTTTGATCAGACACGACCATTAAAGTCAGAAATGGGTAGCGACCTCAACATAACTAGGTAAAAAAATTCCGTCATTTAAATTATTCTTGCACGTTGGAACCTAATAAACTGAAACACAGACACTATATTAAAATTATAACTATGATTTCGTACTGTGAGTCGACGAGTTTTTGGAGGTCACCAAGGGTGACAGGTATTATATATCGAGAACGGACTGGACGATTAGAAAAATTTCAGTTCGAGGTCAAATAGAAAGGTAGGAACGAAGATACATTTTCTTAGGTCCATACGTTTCGGTCCAATTTGTAAAGCAAATTAGATTATTCGTTACTCTTAGTAAAGGTTGTAAACTATCCTCCTTATTGACTCGGTCTTAGTACTTAACCCTTCTGATTAATTCGTATTTCACCATTTATATTCGGAAGGTAATCTGTCTCTACCTGTGTCACTGTGACACAAAAGAACCTAAGGAAACAAAGTGAAAAGACCTTACGACTTGGGTTTCGAGATTTAGGAGGAGCGGGAAGTTCAAGGTATAATTCACGTGCTTTGTAAAGGTTCTATGGAATAAGGGAAAGGTCTGTAAGAAGTCGTGTCTTATACGGATAGATACTCCGTAAGTTAAACGATAACGCAACGATATATAGTAACAGTTCGTAATAGTAAATTACCCAAAAATTACGTACACTAAACAAAGAAGTTAATTTCATATTCAAAGAACTCTGGACTTTAATATAATGTGTGTAGTGACCTCAGCTGATTGTTGAAATATATTGTTACGTAAGTGATCTCTATACAATAGTCACAAACCGTTTATAACTAGTACGTTCTACTTCAATTCAAACCTTTCTACCAACGAGTCAACGGAGACCGAGGGAGATCACTACAGGCTTTCCAATGATCCTCAACGTACAAGAACAAAGTAGGGTGGATAACATTAAAATGACGCAAGTCTACACTGAGTCTCTTGTCGGTGTCGATGGTCCTTCTTTATTATTAGTATTAATTATATCTTCGGGACACATAGTTAGAATGACATGTAGTTCTCGACAATTTCTTTAATCTGTTTAACAGAGTAGATTGGACATGTTTTTGACACACTCTATCAGACACTATCAGAGGTCAAATGTCTACCTCTCTGACTCAGTGTCAGTACAGGTCTCTGAATGGATTCCAGTGTGTCTCCACAAAAGGAAGTAAAACGAAAAAAGATCAAGATGACTCTATATGAACTGTTTATTGTAACGTATTCAAATTCCATATGTCACGAAACTGAACTATATCCAAATATAACACTTTACTAATAGTGTTATTACAACCTATTATAGAGTTTAATGGTGTGTTAACGTGAGTAGAGTGTACGATCATTTCATTACGAGTTTTAAGACGTTCGGTCGGTACCCCAGCACTTCTCAGCCTGTGCTGACTCGCTGAAGTGAAAGTGAAAAGTGACAGTACTTGACCTCTCCCTTTACCGTTGGGTGAGGTCACAAGAACGAACCTCTTAAGGTCCCTACCGCCTCGGACCACCCGACGGCAGAGACACCAGCGTGTCTCAGCTTGTGCTGACTTCGCTGAATCGTCGTCATCGTCGGCGTCCGAAGTCGTTATGCACTTGACACTTGAAGGTCTACAAGTTCGACCAAAATCTTTTCCGTCTCCTTAGTCTCTAGTTTAACGGTCGTAGGTGACCTAGTACCTTTTTCGTTCTCGTAAGGTCTTTTTGGAGAGAAAGACGAAATAACTGATACGGTTTCGGAAACTGACACACCTAGTGTTATTTGACACCTTTTAAGACTTTCTCTACCCTTATGGTCTGGTAGATTGAACGGAGAACTCTTTGGACATACCTCCAGTCCTTCTTTGTCAATCTTGACCTGTACCTTGTTGTCTGACCAAGGTTTATCCTTTTCCTCATGCAGTTCCGATATATAACAGTGGGACGAATAAATTGAATATACGTCTCATGTAGTACTCTTTACGACCTGACCTTCTTCGTGTTCGACCTTAGTTCTAACGACCCTCTTTATAGTTATTGGGGTCTATACGTCGACTGTGGTGGGAATACCGTCCTTCACTTCTCCTTGATTTTTCGGAGAACTACTTTCACTTTCTCCTCTCACTTTTTCAACTGAATTTCGAGTTGTAAGTCTTTTGCTTCTAGTACCGTAGACCAGGGTAGTGAAGTACCCTTTATCTACCCCTTTGTCACCTTTGTCACAGTCTGAAATAAAAACCCCCGAGGTTTTAGTGACGTCTAACATTGACGTTGGTACTTTAATTTTCTGTGAATGAGGAACCTTCCTTTCAATACTGGTTGGATCTATCGTATAAGTTTTCGTCTCTATAATGAAACGGTTATTTCCCGGTAGATCAGTTCCGATACCAAAAAGGTCACCAGTTCATACCTACACTCTCAACCTGACACTTCTTTCGACTGACGGTTTCTTAACTACGAAAACTTGACACCACAACCTCTTCTGAGAACTCTCAAGGAATCTGACGTTCCTCTAGGTTGGTCAGGTAGGATTTCCTCTAGTCAGGACCCACAAGCAACCTTCCTGACTACGACTTCGACTTTGAGGTTATGAAACCGGTGGAGTACGCTTCTCAACTGAGAAACCTTTTCTGAAACTAGGACCCTCCCTAACCCCCGTCCTCTTCTTCCCCTGCTGTCTCCTACTCTACCGACCTACCGAAGTGGCTGAGATACCTGTACTCACACTCACTTGAGGCCCTCAACCACTACCTGTTCCTCCGGACCACACGACGTCAAGTACCCCAGCGTTTCTCAGCCTGTGCCGATTCACTGACTTGACTTGACTTATATAGAATTTAGAATGTATCAATCTTAAACACACACACAACTATTGAAAATTCAAGATCAGAGTTGTTGAAACTTTATACATTAAGTTATAACAATCGATATCAGCAGTACTACATGTAATATAGGGACCTTAAATAAGTAGAATAGTGACCTTTAGACGTGGAACACTGACGGAAGGAGGTAGGGGTAGGCACTAGGATCGGTAGTGGTTAGATGAGAGATAAAGACATTCGTAAAAAGAAATTTCTAAGATCCATATTCACTCAGATATAGTATAAAAAGAACAGACTGAAATTTGAGGCCGTGAGTGCAGAGTACGTATAACAACCGTACCGTCCTAAAGGAAGAGAAAACCAACCCATTATAAGGTAACGAGGTAAGTGGTGTCAAATAAATGTGTAAGCAGACTTCTACCTGTGAATCCACCAAACCTCATGACCCCAGGAACTTATTAACCCGATAAACTGACTACACGAAATAAGGATTTAGAATAATGTATAAAATTAGTTTTACATATTTAGCCTGTTTACGTACCTATATCGTACGTTATGAATCAAATCGAACTTTTTTTCATTTGTTGACGTTTACCGCTACCTTTTTATCATTCTTTTTCTAACGAGTTACCGGTTACTTAATAAGAGTTTAAAGGTCTTCTCTCTTGGTATAAAAAATTTTTTCAAGTAACTTTATATTAACTAAATGTTACAACAAAATCGAAGTCCACATGTCGTTTCACTAAATCAATATGTGTGTATATGTATTTAGATAAGAAAAATTCTGTAAAAGGTAATATACACTAATGTTCACAACTTATATCAAGGGTTATCTAGGAACAATCAATAGATAAAATACAAATAATCACACAAATAAAATTAGGGTTTAAGAATTGAGTGTGGGAGAGAAACCATTAGTACAAACAAAAACTTCAGACACTGATGAGACAAATACAAAGCATTTATTCAAGTAAACGTAATACAGAAGTAAAGTGTATCTTCACTATAGTACTATAATTAGAGTGAAGTGACTCACATTATTAGAGGTCCAGGCAGAAACATCGACACACACAATCAACGAGTTAGTACAGGTTGAGAAACTCTGGGGTACCTGACATTACATCGGACGGTCCGAGAAGACAGGTACCCTAAAGGGTCCGTTCTTATAACCTCACCCAACGGTAAAAGAAGAGGTGAAACATCGACATTTACCGTAATAAAGTAAGAAAACTACCGACTCATTATAAGGTAATATATATACACACACACACATACATATACATATATATGTAAATATATGTAGGGTAGAAGAAATAGGTAAGTGGATAACTACCTGTAAATACAACAGAGGTTCAGAACCGATAACATTTAACACGACGATACTTATGACCTCACATTCATAGAAAGACTTAATCTCAAAACAGGTGTATATACAGGTCCTATGTATTGATGAAATCTTATCCAGAATAACCATAGCACAACGTATATTTACCCGAAGAGACCACCGAGTCTGTCATTTGTTAGACGGACGTTACGTCCTCTGGACCCAAACTAGAGACCCAACCCTTCTAGGGGACCTCTTCCCTTTCCGATGGGTGAGGTCATAGTAACGGACCTCTTAAGGTACCTGTCTCCTCGGAGCGCCCGATATCAGGTACCCCACCGTTTCTCAACCTGTACTAACTGATTGTGACGTATGTTTATCCGAATTAAATTTTTGAGTAACACATATAATAAATTTTATCAGAAGAAAATTTACATATTGAAAAGTTAATTCCTCGATAAGTAACGTACTTAAAATGATATTACCTATTACAAAACTATGTCTTTATTATTACTCTAACTTTACATACTAAAAATGATATTAATTTACTAAACGTATCATTGTTATTTGAAAGAGTAGAAGTCATAGTGGTAAATTTAACTTAATTCTAACTTTGTCATAGTAAATTTTACCCTTTTATTATATATTACGATTATAATCACGACCAGTGTATAGGACCTCTCTCCCTCAGTTCCGTTATTTGTTACTTATTTTATGTATTTTTACATTTTTATAGAAAGTATAAGGTACAATGGAAGAACGTCCCTTTACTTACTACGTCCACTAGAATGTACTCATTATCATCTGAAAGTTTTATTTATATAAAACCTTAACGTGTTACGGGGGTCGATCTGTCTTGACTATAAAAACCTTTTGAAAATTCAGAGAGAAAAAAATTTAGGGGGGCTCGTATGCAATAATAATTGTTCCCCGTAGACCAAGAGTAATTGTAATTCTCTTCTCTAGATAGAATCCTTAATACTAAATTCAACGTAAGATCCGGTCCTCTTAATCGGTAGGGAAGACGGAGTATACGTAATTATTATCGGTACGATTAGTGGTCGTCCATTGTCTCGTGAGAGCGAGAGACAGAAAACGTTTTACTTAATTGATTACATTTTCAATGATTGGATGATTTGACATCCTGTTCATTCGGTATACACGTACACTTAAAGTCTCATCCTCACACACACACACACACACACACACACACACACACATTCTTTCTCTCTTTCTGTCTCTACCTGTGTCCTCTCTGATCAAGAACCTTTATTCGACAGGATAACGGTAAATATCGGCCGTAAGGTTCTTCTAGTCCAGAACGTCGAAGAAGTACCGGAACACTTTTGCTGGAGTTCCCTGATGAGTCCACGAACCTTTACGGCATTTTGTTTATTATTAAAGAGTAATTTTGTTTCTTTCCACTACTTACTCTCCATAGGTCCCCCTTTTACCTGGCATTCTCGACTATATTTCACTCGTCCTTCGTCTCAACACGTCATGCGTCTCAGAACTTTGGATTTGTCTGTCTTGATCTAAAAGTCGGAGAAGGAGAATTAATGAACGACACACTGGACCGTTTTAATGTATTGGAAAGACTCGGAGGAGAAGGAGTGGACATTCAATTATAAACAAAGTGTCCCGACACCACTCCTAATTTGATCTAGTTTGGGAGAGAAACTTTACGGAAAATCTCATGGGTCGTGGTGTCTTCCCAACAACCGAGAGGTATATACGAACAAAGGGAAAGAACCGAAGAAAGAAGAATGAAACCCTTCCACGAGTCCGACAAGTCAAGTCAAGTCAGTAAGTCAGTACAGGTTGAGACGTCCCCCAGAGCTAAAACTTGAAGGATCAGAGAGTCGAGTCAAGTCAACGAGTCAACACAGGTTGAGAAACACTGGGGTGTCTGACGTCATACGGTCCGAACGACAGGTAGTGGTTAAGTAGGAGACAGTGGGGGAAGAGGAGGGTGGAAGTTAGAAAGGGTCGTAGTCCCCGAAAAGGTTACTCAGTCGAGAATCGTAGTCTACCGATTTCATAACCTCGAAGTCGAAGTCGTAGTCAGGAAGGTCACTTATAAGTCCTGACTAAAGGAAATCCTACCTGACCAACCCAGAGGACGACAGGTTCCCATTGAATCCGACAATGGACGAACTTTATAGACGTATCTCAGTGTAATAAGAGTGTATTACCGTCTAGGACTACTGGAGGTTACTTCAGTCTATTGTCTATTCTTCAAACTAAAGGTGGGTCTGATTATTTTATTACCGAATAAGTAGATGGTAAACCGGGGACTCAGTCTGTCAACGGTTTATGTAACTGGAACTGAAAGGAATTCTTCCACGAGTCAAGGGAGAGACCGACTTCTTCTTTCTAGTTCCAGTCCACTATAAAGAATAAAAGAAGACCGGGTCTTAATCTTTCTAAACACACATACTCTCACATACACTCATACTCACATACACTCACACTCACATACACTCACACTCACATACACTCACACACATACACACACGTGTGCAAAAGTCTGTGAAAGGAAAAGAGCGAAGGAAAGGATAAAGAGGTAGGGTAAAGGGTGGTCCCTTTTTTTTAACAACCATCTTTTCCCTGACTTAAAGTGTAAAATCATTACATTCGCATACTAGATTGACCTTTTTTCCCAAAACTCTTTTATCAAGAGAACTCGAACGAATACCTCGACTTCAGAACTTCATCAGGCAGTACCGACTTCAAACTGTTTCGTGACTTTCAGGAAACGCTATGATTCCATCTCAGACTCTCTTCCTCTTTCGACCAGGTGTCTTCCGGGTAATCTATAAGGGTGTCCTTTTCTTACCAATATCAAGATGCTGGTATGTGACAACTTTGGTCACCGAGTGTTTTACGCCTTACTACTTTATTCCCAATAAAGTGTGAGAACGAAGTAAACTAAAGTCCAAACCCTCACTTCCCAGTGTCGTACACCGGTTTACCCGATCCTTTCGTCAACTTTCTTATTTTCTCCGTCGTACCTCTCCAGTCTCCAACGTCTCACTTGTTAAAGGGTATACTCGTTTTCCTTCATTTCAATACGGTACCACCACACCTTGTCCCCGTATTACTTGGGGCTGTAAAAGTGTAATCTGTCTTTAATAATGTAGGACACGAGACGTCTGGCACAAACACCCTACAAGGGAACCTACTCCCGGTAACTATTCACAGTAGAATTAAAAAAAGTGAACACGATAGGAAATAATGTCGGTAAAAATTTTCTAAAAAAAAGCTACACCCGGTAAAATTTCCTGGTAAAATTTCAGACATAACTTAGACAATGTTATAACGAAGACAAAAAATACAAAGTCAAAACACCGGAGGTCTGTACATCAAGGGACAGGTTCCTAGCTTGAACGTAGAGGACGTAACCTTTCGCCTAAGAATTGGTGGTCTGGTGGTCCCTTCAGAGATGTTAGTAAAAGATACCAACTCACTAGTCCACTAAAATTCAAAAGAAAGTACAATAATATTTATTGTGACGTTTCTTGTCGGACCCTAAACGTAGTAACACATTTAGAGACCATTAAAGGAAATCTATCTAATTTTGTAAGTAACTTCATCTCAACTAAATACTACATGCATTCTATCGATCGGTTGTCCCTGGATAACATATCGTGTCCCTTGAGATGAGTTTTAAGACACTATTGAATATATTCCATTCTCAGACTTTTTCTTACTTAAATATATATATATATACAATGTATATATATATATATACATATATACTTAGTGAACCTATTCACAGTAGAAATCTTTACCGGAAGTCCTCAGGTCCCTACTCTCGTTCTGGAGTTTGGCTCAACAACATCATTTTTTCTTTTCCTTAATAGGAACTGTCTTACGGATCACGGAGACCTCGTGACGCGATTCGTCGGGAGTCAGGAAAGGTAAAACCAGTTAGGAGTCGTTACTTCGTCACGAAGACTTTAACAGTGGGAGAAAAACGTCTACTTCATCGACTCAGGAAGACGATACTGTATTACACGGGTTCACTTGTTGTTTCCCCTGACTACTTCCACTCTAAAACAGGGTTTAGTCCGACTCACAGTGTGAGTGCAGAAGGATAATATGACCTGATTGGTTGCGTACGGCAACCCAAAGAGGTAGTTCTACATTGTCTTTTTGGGTTTGTCTACAAAACTGGTCAGGATAAGATTCAACACGGTACTTCCTATCTTTATCGGATAGATAGACCTTGGTTTCTATTGAAAAGATTAGGTCACAAAGGTTTTACAAGAGATGTCTCGTGATCCAAATCCCAAATAAAGGGATCTTTCAATGAATAACCAACGATACGATTCGGTGAAACCAGTGCAGACTGAGACACGTTGGGATACCAGGTGGTCCGAGAAGACAGGTGCCCTAAGAGGTCCGCTCTTATGACCTCTCCCAACGGTACTGGAGGAGGACTGGGTCCCTAACTTGGACGCAGAGAGTGTAGGGGACGTAGCCGTCCGCCAAAACAATGGTGATCACGGTGGACCCTTCGGGACACAAACTACGACGTTGAATTCTAAGTGTTCCCGAAAGGCCCATCGTGATCACCATTTCTTGGGCGGACGACTACGTCCTCTGTATCTCTGCGTCCAAGTTCGGGACCCAGCCCTTCTAGGGGACCTCCTCCCGTACCGTTGGGTCAGGGCATCTGTCTCCTGGGACCTCCCGGTACCAGGTGTCCCAGCGTTTCTTAACCTGTACTGACTTCGCTGAATCGTGCGTGTTTAAGTGCCCCGTCCGACAATTTTCCTCTCCTACTACCATTTCAGCCCCTCCTTCCTGACTAACCTTGGGTGTCCGTACCCGACCTCGGAGGACTCTTACTTAATTTTCCACACAGGTAAGAACAACAGAGACTGGAACCACTCCCACAGGAAGTCTCCGACCCGGGAAGTAGGACCTCGACTCGTGTGTTTGGGTCGGGTCCTCAGTCTTTTCGACTTCCTCCTCAGTCACCTTCCACCCCGTCCTCGTCCGGGTCGAGAGGTGGGAGTGCGGTAACTCTGCACATCGGTGACTAGTCTCCCTTCGATTTTGTCACCGACGGTGAAGTGAAGGAGGAAGGTTGAGAACGGGTTATTGAAGAGGACACTGGATGACATTATCCTTTATATGTCTCTTCTCTTAAGAACCTTTCTCTTTGGATCAGTTTGACTGTATAGAGTTTCGGTGGTATGAAGAGGTCACGTGAAGAAACCTTCACAAATTGAGTCACTTTCGAATCTTTTTCTTTTTTGTCAGGATGTACCCGATGTACTTCGAGGGGAACACAGAGTCTACTATTTCGCAGATGGACGTTACGTTCTCTGGGTACAAGTTAGGGACCCAACCCTTCTGGGGGACCTCTTCCCTTACCGTTGAGTGAGGTCTTAAGAACGGACCTCTTAGGGTACCTACCTCCTCAGACCGTCCATGTCAGGTACCCCAGCACTTCTTAACCTGTACACTCTCGCAGAAGTGAAAGAGAAAAGAAAGTTCACCCAATGCACAACGTCGACTTAGACCTACTTGAAACCCGAAAGGACCTCCGAGTCCCTAGACGGAGGTTACGTCCTCTACGTGTTCTGCACCCAAGCTAGGGACCCAACCCTTCTACGGAACCTTCTCCCGTACCGTCAGGTGTGGTCATAGGAACGGACCTCTTTTATAATAAGTATTGTGACTAGACATAAGAATATGACTTTTATAATAGGTATTATGACTATTGGGTAAGTTATCATCACAAATGAAAGGACCAAACTTTCCCACAAAAGTTAACAGGTTCAAATTTAGTTCCAGTTTAGCCTTTGTGTATCAAACACAATAAATGGTTATCTTTAATAGTTCAAATATTTGTTGGTCGATTAGTAAATAACATATAAAACAAACGGTAAGATGACTCTTAGCAAACGGGTATTAATGGAGGACACCTAGGTGAGTGATTAGGTCGTATGTCTAAGGAAGAGTGGTTATATGAGTTAATGACTACTGACATTCTTAACTAGTGGGAGTACATTACTGTGTGTTCTAAACTCTTCTTGGCTTTTTACACGTTGGTCATGGGGACCCATTCTAAATGACGGGTTAATTTCTCCTACCTTATAATGGGTCGGTAATTTTTTTTACTTTACTATGGTAATCGACGTTGTACGTACCTGAATCTCTAACAGTATGACTCACTTCATTCAGTCTGTCTCTTCCTTTTTATAGTATACTGTAGGGAGCATACACCTTTGATTTTTCTTTAATATGTTTCTTTGAATAAATACTTTGTCTTTGTCTGACTCTGTTACTTGAAGCCAATGGTCACCCCTTCCTACCTCCCTACCCTATCAATCCCTCAAACCCTGCATGTGCGACGACATAAATTTTGCCTATTGGTTCCGGGATGACAGATCGTGTCCCTTGAGACGAGTCACAACACACCGTCGGACCTACCCTCTCCTCAAACCCCTCTTACCTATGTACATATACATACCGACTCGGGAAACTGACAGGTGGACTTAGGCAGTATAACAATTAGCCGATATGAGGTTATATTTTATTTTTTCAGTTTTCTTTGTCTAAACGATAGGTCTTCGTGAATTTTTAGGTGTACCAAAATGTTGTTACTACTACAACAGGATTTCACTACCTCCGTAAAATCAGGTACAGTCAAGTCAAGTCAGCGAGTCAGCACAGGCTGAGAAACGCTGGGGTACTTAGCGTCGTGCGGTCCGGAGGGACAGGTAGTGGTTGAGGGCTCAAGTGAGTCTGAGTGCAGGTAGCTCAGCCACTACGGTAGGTCGGTAGAGTAGGAGACAACAGGGGAAGAGGAGGACGGGGATTAGGGAGGGTCGTAGTCTCAGACAAGGTTTCTCAGTTGAGAAGCGTACTCCACCGGTTTCGTGACCTCAAAGTCGAAGTCGTAGTCAGGAAGGTTTCTTGTGGGTCCTGACTAGAGAAAATCTTACCTGACCAACCTAGAGGAACGTCAGGTTCCCTGAGAGTTCTCACCGAAAGAGATTATTACCCTCACCACAAAATGGTTCTCTCTGTCTACAAAAGAACGTGTCACACTAGTTGTGCCGTTCAACAAGTAACCGAGTCAAGGTCATGTGGGTCGTATAAACCACCGTTTTAGTCAAATTCTAATATCACGTCAACTTGACCTTCGACGATTGTCCTCAACTTCTCTCGTCTCGCCTTCCCGTAAACACCTCCCCGGGAACACACGGACTACAAAATACTATCCGTAAGAGTGAAACAGTCGGAGTACGACATAATTCTTCCATCACAGTCTGGTGGACCCCGAATTAAATACGGACCACGATTGAACAGTTTACACTGGAACCCGTTCAATAAGTTGACGGGACACAGAGTCATTAAAGGTGGTCTTGGGACGCGTCTCCCAGAAACCTTCTAGTCTGTTCTTTGACGTAAGTCCCTGAAGGGACCACCAGGTTACCAATTCTGAGTACCGAAGTTAGAGAACAGTCCCTTACTTCAAGGGCGTGCGACGTACCATGTCGGTTTTTTATTTTATGTCGAAGTTTTGATGTAAGTCTCTGGAATCTTCTTAAACTCCGTGAACTTTCCCGTGTTGTTTACAATACCAATACTAATAATAAACCAGTAGAGGTAATCCACGACCTCTAGTAGGGTCCTAACTGGTCCTTTAACTTTCCCTTTAATTTACTGAGTGGTCACAAATGATCCATGTCATCAGGTCAGAAAGGTTGTACTTTTGAGGACGGTAAAGAGTCTCTGGGACGTCTCAGATTTAGAGTCTTATAGGTGGTCCTTGGTCTGTGAGAAGACCCGGGTCAACTAGCCTGTGACCTGAAAATCATCCTTTTGTCTTCCTTTACCCTACTTTTTCAATAAACTTGATATTACATCTCAAAACTTTAAATTATGGTCCTTCTCTTCATACATGAGATAGACCTTCCGTGATACTTTAATAATTTTTTTTTTTTTAACTCGTTACGTCTCTGTACCGAACAAGATAGTATGTGACATCCTTAGACGAGGAATTAGTTCGTTTTCAACTAGTACAACCCACTGAGAGTTTATTGAGTAAACACTCTTTCCGGGTCGACACAGGACACATTGGGTGTCCCGTCAGACGGACCTGGAATCCATTGGTCCCGTGTAGAGACAACCACCGTAGGACTAGGTGTTCCGAGTAGTTCGATCTAGGGGACCTTCGTAGAAGGTGAGGAAGGAGAGGTAGTAACGGTGTGGAATTAGTGAATTCGTTCAGGACGGTTGATGACAGGGAATTTTGAAAGTTGAGGACAGATCAGACCGTCTTTTTACGGAAGGAAAGGTCGAGGGTACCAGAGAGTGACTCAGACTATCATGTTGTTTCACCGAGTCGCGACCGAGACTTGGGTTGTCTGTAGGACCTCACCGACACTGTGGAACTCGTTCCAGGAATTTGAAACACGGAGTATCATGACAACTCCTTAACTTTCTCAATTAACATCATTGTGTAAATTCTCCCAGGGAATATACATCCTCCTTAAGTTACTAAAATTGACGACGACAGCTAATACTACAGACGTTGTTCGTGTGATAGAGTATTCGGTTTCAAACATCTGGGTCTCGGAGGAATGAGATTTCGTTACATGTATAACTACCAACAACAAATCACCGGTTCAACATAAACGTCGGGGTACCTGACATCAGGTGGTCCGAAGAGAGACGTACCCTAAAGAGTACGTTCTTATGACCTCACCCAACGGTAAAAGAGGAGGTCCCCTAGAAGGGCTAAGTCCCTAGCTTGGTCACAGAGGACGAACCGTCCATCTGAGAAATGGTGACTCGGTGGTCCCTTCGGCACATGTATACCTATGAAACCAACATAAAGATTCTGTGAACGGAATAGAAGTGGACGTGAGATGCTGGACCTATGGTACGGAAGTACTGACACGACGACCAGAACAGATACGATGAATGTACTGCAACGATTCACACATGCTTTTACGGGGAGTAATATATCCGGATGTACGGAAGTCCTCGAAGTACCGGAAATTGACAGGACAGTGACATACGAGATAGTTTCTAGTTCATGAATACCAGAGACTTTGTGTAGTGTAAAACAGACAAGTTTGAGTACAGAGCATTCTTTACAGGGTAGGAATCTCTGTAGTAAAATCCGGTGGCACTATTCGAGAGGAAAAGGATTGGCAAAAGAGCAGGGGGAATATGACTAAATAAAAAGAGATATCGTAACATACAATGTATAACTGAACGTATAAACAAGGATTAGACACAGGGGATGTTTGTTCTTGTAGCCCACCTGACAATCGGTACGAGCAGTGATATAATCGAAGAGTGACCACGAGCACCATTTGTTGGGTGGACGGTTGCGTCCTCTACATCCTCTACGTCAAAGTCAGGGACCCAACCCTCCTAGGGGACCTCCTCCCGTACCGTTGGGTGAGGTTATGAGAACGGACCTCTTAGGGTACCTGTCTCCTCGGACTCCCGGTTGTCAGGCACCCCAGCGTTTCATAGCCCGTGCTGACTGCACTGAGTCGTGTGTACGTGTGTAGTGACATAACGAACGTAGATCTTACCACGGACGGATTATCATACACGATTGGTAAACACCTTCTTTTCTTGTTTCTTATTCGCTTCCTTGTTTATTTCCCTAGAACGTGTGGAGACACGAAAGTCTCCGAGCAGAGAAACCATATGTTCGGAAAGGGGTGGACAGAAGGGACCTTTGAGACTAAATAAGTAACTTCAGATAGAGATAGTGATTGAGGTGACATTTCGGAGGGAACTAAAAGTTCAATTCCCCTTTAGAAAAAAAATTGGTAAAATTGAAAAGTAAAATATAACCCCATATCCACTGAAATAAAACCCCCCGAGGTTTTAGTGACTTCTACACTAACGTCGGTACTTTAATTTTCTACGAATGAGGAACCTTCCTTTCAATACTGGTTGGATCTGTCGTATAACTTTTCGTCTCTGTAATGAACCGGTTATTTCCAGACAGATCAGTTCCGATACCAAAAAGGACACCAGTACATACCTACACTCTCAACTTGACACTTCTTCCGACTCGTGGCTTCTTAACTACGAAAACTTGACACCACAACCTCTTCTGAGAACGCTCAGGGAACCTAACGTTCCTCTAGGTTGGTCAGGTAAGACTTCCTCTAGTCGGGACCCTAAAGAAACCTTCCTTGCTACGATTTTGACTTTGAGGTCATGAAACCGGTGGAGTACGCTTCTCAACTGAGTAACCTTTTCTGAGACTACGACCCTCCCTAACCCCCGTCCTCCTCTTCCCCTGCTGTCTCCTACTCTACCGACCTACCGTAGTGGCTGAGCTACCTGCACTCAGACTCACTTGAGCCCTCAACCACTACCTGTCCCTCCGGACCGCACGACGCTAAGTACCCCAGCGTGTCTCAA
The DNA here is from genome assembly GCA_006410555.1 of Capra ibex. Classification (NCBI taxonomy): domain Eukaryota; kingdom Metazoa; phylum Chordata; class Mammalia; order Artiodactyla; family Bovidae; genus Capra; species Capra ibex. The sequence continues at coordinate 12,352,870 of SJYO01014747.1, forward strand.
CCCGTGCCGACTCACTGACTTGACTTGGCCTGACACGACTCAGAAGGAACGACACACCCGAAATGAGACCAACGCCACCCGCCCCAGACGAGAGATCGACGCCACGAGCCCGCGGAGCAACGTGGCCGAAGACAACAATGCCGCGTGCCCGAGATCCCGTCCGCCCGAAGGTATCGACGCCGTGTACCCGAGTCGTCAGTACCGAGGACCCGAAGTCTCGTGTCCGAGTGACCAATACCGTGTGGCCGAATCAAGGAGCCGTGCACCCTAGAAGGACCGAATCCCTAGCTTGGACATAGAGGACGTGACCGTCCACCTGAGAAATGGTGACTCGGTGGTCCCTTTGGGAAGTTCAGGTATAAGAGTATCGTCTGATCTCTGAACGATATAACCAGTAAAAGAACGTTTTTTATTTAGTGATCCTTTATTAAAAATTATTACGGTGGAAAGTCGGACGTTAGTGATTGTCGTTTGACGGTGGTAGGTTATAGACCTAGCCTTTCCGTTTAGACTGTCCTACACAAACTCCTATCACACGGTTTTCGTCCCTTATAACTCGTGAATCTCCAGAGGATATTTTCGGTTCAAGAGTGAGGTTATGTCTCTCACTTACTTTTCGTTAAGTACGTCTGTCTTAACCCCCCCCCCTAAGGGTAAAAAGAGAGTGAAAGACAAGGGACACTCTTAGTTTTGGTACTTTTGTTATCCGGGTCGACACCCCCGTAATTCCGTTAAATAATTCTTATACTGTAAAAATTACTCTTTGTGAACGTCCTTCTCTTGTTTACCCGAACAAACCAGTCTTTCTACGAGAACTGAGAAAAGATTTCACGTACTTTTTCATTAAAGTAAATGTGCAGTATGGGGCTCGTCACCTTAAAGGAGTCCAAGGTCTACAGGCCGTGTCTACGACTGGTTTACCCTGGGTACAAGACACTCCACAAAAAAAAAAAAAAAAAATTCATTGAGTTCCCTTGAAAGACTCAAAGTACCGGTTCTTTTAGTGATCGTTTATTACTCGACTTCGTTCTTTCCGACTCCAACCGTCATACAAGGACCTGTATGTTTTAATAAGTATTAATAGACTTCAACTTCTCCCTCTAGGACAAAAGTTACATCTCTTCATTTTTAGAACCCACATCGACGGTATAGAATCTGAAAGAGTGACCGGAGACTTTTACTAAACCACTTATAACAAAACAGACCTAAAGGTTTTGCTAACAACGACAAGTCAGTGAGTCAACACAGGCTGAGAAAAGTTGGGGTACCTGACGTCGTGTGGTCCGAAGGGACAGGAAGCAGTCATTTTTATTACACAAATATCAAACTTTGAACTCGCAAAGTACATCCAACAATGGTATATCATCATTGAGTTTACGAAGGACTTTCCCGTTCCGGTGGTAAAGACGAAGTTAGGAGGAGACTCCTCGTAAGTGATATAAGAGGAGGTCTACCCACTTCTTCTAAGTAAGTCACTATCGAAAGGTCTTTTTCTTTCCTTAGGAGTTCCATGGAGAGACACGATTGATATCCCGACTCACTTATGTCCAACCGTACAAGGGACTTCGGGACGGTAGTACCGATCATCGAGTCACCACAACCTGAGAAATACTGGGGTACCTGACATTGGGTGGTCCAAGAAGACAGATACCCTAAGAGGTCCGTTCTTATGATCTCACCCATCGGTAAGAGAAGAGACACTCTGGAGGAGTTGAGTCCCTAGCTTCGACCCAAAGGAGGACCCAAGGGACCTCTCAGGAGTCGTTAAAAGATACTCGACAAGGTTCGGTTCGAGGAAAGTTCGGTTCGAGGAATGGTCGAGACCGTATCCGGATATACTCACCGAAACCTTCTGGTACCAAGTACAGCCCACAAAATAAAACAATCTTAGATTCCCGGTTGTCACAAATTTTTATTTCTTGTTTTATTCGGAAACTAAGTTCCCAGTGTAGACAAGCATACTGGGTTCAGTACCCACATTGAAGTCAACCTTCTTGAGGACAAACCTCTTAATCGTTTGTAGTCCACGTGTCAGAGACCCGTCTTCTGATACCCGTTCTCCCACTTTCCTCGAATTTTTGACGACACGACGATGAGTACCAGGTTTTCCCCGTCCGCAGAAGACTTACAGAGTGGTTCCTGAAACTCGCATTCTCCTGAGACTCGGGGAACTGTAATGGTCGTACCGACGGTAAAGTGGTAGTACTGTTGATGAAAAAATTTTCTAAAAAAACTACACCTGGTAAATATTGAAAAATTTTTTTTAACAATGTTATAACGGAGACATAAAATACAAAACAAAAAACTGGTGCTCCACACCCCCTAGAATCGAGGGGCTGGTCCCTAGCTTGGGTGTAGGGAATGTAGTCTTCTTTTTCAGAATCAGTGACCTGGTGGTCCCTTCAGGGTTGTTGCTACAAAAAATAGTTGTGAGTGGTAAAATGGTACGTAATCAGTAATAGACTTAGATACGTATTAGAAAATAGGAATTAAGGACGGTTATGTCCTCTACGTCAAAGCTAGGGACCCAACCCTTCTAGGGGACCTCCTCCTTTATCGTTGGACGAGCTCATAAGAACGGACCCTTTAGGGTACCTATCTCCTAGGAACACCCGATGTCAGGTACCCTAGTGTTTTCTCAGTCTCTATTGAATCACTGACTTGTTGCCGTAAGAGTGGTCTCGTTTAGGTAGGAGTATAAAATCCTTACTCTGCGACTTAGAGTCTTTCCAATCCATTCAACAGGGTCCAGTGTCCCAGAAGACTCCACCGAGTCACCCATTTGTCAAGAAGACGTTGCGTCCTCTACATCTGTCTGTACCCAAGTTAGGGGTCTAACCCTTCTTGGGGACCTCCTCCCGTACCGTTGGGTGAGGTCATAAGATTGGTCCCTTTAGGGTACCTGTCTCTTCGGACCACCCGATATCAGGTACCCCAGTGTCTCTCCACCTGTACTAACATCGTTGACTCGTGTGTCTGAGCGGGTCTAGTATGTAAGTTAATTGCTCTCCTTTCCACGGTAATCCAGGAGACGTCGACTATTAGACAGACACATATTTAAGTACCACGTGTAAATATCGTAAACCGACGTCGTTCCCCACTCCTCTTAGACATTTTAACCTCTTCGTCCGCAAGTTCGGACATAAATCTCTAGACCGACCCCACAAAGTCAAGAGAGACGGAGGTCCTTCACTAAAAATTTATTTGGAGAAGTTTCGTCATTTAGTAGAAGGTAGAGAATTCGTCTACCCACTATTTGTTTCGGCTACTTCATTACGGGTATGTATATAATTGGATCGTCAACTTTGTACACGCCCCACCACCCCCCACCCCCCCTTAGAAATTAGACAGTTACTCTAACTCATCCTTACGTCGTTCGGTGGTGGCGGTTTCGAGAAATAATGTGAGATAGTCCTGCCGAGAGTGACGACAGACAAACGACTGTTACAGATGGACCGTAACCGAGTCATTACTCCGTCTTTTACTCCTTCTAGTTCTGGTTAATTGTGTAAGGGACGCCTACAAATAACGATAGTGGCACTTCTGTCGTAACCTCCTCATGGGCCGTCGGAAGGAAAATGTTCGTTTTTCGGAGAGAGAGTCACGTCTTTAGTCCAACCGGAATTCGGTTCTTCCCACTAGCACTATCACTATCGCCAAAATTGTTGTTTCCCGTTAGTCCCGAAAAATAGGATTTTATCAACTTAAGACTAGTTACAAAAACTTAGTCCTTTAATCGGTTCTTTATTGTTAAAGTAACCAGAGGTAGATGCATCCCGAATATTTACCCGTGTCCCTTACTGAAGAACTCTTGAGTTTAGATCTTTCTAGTAAAGTTTGTTTTTTTAACGTGAGACTATCATTACCGAGAGTCGATAACTTCTGTACGATACGAGACGGTAGGCACTGTGCGTGCGAGATGCAAAAGGGATTGACTAGACGTTTCTCCAATGATAACGAAAGGAAAGTTGTGTAAGTATTTATCTCCGAGACTGTTACATAAGGTTCATTATGTTGGTCAGTTTTTACCTAAGTCTCAATATGGATCAGACAGACGAAGGTTTCGATCATTATAATTGGTTACATTAAAACGTTATTTTACTCTGTTAACTGAACCTCATTAGTCGGTTTACTACGATTTCGACTTTGAGGTCAGGAAACCGGTGGAGTACCCTTCTCAACTGAGTAACCTTTTCTGAGACTACGACCCTCCCTAACCTGCGTCCTCCTCTTCCCCTGTTGTCTCCTACTCTACCGACCTACCGTAGTGACTGAGCTACCTGCACTCACACTCACTTGAGGCTCTCAACCACTACCTGTCCCTCCGGACCGCACGACGCTAAGTACCCCAGCGTTTCTCAGGTTGTGCTGACTCGCTGACTTGACTTGACTTAGTCGGTTTTACTGGTTACTGATGGGCTTCTCTTGTGGACTTATCGTCTCCAATTCTTATACTCAAACCCCTACTTTTATTCCATCTAAACTCTCCTGTTACAACTCCAAACTTATTGCATTGTATTTTCGGGAATTTTATTGAGTTCGTTCTTTATCTCACCTTAACCCCGACTAAATACCAGGACTTTCCGTCTCTCACCGAGAATTTTTCCCCAACACGGACCTATCTCTTCGGTGCCGTACAAACAAGTGGGAAAGAAACGAGAGAGTGGACAAGAGCGGAGACGACGGAAGACGAATAGACGAGAAACCGTAACGGAAAACTCTCGTTTAAGGGGGTATTCCGATGGATCGTAGAGATGAAATTTGTTTAGGAGGTCTTACTGTTTTTAGTGTCGAATTGCCTCTCAGAGGGGTTTCTCTTAAACTACTTGAGTCTTGCTCAATCCACGGATACTCCAGGACGATGAAGAAAGGTCAAAGTAGGTTGAGGGTGGTAATGAACCACCGGTTCCAGGGAAGAGGATTGTCCTCCCATGTGATGTCTCTTATCGTCAAGAGTATGAACACTTCGGAAAGGACGTTAAAACTTAGTCGGGTAACCGAGTAAACTCACCTCGAAGGATTATTAATTCTTAAACCCTAAATCTCAGTCTCACTTGTCTTACATACTGAGAATGATCAAGTTGACGAACGGTTGAGACATCGACATGTTTAATGAACTGGTACGACTGAGAGTCGAAGGAGGAGAATTTTCCACCTGGTCAGTAGTATAGAAGTGCCATAACACTTTTAAGTTACTTAGATTGACATCGTGTTACGAGGGACTCAGGACCGATAATTACAGATTTCAAAATCGTCTTATTTGAGAAACGATTCCACTTGTTCTGAGCCCCTCACCCCTTGTAACAGCCGTAAACTACATGTGTATTTGACTTTAAGTCTCTCAAAGTTTCTAACGGGTTAAAAAACGTAATTTATATTCGTTAACTTGGTACGGATCTAGGGGTCCACGAAAGGTTTTATACACACAAAGTGTATCCTTTGAGATCGTCTCTCTTTAGTGGAGATATCTCCATCTCCGTTTACCACTCACCTTGGACTTCCTTCCCACCCCAAATAGAGGTCGTTTGAGGGTTTATCTAAGTGTGATAAGGTCTTAAGAGAGTCTCCCCTTCTGAAATCCTATAGAGGAAAAGACGACGAGAAGGTAACATCCACAGTTATACTCGGGACCCGGTTTCCGATGACCCTGTCTTACTAGACATGATTTCTCTGTTTAACTTGTTTCCTGTGTCTTATGTAAAAAGTACCTCTTCAGTTAGTTAAGGGTGCAGAGTAGAAAAGGTTCACTTCAGGATTTTATTTGCGGCTCTTTACTTGAGTTATTGTAACATGTTTAGATCCCTTTGCTTTCTCCCTCCTACAATCAAGAAGTTTGGAAGAAGGTTCGGACTTCCCTAAAACTCTGGACATTTCTTTCGTCAGTATATTAAATTTACCTCATCAGCGTACGTCCCCGTTAGTGTTTGGACAGAACACAAGTACCAAGAAGGTAGGTAAACAACGCTGAGAACACAAGACCTCCTCTCGTCTTACTTTGTGACCCCTTTCCTTCTCTCCTCTTCTACGATTCCTGTAATCAGTCCATCTGTAAACGTGGGTGTGATTGTCAAGTCGTAGTTGAGTTTCCCTTTAATTTGACATAAACGATAAATATATATTTAGACACTACTAAATGTTCTAGACTCTTAATCCTCTTTCGACACTTCACAATATTGATTCATGTACCTATACTCAGTAAGTCTCACTACTTTACCTCCTACAATCCTGTAAACCCCTAGACACCCCTGGAGGGAAAACGTGACTTCCTTTGTAAGTTTATAGTTACATGGTTCCCAACACGTTTCAGTCCGACCTACGTAAATCACGGTTATCAGTCTACTCAGGTTTAAACACCTACCCTTCTTGTCAACCTTCGAAGATCGGACCCGTCACAGGAAGGAAGACCGTCACAGACGTCTCACTAAGGTCCCTCTCCACCGGTCGGAAGAAGTCCTGATTGACCCCTTTATCTACCCTGACCGCGGTATCCACTTCTTCAAACATCATTTATTCTTTAGGACTCTTTTTGTCATTGTAATCTCTGATGTCTATTATTTAGGTGTTGTCTCTTGACAACAACGAATCAGTATTCAGAACAGGTTGAGAAAAACTGGGTACCTGACATCGGGAAGTCCGAGGAGACAGATGTCTTAAAAGGAACCTTATTCAACAGTAAAGGAGGAGGTCCCCTAGAAGGGCTGGGTCTCTAACTTAAGTTCAGAGGCAGTAACCGACACACAAGAAATGGTGACACGATGGACCCTTCGGGTGTTTTCTCTTAATTTTCCTACGTACTTCACATTACGTGTCTCTTTCTATACGTAAACGTATGGTACTTAAACGTATGTTTAAGTTTCAAGATGACACGAAACGCAGAACCGCGACCCCAGTGACCTAATAAGACCGAAAGTAAGACTCATGTACCACCGTATCATGAAGAGACAGGAGTTGTTTCGACCCATGTCGGTACACAAAACGGAACGGATTTTTTCCCGATTGTGCTACACGTAGTGTGTACTTGTTTCAAAATTCCCAGTGTAAAGGGAGAGTAACGAGACCTCTACCGTCTACAGATACAACGTTACAACTCGTGTAGTCGAACCCAAGGACTATTTGTTTCGGAGGGACTACTAGACATGACCTATGGATATCTTTAAGTCAAAACGACACACTAGGTAACCTAAAAATCTTAATGTACAAAGACTTTGTATTGGATCGGATTGGACTGTCCACGAGAACGTTGACGATTATACAGACTTTCATAAACCTTCCGACAACATCTAAGGACTTCATGTACTGATCGACTTTTGAGGGGTCGGAGTCATTTGAACTGCATTCTCCGTCTGTCTCTATGAGGAGGTTGAACGACGAGTGGAAACACAAGGACTTAATTCGAAATGAGTAGGATAGAAGAAAGAGAGTGAAACCAGGAATTCACTGTTTCACTTGCTCTCGAAGTTCGACCGAAAGAAACACGCCGGATTCTCGACAGGATCATACAAGGGACTGTACCTCTAACAGGAGTTTTCTTCGAACCTTTACGAAAGAACTGAGATGTACCTACCCGAGTCTCTCGGTGTTCTCTCGTCCAGAGGGGATTTAGTCTAGACTCCCGATAGACGAATGTCGTGACCTAAACTGTAAATTTATGACCAAGTACACGTTGAGAAATAAAAGTCATTTCTGTTATACTTAATAAACCTTCTCGTGACTAAACCTTAGTCTTTTATATCAAGTTTGCCTCTCTACAGAAACGACTCTAACTTACTCGAGTCCTAAACTTTGACAAAAGACTTCAAGGAATCTCCGAGGATCCTTTATCAACTCTCCCTCTCGCCCTGGTATTATGTCCTTTAGACCAGAGGTAGATGTGAGAGGGTATCGGGGAGACGGAAATAACAGAAATAAAACGAAAAGTCCTTATATTGGTAATTCCCTTCACATAAAACGAGATTATAAAATACTAAATTAATAAAGTAGAGTTGGACACCCTTCGAAAATAAACTGGGGTTCAGTTATATAGAAAGATGGGGAAGAAACCCTCGGTGGTCTTTGTACCCAGAAACCTTAGTCTTGACAACGTAGACTTAGGGTCAAGAGGAGACCATTTTGATGAATTATAAAGAGTCAGATACTTTACTTCTTTTATCACAAAAGAAACACGTAAAAAGATCTAAGTCTACAGACACTAGACACTTCGTGAACCGACTCCAGACCACGAGTCATCCATAATAGAATGGAAACGTAGAAAGGAGAATTACAGGAGCAAAAGGTCATACTCACCCAAGTCTCCCAGAATCTGACCGAAAGGGGGGACGGTCTATTCGTGTTGGATTTACTGATGAAAAAGTAGTGACTCTATTAATTTTTACATATAAAAAAATTGTCTTACTAGAACGTAATGAATCCTTGAAAGATGATAAAACGTATCCTTAATTATACACACACATATGAGAACTTTAGAGTGTACGGTCCTTTAAAGTAGTGAAGGATTGATTTTGAGACGGTATTATCCATGACGAAAAATACTTTCTCACCACCGAGTCGCCAATCTTAGACAGACGGTTACGTCCTCTACACCCAAGCTAGGGACCCAGTTCTTCTAGGGACCTCTTCCTTTACCGTGAGGAGAGGTCATAAAAACGGACCCTTTAGGGTACCTGTCACCTCGGACCACTTGATGTCAGGTGCTCCAGTGTTTTCTCAGTCTGTGCTGAACCGCTGACTTGTTGTTCAACATCTTTTGGAAAGTCTTCTTTAAAGGTATCCTTAGAATGTATATTTATATATGTATAGAGACACACATGTATATATACGTATATAAAAAAGATTATTTAATTCCAACCAATCATTCCTTTTTTAACATTTTGAAGCTTTACTCAGTTTTGTTTGTTTTTTTCTCAAGGGAGTACGAGTGGGTAGAGTCGAAAAGTAACAGAAACTTGATAAAATGTTAAGAGAAGTCAACATCTTTTGACTACTATAGCGTTTTATTAAGAACTTTTGGTTGGTACAGATTACCTTACGTTGAATGATGATAGGACGACCATCTGGTTACATCGTAGTTAAACACGTAAATAAAGTCTTAAGAGTTAAGGGATATACACTGAGACGACAAACTCTAAAGCAAAGTTGGTCTCTTTTCTGGGACTATGACCCTTTCTAACTTCCGTTTCCCTCTTCCCCTACCGTCACCTACTCTATCAGTCTACCATAGTGGTTGAGTTACCTGTACTTAAACTCGTTTGATACCCTCGTTTCCAGGTTTCATCAGGTTTGATCCCCTCCCCTGTTTCCTGTCCCCTTGGACTGCCCGACGTCAGGTACACCAGTGTTTCTTGACTTGTATTGAATCACCGACTTGTTGTTGTTGTTTTGTGAAATGGACAGAAACAGTACGTAAACAAAAATGTTCTCTGTGTAAGTACAGTAGAGAATTTTTATTGGGAAATTATCAAAATTTTGGTCAAACGAGAAGAACGAAACTGACCCTTTTCCCCTTCTTTCTTCTGTTTGGTGCAATAACATTAAAAAAATTTCGAGAACGTAGATTTCTCGGAGATGTCTAACGGTAAAAGTAAATAGGTGGAGATTGAACGTATCCTTTAGGGTACCAATCTTGGAACACCCGATTGTCAGGTGCTGCGGAGTTTTCCTAGCCAGTATGAAGCATTGATGTTTCGTTGTTCGTATCTTTTACATTTGGAAACCCTTTTAGAATTTAACCTAGAGAACCAAATGTTATTCATACGGACTCTAGTTCTCTTCTTTCGTTAATGGGTCAAATTTATAGACCCTTTTAGTACTAAAATTTTTACAAAATCAACACACCTAGAATTTTTAGGTTCACGCCTCCCAAATGAAACACTCAGTTCATAAACAAGGAATAGACCCCGGTCCACGAACTAGTAAAAGAATATCCTCGAGAGACCTGGTATCAACAGATTCACCTAATCACCTCCTGTAGACAAAATCGTCTCGTCCTACCAGGTTACACTAAAGGAGTTTGCTCCGTCCGTCGGTCGGAGAAACACTTAGAAGAGTAGTAGTTTCTCACAGAGAGAACCAGTTACCACACGTCGACTTCCCTAACAAACCCTTTTTACTCTGGGGCCCCTTTAAGTCGTAGCATTTAATTCTCTGTAAGTACCGGAAAATCTGGTTACTTTTATTCTATTTGACCCAGTACTATTCTTATGTTTTTAGACAAACCTTTTAGGTTATATAAGGGTCTTTACGTAAAAGAAGGAAAACATATCTACTAGATTATCTTCTAACTATCTACTTGATTAAGAGGTCATATCCTTGTCTGTATGATTATATTTTGAAGTATATTAATTTAAATAAAGAATTTCCTCTATCTTTAAAAATTTGTTAGTGAATAAACATTCACCTTTTAATGTTCCCAGATACCTTTCTCTTGATCCTTTACCCCATTTTGAGAAAATCTCCTCCTTTAACAATCGTTCCTTTTTTTAAAGTAATGTATAATTAAAAAAAACAACGACGACGACGACGATTTAGCGAAGTCAGCACAGGCTGAGACACGATGGGGTATCTGCCGTCGGGTAATCCGAGGGGGTAGGGACCCTAAGAGGTCCGTTCTTGTGACCTCACCCAACGGTAAAGGAAGAGGTTTAAAAAATACAATCTGGTCTCTTTATTGTCGACATAAGAATCTACACTATAAACGTAGTCCTCGGGATAAAAAGTAATAAGAAAATGAAACATAAAGGAGACAATTTAGGTCCTACAATTTGATAGAAATTTTATTAACTAGTGATTATCGTTGACTTTTGTACACATCATAAGAATCCCTACATAAATTATATTTGTTGAACAACTCAAACCTCCATTTACACATGGACACTTTGGTAGTGATTTTAGATACAGTATTTGTGTAGGTAAGGAAGATTTTCGAAAAGGGTTGGAGAAATAATAAAAATAATAATTAAATTACACACTATTCTTGCACTGTGTTTTAGATAGTAAAATCGTTTTAAAATTCATATATTGTGTCACAACAAATGGTATCTGAAATAAGGCATGTCATCTAGAGATCCTGTATGATCAGAACATTTTGACTTTGAACTATACAAACCCAGTCTGATGAAGGGTAAAGGAAAAGGGTAGTTGAGGACTGTGTATGGTAAGATAAGAGACGAAAGACACTCAAAGAGATAAAGTCCATTAAGTATGTTCACCATAGTATCTCATATATAAACAGGAAACCATACCTAAATAAGGTCAATCACTTTACAGGGGGTCCAAGTGAGTACAACAACTTTTGACGTACTAAAGGAAAGGAAGAAAAAGTCCCGTCTTATAAGGTAACAGACACATACGGTATGAATAAACATTGACATTTTAAAAGAAAATAGTCACAACATATCAAAAATGTTCAGAAAGTGAAGGAGACAATTTATATAAGGATTGATGAAATAAGAGAAATGTAATTACACTGGCCTTAATAAAAGTACTAAAGGAAATCCCTATGAAATAACAATCACATGTCGTTATGGTGATTAAGAACACGCGACTAAAACATAATACATTATAATGACTCAAAAAATCAAGATTGAGAGACGCACATACACACGTAAACATACATACCACAAAAATCTCCAAAAAAAAAAAATGTAAATTTTCGCACAGTAGATGTTTGTGAAAATGAAGAAGGAAAGGTTAAACCTAAGGAAAATAAAAAGAAAATGTACGGATTAACAAGACCGATTCTGAAGGTCTTGTTACAACTTATCTGCACACCGTTTTCACCCGTAGGAACGGAACAAGGTCTAGAATCTCCTTTTCGACTTTCAAAAAGAGGTAAGTCGTACTTTAATCGACACCTACAAAGTATATAACGGAAATAACAAAACTCTATTCAAGGAAGATACGGAGCAAACAACTCTCAAAAATAGTACTTTTCCGTAACTTAAAAAATGTTACTAAATAAACATAGATCACTCTTTTAGTATACTAAAAATAAGAAGTAAGACCATTACACCATATGTGTAACTAACTGAACACAATACGAGGTTGATCACTTCCTGTCCCTTCGGACCACACGGCGTCAGGAACCCTAGTGTTTCTCAACATGTACTGAATCGTTGACTCATTGTTGTTGTTACGAGTTTATAGGAAGGTAGGGTCCCTATTTAGGATCAACTAGTACTGCATACTAGGAAATTACACGACAACTTAAACCAAACGATTATGAAAGAATTCCTAACATTCCTAACAAACACAAGTGGTCCGTATAACCAGGTGTTAAAAGAAAAGAACATCGCAGAAACAGACTGAAACTATGCTCCCACTACAACGTGAGTGTTTTACTCGAGTCTTCATAAGAGGGAAGAAGATTGAACCTTCTCAAATTCTTCGTAAACATAATTAAGAAGAAATTTCCAAACCATCTCAAGTCGACACTTCCGTAGACCAATCCAACACGATACAACCCTCCAAAAACTGAGGTCTAACTTAGAGCAATAACCGTACAAGTCCTAAAGGTAAAGAAGAAGTCAGAACCATCTTACGTACGAAGATCGTTAAATAGATAAAGAATATCTAACTGGTCAAATAACGTCACATTAATAAATGTTATCTTGACATACTAGAAAACATAAAGAGACCGTTTTCAAAATTACGAAGGAGAATTTAAAGACCAAAATAAATAAACTCAAAAGAGAAAAAAGAATCATTCAGGGTCGTTCCAAAACGGTTAAAACAAATAGAAAAGTTTATTGGTTGCGAAGTCAAGTCAAGTCAACGAGTCAGTACAGACTGAGAAACGCTGGGGTACTTAGCGTCGTGCGGTCCGGAGGGACAAGTAGTGGTAGAGGGTGAAGGTAGCTCAGGCACTACGGTAGGTCGGTAGAGTAGGAGACAGCAGGGGAAGAGGAGGACGGCGGTTAGGGAGGGTCGTAGTCTTAGAAAAGGTTACTCAGTTGAGAAGTATACTCCACCGGTTTCATGACCTCAAAGTCGAAATCGTAGCAAGGAAGGTTTCTTTAGGGTCCCGACTAGAGGAAGTCTTACCTGACCAACCTGGAGGAACGTCAGGTTCCCTGAGCGTTCTCAGAAGAGGTTATGGTGTCAAGTTTTCGTAGTTAAGAAGCCGTGAGTCGGAAGAAGTGTCAAGTTGAGAGTGTAGGTATCTACTGGTGACCTTTTTGGTATCGGAACTGATCTGCCTGGGATCAGTCGTTTCATTACAGAGACGAAAACTTATACGATAGAAAGAAGGTTCCTCATTCACAGAAAATTAAAGTACCGACGTCAGTGGTAGACGTCACTAAAACCTCGGGGGTTTTTATTTCAGACTGTGACAAAGGTGACAAAGGGGTAAATAAAGGGTACTTCACTACCCTGGCCTACGGTACTAGAAACAAAAGACTTACAACTCGAACTTCGGTCGAAAAAGCGAGAGGAGAATCAAAACTTTTAAAAAAGATAAAAGATATCTTGGTAAATAAAACAAGAATAAAAGTAATAAGAGAAGGAATACGATGAAAATATGGATAAAATAAGTTTGAAAAGAACAAGGAACTCCATATTTCAATATAACAAATGAACTCCAGAAAGAAGAAAAAAATTATGTCCGTAAATAGTGGGATTCAAAGGGATGATCATGATAAAAACGACGTAGTGTATTAAAAAACCACTGTACAACACCAAAATAAAAGTAAACAAAGTTCTATAAAGGATTAAAGGGAAAACTAAAAAAGTAACTAAGTTACTAATAAGTCCTCACACAAAACTTTAAAGGTATATAAAAACTTAAAAGAGAAAAAAACACATTATCTAAAGATCAAAATGAGAGAATCCAACCTCTTCTATGAACCCTACTAAAGTTAGAAGAATTTAAAAATTTCTGGAGAAAACACTGGATCACACACTAGATAGGACCTGTTACAAGATACACGAACTCTTCTTGCATACAGGACACTAAAACTTATTTTACGAGATATATACAGACAATCCAAATAAACCAGTTACGGTGACGACGACGATTCAGTGAAGTCAGTACAGACTGAGACACGCTGGGGTCTCTGTCGTCGGATGGTCCGAGGAGACAGGGACCCTAAGAGGTCCGTTCTTGTGACCTCACCCAACGGTAAAGGAAGAGGTCACGTACTCTCACTTTTCACTTTCACTTCAGGGAATCAGCACAGGTTGAGAAGTGTTGGGGTACAAGACGTCGGGTGGTCCGAGGAGGCAGGTACCCTAAAAGGTCCGTTCTCATAACCTCACCCCACGGTAACGGAAGAGGTAAACCAGTCATCACAACAAGTTTAGACGACCAAGGGATAAACAAAATTTTAATATTCGTACACACTGACACATTATACCTATAACATTTTATTGTAATCTTTACAAATTTCTCAAACTATTTTACTTTTATAGATCGTTAAGTCACGAAATGAACTTGGGGTTACATCAGAACGTTTAAGGATCTCACAGGTGAGGGTACACCGCTGTTGGCACAATGTGGTAGAATAGTTCTTACAATAATATGAGAGAATGTACCATAAAACATTCTGACAAATTGATAACTCAGTAGAATATATCGATAGTAGGATGTCCGTTTTGACTGATTCATTCGTGATCATTTCGTGACCACTGTGGTTTAAGGACTGATTGTAGTAGTTCGGCTAGTTAATTATCACGGACTTTTAGTAAGTAAGGGGACACGTATAGACGCATACAGTCTGGAATAGAAGAGAGGAGTTTATACAGTGCGGAATAGGAGAGAGGAGTTTGGGGTTGTGGAGACGGGTGAGAAATGAGAGTTCATAACTTGAACTGAGGATAAAGAGACTCTTTTTTTTATTATTTCTCCATTGGACAGACGTGCACAGAGGTGGTATGTGTGTGTAGACACGGGAGTCGGGAGTCTGAGACGAACAGAAGGTTAATGGTACCCAAGACACGAGAATCGTTTCCGGTTGTGTAGTATCTTTATTCCTATAAAGAAAGTGTAAAGAAAGAGATGGTGATTGTTTCTTTAACTGAAAGGGATAATTTTTTTTTTTCAGTCTCGTTTTTGAGAACTGGGGTAAAGAGGGAAGTCACTGACACGGTAAGGAAAGAAGGGGACATATTATTACGGATTGTAAATAAAAATGAACGATAAATATGAAAGTAGGAGGGTGATAGAGAATTTGTGAGAGGTTAGTCGAGAAACGAAGGCTTGGAGGGGACTTTTACGAGAACAGTCAACGTGTTCGACCGTCTAAGGATTAGGAATAGGGTGGACCGCGTAGTCGTGTAAACTGTCTCGGATGGTAAGAGTCAAAGAACGTCAAGAAAGAAGCCAGAGGGACAGAGATAACGACTAGGAAGGTGGAGTGGCAGACGAGGAGGAGTGAGTAAAAAAGGAAGGAGTCGAACACAATGAACAGAACCTAGACATTTTATAGGTCCCAACGTTAGAAACCCGAAATAAAGAAGAGATAGATATTAAGGGACTCACCTGTAGAAGTAAAGCACTAAAGTGTAAAATAGTTCAACGACCACACGAAACTCGACCACTCCAGGGACTAGACCGAACATGTGTCAATTGAAGACAGAAGAATGTACCGGAAAAGAAACAAACACGTGTGAGTCTCTAGCGAGACAAGAGAAAAAAAAAAAAATTTATTTTGGTTTTTTATGTTGGTATAATCTTGGAGTAGAAGTACTGGAGCAAATTGAAAATACTGGAAGACTTTCGGGACAGAGGTGTTGACCGTGTGACTCCCACTTCCTAAGTCACATACTTAAAACCCTCCTGTGCCAAATCAAGTATCTTCCTTGTAGATTAGGGTCTGAAAGGGACGATGGACTTTAGGTCGGTTCTCAACCGAAAGTGCCGGAGGTGAGGTAAGGGTCCTTGATCTTCTTGTCTTCAGGTGTAGCACCGTGAATAGTTACTTGTGTCAACTGGAAAGTCTCGACATCCTGTCTCTCCCCTGACTAACCCCGACGGTTCCAGTCTCGGACATCCATATGCACAGTGATACGGTAGTCTCGGGACTGGAGAACGAAGGGAAAGGTCGAACTTGAGACTTCCAGTTTACGATGTAGATACTGTTGACTTTTTGACACTCTCCACTTTCTCGACGAACCTCGACAAGATATCAGAAGATCAGGTGTCGGTCCTGGGAGCAGGAAAGTCGGCTGTGTGTGTGTTAAGGTTGCTATTGTTTATGGGAAAGTCACTTTTCATTATTTAGAGGAAAACAAATTCTTTATCAGGAAACCCTAGAGACGAAAACGAGAGTCGTTTGAGTATACTCCTTTTAACTTAGGTGTACCGGACCTCTCTTCTTCTATTCGATTCATTAATCTACCCTGGGTTGACGAATCGTCGGTCCGATTTCTATCCTCTCCTCCGAACACGAAACATGATCTTTGAAGTAAAAGAGTTTTGATGACTCCTGGGTCTCTAACAGGAACGACAGAATAAACACAAATAGAGGACCCGGAACGGTATGGATAAAGGGTCTCGGGGACCGGGATACAAATTAATAAGGTCCCAGAGTGAGAGTTAACCGTTTGTAGAATGAGGGTCAAAATTGGTGACTTTCAAATTTGATTTACATAAAGGTTATTTTTTCTCCTGTTTTGAGTATCTTTATTTAACGATTATCGTCAAGTTATACTTTTTTCTCAAAATTACTGTCATTTATATATATATATATATGTGTGTGTGTGTGTGTATATGTGTGTGTGTGTGTGTACGTAAAAAATTCTCTGGTGAAAGACACCAAGATATTCAGTGTCTGATATATATCCAATAAAAACAGTGAAAATTCAAACTGGATGTAAACTTAAGAGATTTCAAAGAAAGAGAAAGTTGTCATATCTTTTTACTATTTCATATTCTGTAAATGTCACAATATTCTCGATGACGAACGACTGGTAACCTGTTAAATGAATTTTAGTGACTCAGATCTAAAAGACCAACTATTTTATTCATCCGTATCATGGATGGATTATTTATAAGGGACTCTGGATCTCGATTAAGTATACATCGTTAATAATACCACAGACGATAAATAATTTACGAGTTATTCACAACAATAGTTCTAATCAAAGTATAAAAGTATTTATATAGGGTCTGGACATTTTACCCTTATTATAAAGATGAATGTAGTGTCCAATGATATACTAATGTACTCATATACATGTATATGTTCATGGATTTTATAAAAGGTTGAAAAGTATATCTAAGGTATTCTTAATCTATAATAAAAAAGGATAGAGTGGACAAAAACCGGTTGGTTAAATAATCAAAAATTCATGTGAAACTTTAAATTTTTGTGAACTAGGAACCTTCTTTTCAATACTGATTGGATCTGTCGTATAATTTTTCGTCTCTGGTTTCGTCTCTGGAAACGGTTATTTCCAGGTAGATCAGTTTCGATACCAAAAAGGTCATCAGTCCATACCTACACTCTCGACCTGACACTTCTTTCGACTCGTGACTTCTTAACTACGAAAACTTACCACCACAACCTCTTCTGAGAACTCTCAGAGAACCTGACGTACCTCTAGGTTGATCAGGTAGGGTGTCCTTTAGTCAGGACTTATAAGTAACCTTCCTGGCAACAACTTCGACTTTGAGGTTATGAAACAGATGGACTACACTTATTGACTGAGTAACCTTTTCTGACACTACGACCCTTTCTAATTTCCATCCTCCTCTTCCCCTACTGTCACCTACTTTACCAACCTACCGTAGTGACTGAGTTACCTGTACTCAAACTCATCTGAGGCCCTCAACCACTACCTGTCCCTTCGGACCGTACGACGTCAGGTACCCCAGCGTTTCTCAGCCTGTGTTGACTTGCTGACTTGACTTCATGGGAAAAAGAGAATCCGTTAGTATTTTCCTTTTACAAAAGGTATTAATTTCTCGGTGAATTCAAAGAAAAGAGTCTAGAGAGGTTCCGTGAGTTATAGTTTGGTTATTGATTGTGAAGAACGAAACCGGGATTAAACCCTCTTACTCGAGGTACAGATCGGGAGTAAGGATGGGGGTATATGAATGTGACCCGTGACAGAGAGAGTGTGTCTGATATGATTCTAATTTTACTTAAAAACACGGAACTCCCATGTTAAGTGGTTCACATTACCCTTTCTGTTAAACCTCTTAATTCTTGTCTAGTAGATGAAGAGATAATTTTACAGATACGAAGTTCCCTTTTTTTTTGGTTTCACATAAGTACTTTCTCAAAATCTCACGGAGTATTTGTTCTTAGTTGAAATAAATAAAAATTATATTTAAATAAATAAAATTAACCCCCAATTAATGAAATGTTATAACATAACCAAAACGGTATGTAGTTGTACTTAGACGGTGTCCATATGTACAGAAGGGGTAGGACTTTGGGGGAGGGAGGAGGGAGGGGTATGGTAGAGAGACCCAGTAGGGTCACGTGGTCGGGGTTCGTAGGTTGAAATAAATTAGAAAGGTCAAATTGACTGAAATATCATGAATGATTGAAAACCCATGACACTGTTTAACCGAAATTTAAGAACGTCGATTTCGTCCGTTTAACCAATAATAAAGAAGACCCTTTGTTTATACCGTCCTATCTGATCCATACCGTCTACCTAAGATAATTTAAATGTTCAGATTCACTTAGACCGATCAATGTTACCTTTTGGAGTTATTGAACTTAATATTTACTACAAACTATCAACAAAGTAGTTGGTACCTACTTTTCCTTAGGGAAAAGTACTTATCTTGTATTTATCAGAATTTCCTAGTAATATATTCCTCGGTACGTGACCATGTAATCACGTAAATTTATAACTAAGATGTACAAACGGTGTTTGATGTCATAAAGTTATTAGAACTCAGAGATGGTAAAAGACTTACAGGGACGGAACTGACCGTCAGTCACTTCCCACTACTAGTCAGTCAGCCAGTCTGTAAGGTGTCTCAGTCCTGATTCCAGTTCAAAATGGATTTTGTATATCCATTAAGAAGTTCCCAGAAACATTCCATCTCGTAGTCCATCTTTCGATTTTATTTACCAATCACCCTTCAACGATTTATTGTGTGTCACTACCCTGACACACTACTAGATCTCACCACCCCACCCCTACCCCCCCTCTGAGTCCTCCCTTCCCCATACATATATATATATAAGTATTAATATATAGTATAATATATACTAATATATATTATATATTAATATATAGTATAATATATACAAATATACATATTATATGTACTAATAGTATATATATTATATATTAGTATATATTATACTATATATATTAATACTCTCATATATATTATTACTGACTAAGTACAACAATATGTTGTCTTTGGTTGTGTTATAAAATTTCGTTAAAAGGTGGTCAATTTTTTTCTCTTTTTCTTCCCCTACGACTTACCTAGTGAATCAGTTTCTCTCCTTGTTCTGTCCCACAGTCATAGATTGGATTTTGCGTCTCCACCCCAAGGATACCCCTAAGGGTCCACCGAATCACCATTCCTTAGTGGGACGGTTACATCCTCCACGTCCTCTGTACCCAAATTAGGGACCCAGTCTTTATAACGGACCATCCCCTTTCCCGTTGGGTGAGGTCAGAAGAGTGGACCTTTTAGGGTACTTGTCTCCTCGGACCACCTGATGTCGGGCACTCGAAGGCTTCTCAGTTTCGACTGACTCGCTGACTCACGTGTGTCTCGAGTATATGAAGCCCTAGACTTCTTCGTCTTTCGTTGTACGGTCCGCCTCCTGACCCAACATATTTTGTACTCTACACGATAACGGACACCAACCGGAGAACACAAAATGTACTGAGAGTGTACAAATTATTTGGCCTTTATCTCACCTTTGGTCGAACATTATATTAGGGGACTTTCCACCTACATGACACAGGTATAAGATTGGTCCTTGTCAATACTGGTGTAGTGACTTAATAACAGTCAAGATAATATATATAATTCTTAGTTAATACCTATGTGTTTTTTCTTTATTTTAATGTGTATAACAATTATTAGAGAGGACAGAAGAAATGAAGTCTTTTATATAAAAAGGGTTCGAGGGGTTTCTATTCCTGACACTATATAAGTACATACATCTGTCGTGTCTGGATTTGTCATGGATTTAAAATAAACAATTTATTTCTTTTCAATATCTACCATCCTTATTCAATAGACACGGTCAAATAAAATAACACGTTCAATAATAAAAACCAACCTGTATATGATCTTAGAAACGTACTTTGTATTTCGCATATATTTTAAGTTATATATATTTTATATACGATCAGTAAAAAATTTCTTGATAAAACTTTTATTACAATATCGATAGATTATCCAAAGACGAAGGGTAATATCAGTTAGGTACTTGAACACAGACCCCCTGAATCTCTCTTATTGAAGACCGTCTTGTATCTAAAACACCAGAAACAAAGGAACCGGGCCTCTTCCAAAAAGATTGAACAGTACCCTTTCCAAGTACGTTTACTGTTGTCATTATACTCAGGCACTGACTTACTCTAAGGGTGTATATCCTTTCTCCGTATTACTCTGTACTGTTCAGTATGTCCTTCGACTCAATTAACTAACGTAGGTACTCCCTGTACCTCAGGTACCCCGGGAGGGTCGTTCTTCTGCCCTCACTCAACGGTAAAGGAGGACTTCCCCTAGAAGGACCACGTCCCTAGCTTGGACACAGAGGACATAGAGGACGTAACCGTCTGCCTAAGAAATGGTGACTCGGTGGACCCTTTGAGTACCCTAGTCATGAGAAAACTATTTTAATTCGTCTCTCTCTTTCTCCTCATACCTGAGAGAGAGGGGTAAAGAGTCAGGGAAAAAGTCTACTGACTTGAAATACGACAAAGAGGATATGTCGTAAATTTAGAATGGTCATGGTAGTGGAAATTATATGACTACTAGAGTAATAGATAGTCACAAAGGTGTTTTATGTGATTTCGTTGACTCAAAAGTACAATGAGGAAGGAAGAGTTGAGGGTGTAAATTTTCCTGTATTTTAAGAAACTGAATTAAGGATAAAGACGGGGTACTTAAAACTAAGGGTGGGTTGAAACTTGTAAATAGTATATGAGACTTGTAGTTCTTTGAGTTGTTTCATTTTACCAACAGACTCCTCCGGAATGGTTATCGACTCTGTTCTTCTCTTCATTTTCCGTTTTCTCTTTTCTTTTTGGTAGGCTCACACCTCAAGGTTTCTTAATGTTCCTCTCTGTTTTTGCGGAAGAGTTCTCTTGTTTCATTTCTTTATCTTCTGTCGTTATCTTACCCTTTCTAATCTCTAGAGGTTCTTTTAGTCTCTGTAGTTCCTTTGCAAAGTATGTTTCTACCCGTGTTATTTCCTTTCTTTAATATACCTGGAGTGTCTTGTCTTCTATTACTCTTCTCCACCGTTCTTGTGTGTCTTTTGACATGTTTTTTTACAGAATTACTGGAACCAATGGTACTATCACACAAGTGAGTGGATCTTGGTCTGTAGGACCTCACACTTCAGTGTACCTGACATCCTTTGTAGTGATACTTGTTTCGATCTCCTCCACTACCTTAAGGTCGACTCGATAAAGTTTAGGATTTACTACTACGACAATTTCGTTACGTGAGTTATTCGGCCTTTTAAACCTTTTAAGTCGTCGATAGTGTCCTGACCTTTTTCAGTCAAAAGTAAGGTTAGGGTCTCTTGCCGTTACGGTTTCTTACAAGTTTGATATCATGTTAACACGAGTAAAGTGTACAATCGTTCGATTACGAGTTTTAGGAAGTTCGATCCGAAGTTGTCATACACTTGACTCTTGAAGTTCTATATGTTTAATATGAATCTTTTGAGTCTCCTTGGTCTCTAGTTTAACGGTTGTAGACTACCTAGTGTCTTTTTCGTTCTCTTATGGTATTTTTGTAGATGAAGACGAAGTAACTGATACGTCTTCGGAAACTGACACACATAGTGTTGTTTAACACCTCTTAAGAATTTACTACTTTCATGGTCTCGTTGAATGACAGAGGACTCTTTATACATAAGTCCAGGTCTTCGTTGACAATCTTGACCTGTACCCTGTTGTCTCACCAAGTTTGGACCCTTTCTTTATACAGTTCAGACATATAACAGTGGGACGAATAAATTGAATATACGTCCCATATAGAACGTTTTAATCACGTCTACCACTGACGTCGGTACTTTAATTTTCTACTAACGAGGATCCTTCCTTTTGATACTGTTTGAATCTGTCGTATAATTTTTCGTCTCTGTAGTGAAACGGACCTTTACGGACATATCAGTTACGAACCAAAAATGGTCATCAGAACATGACTACTCTCTTAACCTGGTATTTCTTCCGACTCACGACTTCTTAACTACGAAGTCTAACACCATGACCTCTTCTGAGAACTCTCAAGGAATCTGACGTCTCTCTAGTTTGGTCTGTTAGGATTTCCTTTGATTGGGACTGATAAGTAACCTTTCTGACTATGACTTCGACTTCGAGGTTATGAAACCGGTGGACTACGCTTCTTGACTGAGTAACCTTTTCTGGGACTATGACCCTTTCTAACTTCCGTCCTCTTCCTTTGCTGTCTCCTACTCTACCGACCTACCGTAGTGACTGTTACCCGGCAAAAACTCGTTTGAGACCCTCTTTCTCCTTCTGTCTTCTCACACCACACGATGTCAGGAACCTCAACGTTTCTCAACCTGTACTGAATACCTCACTCATAGTTGTTGTAGATACGTTATCTTATGGTAAATATTTATTTTTACTCACTTTATAATCACGTACGATATTGTACACACTTGGACTTTTGATATCAAACGTTAACATGTTTCAGACCGTGTGTGTTTTTTAGTGCACATCATACAACGTAAATATATTTTATGGGTCTTTTACGTTTAAACATCTCTGTTTTCGTCTAGCCAGAAACAGACACCGAAGTTCACTCTAGTACCTAACGTGTCAGATCCCTCTGATAACCTTATATCTTTCGACATTTTAACCTGGGATAGTTACCCAAGTATCGAGGTATTCAAATGATTTTTAGTAACTTGGTGTTTAACCCATGTAAAGTGTCAAAATTTTACAAGTTGTATTTACTACAACCTAAAAAGAGTAACGTTGGTGATCCCCGTGTACTAAAGCCAAAAGGGACAAAAAAAATAAACTAGTAAACCAGTCCGTGATGGATGATCTAAATAGGTGACGTTCTATGGAAAGAGAACGTATTAATTGTTCATTAGATCCCCACTACAAAGCTATGATACCCTTATGGGACAAGAGTTGTTTTACGACCGATACATTATAAATTTTAAAGAAGAAGTTCAAACAATCGACCGTGGGCAGGTATTTCTTTTCAAGTCAGAGTTAAGATAAAAGAAACGGATAGTGTTACCTGTGGAAAGAAGAAGACGTAAGTCATATAATATTAAGTAAGAGTACTTAGATAGGATACGAGGATAACAGAATTTAAACTGGACCAATCAGAGGAATTCAGTCGTGTAAAAGGAAACATGGACAGACATAGTCAAAAAAATTTAAATAATAATAAATAAAATAAAAACTGACACGCCCCAGGAGGAACGACACACACCAAAAGAGACCAACGTCCCTGACCTCTGGTGAGAAACAACAACGTGCCCGAAGAACAATACCACCAAAGAGAACAACACCTCGTACCCAAAATCCACACACCCGAAGTCCTTACCACCACGCACACGAATCAACGAGGCATCACACACCCTAGAAGGGTCTGGTCCCTAACTTGGGTACAGGGGACGTAACCACCCGTCTAAGTATTGGTGTTCTGATGGTCCCTTCAGGAACGTAATCAAAAACTTCATGAGTAACTAAAGGTCGTGTCGTTCTACAAGGTCCCAGTTTGATATGAAAAGGACACGGTCAGGATCTGAGTCAGTAAAAAGGTACATAGATACCAGGGTCCCTGTCTCCTTGGACCACCCGACGGTACACACCCCAACGTGTCTCAACCTGTGCTGACTTCGTTGAATCGTCGTCGTCGTCGTCGTACCAACGAAAACCACCAATACCATAAATTTTAGTCTACGGCATAGAAGAACTAACTTAAGGGGGAAGTGGGTTAATCTTGTGATTTCTCACGACTCAGATATTATTTATAAAGGGTATTCACGGTCACTCTACTTTAGAGTAGTAATAATAGACCCCTGTGAACTCTCGGGACACTGTCTACACGACTATTTGGCTTTCACTGTTCCTCCTCCTGAGACCGAGCTCGACCGTAACGAGGTAACCCATCGTAAACATCCAGTTGATATATCAGTCTAAGTGAGAGAGGTTGGCATTTTTATTAATGGACGAAGGACTCTCAAGACCCTTTTAATTAAACGATTACTGAAATTTCTCCAAATTTCTAGTTTTCAAGATACATATACGATTATAATAATAGAGTTTACCAAGAGAACGAGACCTGACTTTGACTCTACTACCGATTTAGTGTCGGAGTAAGACTTTGGTGTATGCTAAGTGTCAGTGAAATTACAGGTTCGTCACGTTTAGATTTACCACCGTGGTGTCGTCCCTGTGTGTTTGTCGTCCTATCGTGTTCGTCCAGGAACTAAGAACTTCGGGTCCACACGTAAATTAACTTGGTTGTACGTGACTGAACGGTGGGACAGATAGAGGACACGTATTTCGTGACCCTAACCGGTGTGAGAGTCCACGTTAAAGATAAATAATGAGAGATTATAATTAAGACTTAAGTCCTTTTATAGTGAGTCTCCCTTTTATATGGATACGGTTCCTCTATTAATTCAGTACGACTTTTCTACGACTATGTCCGTTACTCCTCTGAACCCGAGTTCGGGACAATTAATACTCTAGACTGGGATCTACTCCGTAGTGGAGACACACTGAGACCAGTGGTCAGTGGGACTCTTCACCGACCCCGTATCCAATGACCGCTACGAACTTCTTGACGTTCTCGGTCCGATATTACTCGTTGGTCCTCCGTCGTTACACACGAGACATCTCCCACTACGAACCTGAAAATACCCAGCCAAAAATCGAAAGTTGATGGACATATCATTACTCGTATCTATCTTTTCCCTCCGAACCATGATAGACTCCAAAACGTCTAACAAATGTTTCCACCAACGTTACTAGGACGAGAAGAGACACACGTATGGGGGAACGGTACACTAGAACGGTGAGGATGTTTTACTCTACAAAAGATAGAGTACTTAAACCCGAGTGGAACCATAGAATGAACCTAGTTCTCTTGTACAAAGCCCTCTATAACACATTGGAGACTCGGAACCCGAATTCTTCAACAACGTCAAAGAAAAAAGTGAACCTTAGACTCTGTTGCCAGGACCCTTCCTCAGGTCCTCTTTTCACGTGTACCCTTTTGTGAATCGACGGTGTCGATCAGGATGTCTGGGGGTCCCAACTCGGGGGACGACATATTTACTCGATACCGTTCCGGTCTCTCTATAGTGGATCCTTGAGTGTTTAAGTACTCTTTACTTTTGCGAACTATTGTCTGAGTTTGTGGTTGTTGTTTAACAACAATTCCCGACCTCATCCCCTTTATCTTTTACCCTTGGTTTTCAGAGGTCGTCTATAAATAACTTGTTAATGACACACTTCGGTGAACAGGTTCGGGAAAGTTCCATTATTGTGGATCTTACAAGAATTGTTGATACCCAATTTATGATAAGAAGGTAAATTGTCTACCTTTTTGACTCAGTCCGTACCAAATTATTGAACGGTTTTGAAACGTATACGATTGATCACGTCGGTCTTAAGTCAGGGCATATCAAAAACGAAGTTTCAGATACAGAATTAGGAAGGTGTTATAACGTATAACATCCGTAAAAGGGACAACGGACATCCTGTAGGGAAACCAAAGACTTGATAATATCCTCCTTAATCCGAACACGTCGGTTTTGGAAAGTATGTAGTTTCCGATAGGTTGTCAGAGTACAGTTTTCTTTGGTACTTTGGAGAAAAGTCTTCCGAGAACGTGAAAAACAACAATAACGAATCAGTGATTTAGCACAGACTGAGAAACGCTGGGATACCTTGTCGGGTGCTCCGAGGAGACAGATACCTTAAGAGGTTCGTTTTAACGACCTTACCCAACGGTAAAGGAAGAGGTCCCCTAGAAGAGTTTGGACGTAGAGGACGCAATCGTCCGTCTAAGAAATGACGACTCGACAACCTGATACCCACACAAAAGTCTAACAATTTTTTGGTAATAGTTCGGATGAATAGACAAGAACTATGTGTGAGGTCAATCCTCTCCAATACCCCGATATTCCAGGTCTGTATGTCAAGACCCATTTTTACCCCTGTCTTAAACATAGTGGTTTACACAAACACCCTAAAGACTCGTCGGATGGAATTTCCTCACTCGACTATTTCGACCCTTGTCGGTGTGTAAAAGGGTCGCACGTCTGGTCTTTCCTTCCGTGCCGACACTACACTAGTCTAGACTGTTATCATGTTTACTTCACGGTTTTCGTTAATGGAAGGTATGTGTTCGTCTATTTGATAGTGGGTGGGAGTCAGAACCTAGGTCGTTGGTTCTTTCCCTCTCTGATTCTCTTTGCACCGCGATTTTACAGTTTAGACCTGTAAGTTCTGTTATTATTTTGTCGAGAACTATTTTTACTTTAGTTGAAACACAACCGTAGTGACATCACTCATTATGGAGGGAGAAGTAACTTTACCCGAAGGTTCCATAGAGTCACCAATTTCTTAGACGGACGGTTACGTCCTCTACGTCCAAGTTAGGGACCCAATCCTTCTAGGGGACCTCTTCCTTTACCGTTGGGTGAGGTCATAAGAACGGACCCCTTAGAGGACCTGTCTCTTCGACCCGATGTCAGGTACGCCAACGTTTCTCAGCCTGGACTGACTCGTTGACTCACGCGTGTATGAAGAAACTTTATAGGTACATGTAATTAAATATGACACCTTTTAAATTGACGTCTTAACTAGACCTAACCTTTACACTTTTCCGATTTCAATTTCTGGTTGGATAGACCTTTTTGAAAGTAGCGAATAACTTCCCTCAATCGTTAACGTTTCCCAAAAGTTAAAGAAACATTATAGAGAATAAAATTTATTATCACCTTCTAAATAACCTACGTCGGATTCGAAGAGTTTTTTAGTGAGACCAATTTTAAAAATTTCAAAGTGGTAAATCACAAAAGGAAATTACTAACTTTTGTGAAAGTTTTTATCTTTACCTTCTCAACTCGTTTTATAGCTACGTAGTCGTTCTTATAAAGGTCGAACGAGGTATGTAACATTAAGACATATCTTCAGTCCGTCGTCACATAGTGACACACTTATACTGGTACACCGTTCTACGAAGGTCGAGTCCTTCCCAAGAGACACCGTCATTGAGGTCGATAAGGAATTCTTAGAACCTTTTATACCTACGGCTCCTTTTATAACCCTACTCACTTAGGGCTTACTGTCCTCGGTCTTCGACAATTCACGAGTAATTGATGTACCAGTTGTTTTACTTTTATAGAGTATCAAGAAGTCAAGTCAAGTCGAGTCAGCGAGTCAGCACAGACTGAGAAACTCTGGGGTACTTAATGTCGTGCGGTCCGGAGGGACAGGTAGTGGTTGAGGGCCTCAAGTGAGTCTAAGTGCAGGTAACTCAGCCACTACGGTAGGTCGGTAGAGTAGGAGACAGCAGGGAAAAAGGAGGGCGGGCGTTAGGGAGGGTCGTAGTCTCAGAAAAGGTTTTTCAGTTGAGAAACGTACTCCACCGGTCTCATGACCTCGAAGTCGAAGTCGTAGTCAGAAAAGTTTCTTTAGGGTCCCGACTAGAGGAAGTCTTACCTGACCAACCTAGAGGAGCGTCAGGTTCCCTGAGAGTTCTCAGAAAAGGTTGTGGTTCCAAGTTTTCGTAGTTAAGAAGCCGTGAGTCGAAAGAAGTGTCAGGTTAAGAGTGTAGGTACGTACTGGTGACCTTTTTGGTATCGGAACTGATCTGCCTGGAAATAACCGTTTCATGACAGAGACGAAAAGTTATACGACAGATCCGACCAGTATTGAAAGGAAGGTTCCTCATTCGCGGAAAATTAGAGTACCGACGTCAGTGGTAGACGTGGTAGCCGTGGTCATCTAAAACCTCGGGCTTTATTTCAGACTGTGACAAAGGTGACAAAGGGGTAGATAAAGGGTGCTTCACTACCCTGGTCTACGGTACTAGAAGCAAAAGAATCTTGTCGGATTAGTCCATCCGTGTGAAACGGAAAAACTTTGTTTTCTCTGAGTCCCTTATTTCTTTAAGATCTTCGAGTCTCGTCCATGGTGAACCTGAGTTGTGAGGATGTAAAATTCCTAACCATATCCTTTTATCCAAAAAGTCTGGGTAGGGTTTAGGGTCCGAATCAAGTTTTAGGTAGGTGTTACTAGTACAGAACCGAAGAAACATTAAGGGAAGATTCACTGGTTGTTATAGGCAATGCCCGGTCAGCATAAAACGGAAACACTTTCTCATCTCCTAAACCATCGGTTAAATCAAGTGACAGAACTCTTTCCGCCTTTATTGGAGGAAAGGTATATAACTCGTTGACTGTTTAACGAATACAGAGGATACAAAAGTGAACAGTAACAAGTAATTTTACCAAATTAACTCATGAAGAATCCATGTTCGACTTTACAACACGTAATCAATTAGTTGTTTGTTTTACGTTTACGAAGAACGAAATTTGTTCCTTAGTGCCTCCGTCTACACCGTATATTTAGCCATATTGAGGATGGTTTGTCTTTAGATACTATAATATCTCGACGTAGTAGGTTATACCACCGGTGATCGGTTTATAACGATAAACTTAATTGATTTGATTTGACTAAAACAGTGTGGTTGATGCAAAAAATCTCACAAGTTATCGATGAACACCGAGAACCGACGGTATTACCCTCCGTGTCCAGGTCTTGTAAAGACAATATCGTCCTCTACAATAACCTGAAGAGTCGATATTAGAGAATCGAACACAAAAGAAGTATTACACATATTTAGAGATCAAATAAACATAACTAAATATAAAGTATCGATAGATAAGGTGATCTTACATTTGGGCTACTTCCGTTCCGAAAAAAGAGAAAATTTTTTAATTAAAAATACCTCATATCAATGAAATGTTACAACAATCAAAGAACGACATGTCGTTTCACTTAGTCAATGTGCACACACACACACACACACCATAGGGGAGAAAAATTCTAAAGGAAGGTTAAATCCAGTGGTGACTCGTGACTCATCTCAAGGGACTCGAGACGTCATCCAAGACCAAACAAGAGATAAACACCGAAACGAGAGAAATAGTAAAAAGGGGTGTCACGGATCATGTATCATTTACGTGTTACATAAATGACTTATTTACTTTATTACCTGATTGTTTGATTAGACCTTTCCGAAAATCCTTAAGTCAAAACTTAATGGATCTTCTCCATCCCTTCCTTCTCGTAATATCTCTCCGATTTGCTTCCTGGACTATAGGGAAACTCCTTTTCTTTTACTACGAGACAGGAATCTCAAATCGTCACTCACTCGTTTTCTTCCGTTAACATACACTCTGCTGGACCACTCCGTCACCGCGGACTACCGTCTCCCATCCTGCACCAGAAGGAGAAAGGGATAAAGACGAGATAACCGGGTCGGACCCGTTATACCCTGACCTGGTGTCTCAAGGGTGCGACCCTTATAAGACAAGAAGTGTAACGGTCTCCAAAGGAGATCGTGGGTCCGACCGAACTGGAATCGGACTGCAGGACAGGGGGACGACGGGGGTAGACTGCGAAGGAAACGAGTGTCAGGAAACACAAGAGACTGTCTCGTCGCGAGGAAACACCGGTTTTAAGAGTGGTTTTGCCCGGAAGTAAAGAACAATAATGGTCGTTGACGGGTTTGATATAAACTCGAGTGATTCTCGGAAATATGTCAATTGAGGGGGATTTTCAGTTGGAGACCACGAGTGTGAAGATCGAGTGCAGGTCGAGAAGGGACAAAGGACGGCCAGTCGACACGACTTCAGGGTCGCACGGAGTGGGGACCGAAAAGACTGAATAATGTGTGCAGGACGTGCAGGTGGGAGCCCGAAGGGGTACCGTGTTACTCCCGCGTATCCACATTGAGTCCATGCAGAGTAATGCCTTCGGTCACTCGACTTCGAAAGGAAGATTTGAGACAAGTAGAGAAGTCCCGATTTACTCTACGAACACGAGACTCTTCGAGTTTCTTCATCAGGGAACACGGATCACTGGTGATTTACTACGACTAAAATCTACACTACTTGACACAATATGATTGGACACCCGAAGGGTCCATCGAGTCGACCTTTTTTTTTTAGGTGGACGTTACGTCTTCTGGGACCAAACTAAGGACCCAACCCTTCAAGGGGACCTCTTCTCTATCCGGTGGGCGGGGTCATAAGGACCCGAAGGGAGCACCGAGTCTGTCATTTCTTAGGTGGACGTTAAACCCTCTGGGGCCAAGCTAAGAAGTCAGTCCTTCAAGGGGACTTCCTCCCGTACCGTCGGGTGAGGTCATAAGAACGGACCTCTTAGGGGTGCCTGTCTCCTCGGGCCACCTGATGTCGGGGACCCCAGTGTTTCTCAACCCGTACTGACTCACTGATTCGGGTCGTGTATGAATGTAAAAATCATTAAACTTGTGAACGGTATTCTGACATTCTTTCACTAAACCTCTTTGAGGGGACCGACAGGCAACCAATTCTGAAGTAGAAGATTACGTCCTGCACACCCAAGTTCGGGACCAGCCCCTCGATCCTAGAGAGTACGGAGCGTCGATCCTTTGGTCTTGCATTTTGTCTTCGTCATACCATTGTTTAAGTTATTTCTAAAAGTTTTGACAGGTGTATTTTTCTAGAATTTTGTTTCTTTCGCTAAATCTTTATCTCTTTTGATCGTCATTTGTATGCCGTCTTTGAATTAAACAACACACCTAGTTATGAATATGTACAATGTATACTTACATACACACCTACCTATCTATCTATTACTTACGAGGATAGAAAAGAGACACGATTGCGCTTACTTATGGGAAAAGGGGTGAGTTAAAAAGAGTGAGACTGACAAAGGTCCCTTGAGAACCGTCCAGTCGGGACCCGGAGAATTATCTAAGTTTGCTCCATTCTCGACCTAAATCTTTCTAATCTTTTAGTAACCGTCCTCTACTATTGTGTGTTCGAAGATACCTTCCTTAATCTACGCTCTCGCCTTCCTTCTAACCTCGTCCTTAAATTGAACCACCATTCATATAGACACCTACTCCGTCCTCTTTGTCCAAACACTTTTCTCCTATAATTCAAAACGAAGAAAGTCCTTATAAATTTTTATTACGTCGTTCGTAAATATGAAGAAAGTCAATAAAAAGATACGACTCGACTAAACAAAAAGATCGACCCCATGACACAACTCTACCGGAATCTTATTCGAGAAATGTGTTCACATAAAGTTTACACATCGACTATTAAAACGGGACTTTTTAAGTTCCTGTCTCTTTTCAATATACGTGTTTTCATAAGTAGATTCTTTTTACCATGACTGCTTGTATAAACATCCCCTCCTTATTTCTACGTCTGTATCTCTTGTCTGAAACCTGTGTCACCCTCTTCCTCTCTCACCCTGTTTAACTCTCTGATTGCGATTTTGTATATACAATGGTACACATTATATCTGTCGATTACCTTTCAACGACACATTGTGTCCCTCGAGTCGCACCATGGATACTGTTGGATCTACAATCCTACCCAACCCCCTTCCAAGTCCTTCCTCCCCTATATACGAATGAATACCGACTAAGTAAGACAACATGTCGTTTTCGGTTGTGTTACGACATTTCGTCAATAGAAGGTGATTTTTTTTTATTTAATTTTCGTTTCGTAAGGATTCCTATAGTCTTTGGCCTCTGTAAGTACAACAGTGGTTTGTCCTTTTCTTAGGGCATTTAACACCAAGAGTCGACCTACCTTCGTAGTAGTGGTTGTTATGTCGAGTGGGTAAGAACTTAAGGAACACACACGGTAAAAGTTTCGGGAAGTGGATATTATTGACCAAATCGAAAGTGTCATGGTAGTACTCCATCTACAAATGCTCACGGGTAAAAATCTGCCTCTACGACTTCGGATTTGTTCAATTGGTTAAGCTGGTCGTAGTGTTTTGATCACTCAGCTCCTAAAGTCTTGGTCCGTCAGAATAAAGTCCCAGTCACGAAAGTTAGTTACGTAGTGCGACGCCACGTCCTACGCCTGAATCGTTGTTTATTCCTTTTCCGTAAGTACCATTCAATGTGCTACTACGTCTTGGGGTGGAAAATACTCTACGATTGTAGTGTCTCCACGTGTCTAGACGTGCCTACACTCGACCTAGACTTTTCCTCTGTACAATATGACCTTAGTACCGACTAGATGGACTAATAAAACTTGATAGTATTATAATATTATACTAAAGATGTTTGTTTTCTTGTTTTTGACCCTATTAATTTACGTTTAAACTTTTGGATAAGGTTAATAAACGAAAAGGAGGTATATGAACTAAAATACATACGTAGACTTGTACGAAACGGAACGATAAAAGGGAGAAAAATTTTTTTAGAGAGTGTATAAAGAAACCATCCTAACAATTTCTACCGTTAATTTAGGTGTATATTTGTATACCAATACAGATCAATGTGTTAATTACAATTATATACCGTATGTTAGTAGTAGATTAACCTTAATATATCGTACACCACTGTATTAATATTGTACATTACTACCTTTCTAGGAATAAATTCGGCTCACTTTACTCACGTGAACTTCAACCTACTAAGAATTTAGTGCTAAAAGGTCAACGAGGTTCTCAGAAAACCCCTGTCCCTGGTCGACTCGAGACGGATAACAATACTTCCTTTTTCTTTTGTTAAATTTATATACTCTTATATTCCAAGACACTTCACACTACAAGGATCAAAATTAGTCTTTTCTTCCCAATCGGTTGTCAATCTGTCAAACAATTTACTGTTAAACCCGAAGGGACTACCGAGTCTGACATTTCTTAGGTAGACGTCACTTCCTCTGGACCCAAGGTAGGGACCTAACCCTTCTAAGGGACCTGGACTCTGGATTTTTTTGTTTTGTTTTTTGTTTCGTAAGGAAGGTCGACGGGAAATTCAGTAGAGTAACCAGGTACCTCTCGTGGAGACAATTAGTCCCCCGTCCCGTGTCTCACCTGGGGGGACGGTAGGTCCGATAGAAGTGGGTAGGGAGTGAGACCAGGGAGTGCTGTATAAGGGGGCAGGGGGCCCGGTCTGTCGGACAATGTTTACAGAGTATGAAACGTCTCACAAGACGAAGACCTTTCCCGTCTTTTGTTGTTGGGGTCGATCGTCGGGATTAACTTTCCGCCCTATACTTGAGGGGAAGTGAGACCTCTTTCACTACTTTCAAAGGCTCAGACACCGATTACTGTCCTTCACCTATATTCACCTGTTTCATAGTCCATAGTTCTTTACTCAGACCCTCATTATTTTGTTTAATTCCCTTCCTTTTTTTACATTCGATTTGTACCTTCACACGGAAACTCGGCTGGACATAATTTAACACCTGAGAAGACGGTTCCTCTTCCGAGACTCGGTGAGAGGAAGTTATTAACTTTTGGGGTATCCAAATGTGCAACCTCTGTTCTTTACGACGCACTGGACGAATACCTTATAAAAACAAAACGAGACTAAGTAACTTTTGGAGTTCTTCACGGAGTCGTGACCCCGGACCTCTGAACCTTACCCACGCGAACTAAATCTTCAACAAAAACGGACACAAAAAGAAAGAAAGAAATTTACTTGACGGTCTTTGAGTAAGTCTTTTAGGTACCAAGTGTATCTTGGAACAAATCCTTGGAGTCTGAAGGGACTTCCCGTACGAGGGGTCTCAGATTCACCACTCCTCCTGGGGTCGATGGGTCCCACAACCTCAATACCCTTGTAGGGATTAGAAGAGACGATATTACCTACTCGGTCAAATAGGGAGATTTAAAAAAAGGGGAGTATACAGTCTATCAGTTTCGATGTCAAAAGGGTCATCAGTACATGCCTACACTCTCAACCTGGTAATCTTCCGACTCGAGACTTCTCACCTACGAAAACTTGACACCACAACCTCTTCTGAGAACTCTCAAGGAACCTGACGTTCCTCTAGGTTGGTCAGGTAAGATTTCCTTTAGTCAGGACTTACAAGTAACCTTCCTGACTACTACTTCGACTTTGAGGTTATGAAACCGGTGGACTACACTTCTTGACTGAGTGACCTTTTCTGGGACTACGACCCTCTATAACTCCCGTCCTCCTCTTCTCCCTTCGTCTCCTACTCTACCAACCTACCGTAGTGGTTAAGTTACCTGTACTCAAACTCGTTTGAGGTCCTCTACCACTTTCTGTCCCTTAGGAGCGTACGACGTCA
Source organism: Capra ibex (assembly GCA_006410555.1). Lineage (NCBI taxonomy): Eukaryota > Metazoa > Chordata > Mammalia > Artiodactyla > Bovidae > Capra > Capra ibex. Next base: position 12,387,324 of record SJYO01014747.1, read on the forward strand.
GGTAGCCCAGTGCTTGTCAGTCTTTACTGACGCACTGACTTGTTGTTGTTTTATGTTTCTACACTTGATCCGTCAAAGTTTCGACGACGACGACGACGATTCAGCGAAGTCAGTACAGGCTGAGACACGCTGGGGTATCTGCCGTCGGGTGGTCCAAGACGGTAGGGGTCCTGAGAGGTCCGTTCTTGTGACCTCACCCAACGGTAAAGGAAGAGGTTACGTACTTTCACTTTTCACTTTCACTTCATCGAGTCAGCATAGGTTGTGAATCACTGGGGTACCTGACGTCAGGTGGTCCGAGGAGGTAGGTACCCTAAAAGGTCCTTTCTCATGACCTCACCCCACGGTAACGGAAGAGGTTCAAAGTTTCGATGGACTCCCATTTTTATCTGGAAAGGAAGATCTCCGGGGAAACTAAGTTCAGAACTCAGTAGTCTTTCCACCCACAATGGAACTCCCGGACTGACATCGCAATCCAAGGTGGAGTCGGGACCCCAAGGTCGAATACCTATGCAATTCGAGAAGGATATCGTAAACGAGTTAACTGACCGAGTTCGGTTTGTTCCTGATCAGGGTTTGGTCTTCTTTTATACCATACGCTGAACCACGACACGACTTTATCCTTAACAGTACTGGAGTGTGGAGCCGCCCAGTCGGACCTTCGGGGTAGATAGGTCCGATGTGGTTGGGTTCCCGTACGGTAACAACAATCAGCAAAAGACGAAGTAGACCCACGAAGATTCGGACCGGGACTGGTGACGTCTAGAGGGGACCCCAGGAACCTCCAGTCTTTTGGTAAGACTGGTAGTCGGTCCGAGGGGACTCTTACTGGCCTTCTCCACCTTCCCCGACAGGAGGTCCAAGGATTCCTACGTCCACGAGGCTTGTAAGGATCCCCGACGACAAGGGACCACAGGCGGAACTTCTACTGGAAGGACTCTCCGTCCCCATTTGACCTGCACTCTTCCCACTCCTACCCGATCTAGACGAGGAGCGAAGGGACCCACATCACCCCAGGGTGAATCATAGGAGCTAGTCCGGGGCGTACGTAGCATCCCACTTAGGACCTAGGTGAGATCAGGTGGGGTCGAACAAGTCCCTCGGGGTCATCTAGAGAGTGGACAAGTTACCCTTCAGTCGAAAGGACCGTTGGCAAAGGGAAGAGGACGGCAACAGTGGTAGAAGTGCCCCGAGGGGCCCAACATCAGGTGTACACCGAGTTCCCAATTCTGTGATGGGAGACAAGGACGACGTCGAGGGGGTAGTCTATAAGCTCGTCAAGACTACAAAACACGAAAGAGACCGGGAAACAGTAGACTGACACCTAAACGACGTCACGCCCTCTGAACCACGTAGCAGATTGTCCTTGTTTCAGCGCGCGGAGCGGGAAATAGGTCTACAATCACTACGAGGAGAAAACACATGAACAGTACATAGGAAAAAAAAAAGGTAAATAAAAATTAACCTCCCATTAACAAAACGTTACAACAACACCAAAGACGGTGTGTCGTTGCACTTAGTCGGTATTCATATGTATATGGGGGAGGGAGAACTTGGAAGGGGGTGGGGGTGGGGAGACGCAACAGTGTCTCGTGGTCCGACGCGACGCACACGATATGGCACCGAAGAGTGACGAGTGATAAAATGTGTGCCATCACATACGCAGAGTTACGCTGAGAGAGTCAAAGAAGGTGAGAGAAAGGGGACGACACAGGTGTTCAGACACGGAGACAAAGACGGGATGTCTATCCCAGTAGACATGGTGAAAAAGATCTAATGTATATATACACAATTATATACTCTGAACAAAAAGAGAAAGACTGTATGAAGTGAGATATATCATCCGAGATACAAGTGGGTGGAGTAATCTTGCCTGAGTTTACACAAGGAAAAAGTACCGTCTCATTATAAGGTAACATACATACATAGTGTTGAAGAAATAGGTAAGTGGATAGTTACCTGTAGATCTAACGAAGGTACAGGATCGATAACGTTTATCACGACAGATGGGTGACCGGTACATATATTTAAATATCCCTGGTCTCGATCTTTAGTCAGACTGAATGTGTAAAAGGAAGTCCCGGGACCATAGAGACAATAAACTTGTGTTCTAAAGACGTTATGGGAGATACACGACCGTGTAGTTCGTACCTTTGCGAACGACCCGACGGGATATCGACAAGACTCGAGTTTCTTCTTTTAGAGATACAGAGTCGTCTTTGTCTTGAACCCGTCTAGGACCCGGAGATTCAGGGTCCCAGTTCGTCAACTATTTTGACAAGGATAGACAACATGAATAAGTTTCTACAATTGTAACTACGTAATTAGTCCGTGTCATCAACATCTTATAGGTACACTCCAAGGTCCCATTTTTACACTTAAAAGTTTTATTCGTTCGATCTTAAGGGACTTGTTGAGAACCGGGAGAGTCTCAGGAGTATAGATCAGGTTCCGTTACTTGCGTAACTTCTTCAAAGTCCTTATTTTTGAACCACTACTCAAAACCTCTGTCGACATCTTAGAACAGTCGTGGAGAAGGGCGGGGTAAGAGTCCGGTTTAGTTCTCACCTAACCTCTCGTCGTGGGGGAGAGATTTGAGAAAAACAACAACAAAAAGTCAACGGTACAATCTGAAAAACACTGGGTTACCGGATATCGTGGGTCCGAAGGGACAGGAAGTGGTAAAGAACCTCAAACGAATCTACGTACAGGTGACTTAGTCATTAAGGTAGGTTGGTAGAGTAGGAGACAGTAGGGGAAGAGGAGGACGGGAGTTAGAAAGGGTCGTAGTCCCCGAAAAGGTTACTCGGTCGAGAAGTGTAGTTCACCGGTTTCACAACCTCGAAGTCGGAGTCAGAAAGGTTACTGATAAGTTCCAACTAAAGGAAATCCTAACAGACCAAACTAGAGGAACGACGGGTTCCCTGAGGGTTCTCAGAAAAGGTCGTGGTGTCAAACTTTATTAGTTAAGAAACCGGGAGTCGGAAGAAACAACAGGTTGAGAGTGTAAACGTGTACTTACATACTTACTATAACGAATACATATCTCAGATTTTTTTAACTATGTTTACTTGAATACATGTTTTGTCTTCGTCTGAGTGTCTGAAGTTCTTCCGTTCCGAAATAACACCGGGGACGGTGTCGTCCACCCCTCACTCGTCTTTGATGTTCAAAGGAGGAGTGAGTGGCTCCCCGTAGCTCGAACGAGGACATAGGCCCTCCAACCCGACCTCCCGACCGAAACCCGCCGAACGGGTTGGGAGACCACCGCCACTCACGTCCCCTGTCCGTGTCATGGGACGAAAACGAGGGTCAAGGGACGAAAACGAGGGTTGTGACACAAAAGGGAGGTCCAAAAAGTCTTTATCGTCACCCAAAACAAAAAAAAACAAAAAAACCAGAAAAACATAGAACTAAAAAATGTAAGTTACCCAAACCCGTTTGGATATTACTGTACAGAGGTGGTAATATCGGAATATGTCTCATGAAAGTGACGGGTTCGATAAGAGACACGAGGTAGATAAGAGGGGTTGGGGACCGGTGATAACTCGAAAAACGACAGAATCAAGACGAAGAAGGTCTTACGGTATGGTAACCTTATTCATGTTATACATCGGAAAAGTCTAACCGGAGAAAGTGAATCGGGATACGTCGATTCTAAGGAGGTGTAGAAAGGCATCGAACTATCAGGTAAATAATTATAAATATCGAAACTTATTATAAGGTAAAACACCTACCTGGTGTCGAATAAATGAGTAAGTGAATGACTTCCTGTTCAACGACGACGACGATTCAGCGAAGTCAGCACAGGCTGAGACACGCTGGGGTATCTGTCTTCGGGTGGTCCGAGGGGGAAGGGACCCTAAGAGGTCCGTTCTTGTGGCCTCACCCAACGGTAAAGGGAGAGGTTCCGTACTTTCACTTTTCACTTTCACTCCAGCGAGTCAACACAGGCTGAGAAGCGCTGGGGTACCTGACGTCGGGTGGTCCGAAGAGGTAGGTACCCTAAAAGGTCCGTTCTCATGACCTCACCCCACGGTCAACCAACGAAAGTTAACAATTATTAATACTTATGTCGACTATCTTTGAAAGGACCCGTCTAAAAACACACCTATATTCAAAAGTTAAGAAAACCCATTTATGGTTCCCCGTTTGAACGACCTAAAATACTATTCTTACACGAATCAAAATATTCTTTAGTGGTGTGACAGAAGCTTCCACCGACCTGGTAAACACTTTAGTTCAAGACTGTCTAGTTAAAGTCTTATCTTTGGTGTAGACGATGAACTTCACTGAACGTACAGATAATCTTGACTTATTCTGTGTCTTAAACGGTTCGGTCACCCTCTACTATTTATGAAATAGTCTGTTTGATTTGAACAATTCGGGGACGAACATTCTACAAACGTAGTATGTCGTAGGTGGTTTTTGGTGACCATAGGGTCCAGTGTACTGATCGGACCCGTCCTATCTGACCCCAAAATTAAGACGAGAACAACGTCAGGAATCTTTTTACAGAATGTAAAGATTCTGAGTTGAATAGATAGACAGTTTGCCTCTAGTATTACGGACGAAAATTCTAATATTATTCCTTATGTACTCGAAGAAAACACCGAATCTACCATTTCTTAGATGGACTTTACGTCCTCTGGACCCAAACTAGGGACCCAGTCCTTCTAGGGGACCTCTTCCCTTACCAATGAGTGAGGTCATAAGAACGGACCTCTTAAGGTACCTGTCTCCTCAGACCACCGATGTCAGGTACCCCAGTATTTGTCGACCCGTAATAATTTTTTGATTGTGAAAGCGAAAGTGAATTCCTGATGTACTTAGTTTAGTCGTATCGTGTCAGTGAAATGAGTTACAGACCGTTTATCGATTCATCAGTTATTTACGGTGACAACGACGACGACGATTCAGCGAAATCAGTACAGGCTGAGACACGCTGGGGTATCTGACGTCGGGTGGTCCGAGGGGACAGGGACCCTAAGAGGTCCGTTCTTGTGACCTCATCCAACGGTAAAGGAAGAGGTTACGTACTTTCACTTCTCCCTTGTACTTCAGCGAGTCAGCACAGGTTGAGAAGTGCTGGGTCACCTGACATCGGATGGTCCGAGGAGACAGGTACCCTAAAAGGTCCGTTCTCATTACTTCACCCCACGGTAGTGGAAGAGACATTTTTTACTATCGAGAAGAAATAAAATCACTTCCCCGGTCTCGTAAAATCTTATTTTCGACTTTTCAAAATCTTGGTTTCTGAGTCGTACCTCAAACAATCTTATTCATTTCGAAGTCAAGTGAAGTCAAGTCAGCGAGTCAGTACCGGTTGAGAAACACTGGGGTTCTTAGTGTCGTGCGGTCCGGAGGGACAGGTATTGGTTGGGGACCTCAAGTGGGTCTGAGTGCAGGTAACTCAGTTACTACGGTTGGTCGGTAGAGTAGGAGACAGCAGGAGAAGAGAAGGACGGTGGTTAGAAAGGGTCCTAGTCCCAGAAAAGGTTACTCAGTCGAGAAACGTACTCCACCGGTTTCATGACCTCAAAGTCGAAATCGTAGTAAGGAAGTTTTATTGTGGGTCCCGACTAGAGGAAATCTTACCTGACTAACATAGAGGAATATCAGGTTCCCTGAGAGTCCTCAGAAGAGGTTGTGGTGTCAAGTCTTCGTAGTTAAGAAACCACGAGTCGAAAGAAGTGTTAGGTTGAGAGTGTAGGTATGTACTGGTGACCTTTTTGGTATCGGAACTGATCTGTCTGGTAATAACCGTTTCATTACAGAGACGAAAACTTATACGATAGATCTAACCAGTATTGAAAGGAAGGTTCCTCATTCGCAGAAAATTAAAGTACCGACGTCAGTGGTAGACGTCACTAAAACTTCGGGGGGGGTTTTTTCAGACTATGATAAAGGTGACAAAGGGGTAGATAAAAGGTACTTCACTACCCTGGTCTACGGTACTAGAAACAAAGGACTTACAACTCGAAATTCGGTTGAAAAAGTGAGAGGAGAAAGTGAGAGTAGTTCTCCGAAAAATCAAGGAGAAGTGAAAAACGGTATTCCCACCACAGTAGACGTATAGACTCCAATAACTATAAAGAGGGCCGTTAGAACTAAGATCGAACACAAAGAAGGTCAGGTCGCAAAGAGTACTACATGAGACGTATCTTCAATTTATTCGTCCCACTGTTATATGTCGGAACTACATGAGGAAAAGGATAAACTTTGGTCAGACAACAAAGTACAGGTCAAGATTGACAACGAAGAACTGGACGTATATCCAAAGAGTTCTCCGTCCAGTCCACCAGACCATAAGGGTACAGAAAGTCTTAAAAGGTCTCAAATACCACTAGGTGTGTCAGTTTCCTAAACCGTATCAGTTATTTCGTCTTTATCTACAAAAAGACCTTGAGAGAACGGAAAAGTTACTAGGTCTCCTACAACCGTTAAACTAGAGAACAAGGAGACGGAAAAGATTTTGGTCGAACTTGTAGACCTTCAAGTGCCAAGTGCATGACGACTTTGGACCGAACCTCTTAAAACTCGTAATGAAATGATCGTACACTCTACTCACGTTAACACGTCATCAAACTCGTAAGAAACCGTAACAGAAAGAAACCCTAACCTTACTTTTGACTGGAAAAGGTCAGGACACCGGTGACGACTCAAAAGGTTTAAACGACCGTATAACTCACGTCGTGAAAGTGTCGTAATAGAAAGTCCTAAACTTTATCGAGTTGATCTGAAGGTAGTGGAGGTGAGCGAAACAAGCATCACTACGAAAGATTCCGGGTGAACTGAAGTCTAAGGTCCTACAGACCGAGCTTCACTCACTAGTGTGGTAGTACTAACAGAACGAGTACTTCTAGAAAAAACATGTCAAGAAGACACATAAGAACGATGGAGAAGAATTATAGAAGACGAAGACAATCCAGGTATGGTAAAGACAGGAAATAGTTCGGGTAGAAACGTACTTTACAAGGGAACCGGCTCTCCTCGATGGGGGACGGACTCCAGTCCCCGCCGTCGACTCTCCTCGTTGGGGTGTAGGTTCCTCGCCACCGACGCACCCGCGTCCTCCCGGATCTCCTCGATAAGGTGTAAGTTCCAGTCCTCCCCGCCACCACTCCTCTATGGGGAGCAGGTTCCATTCCTCGTCACCGACATGAAACGGCCTCGTCGGTAGTTCTCTATGGGGTGTAGGTTCCATTCTCTTTGGGTTCATTCTACCATACACAACGTTCTCCCGTAGTCTCCCGTCTGTGTAACTTTGGTATTAGTGTCTTTTGATCAGTCAGATTAGTGTGCCTGGTGTCGGAAAAGATTGAGTTACTTTGATTCGGTACGGTACACCCCGGTGGGTTCTTCCCGCCCAGTACCACCTTTCCAGACTGTCTCGCACCAGGTGACCTCTTCCCTTACCGTTCGGTGAAGTCATAAGAACGGAATTCTTGGGGTACTTGTCATACTTTTCTGTTTTACTATCCTATGGCTTTCCCCTTAAGGGGTCCAGTCATCCACGGGTTATACGATGACCTCTAGTCACCTCTTTATTGAGGTCCTTCTTACTTCCCTACCTCGGTTTCGTTTTTTTAGTGGGTCAACACCTACACTGACCACTATCTTCGTTCCAGGCTACGACATTTCTCGTTATAACGTATCCTTGGACCTTACAGTCCAGGTACTTAGTTCCGTTTAACCTTCACCAGTTTGTCCTCTACCGTTCCCACTTGCAACTGTAAGATCCTTAGTCACTTGATTTTACCTGACCTTACCCACTTAAATTGAGTCTACTGGTAACTTAGATGATGACACCCATCCTTAGGGAATCTTCTTTACCTCATCGGTAGTACCAGTTCTCAGACTTTACGTCATGAACCTACGTTAGAGTTTTTGCTGTCTTACTAGAGACAATCAAAGGTTCCGTTTGGTAAGTTATAGTGACATTAGGTTCAGACAGGGGGTTGGTCATTGTGACTTCTTCGACTTCAACTTACCAAGATACTTCTGGATGTTCTGGAAAATCTTGATTGTGTTTTTTCTACAGGAGTAATATCCCCTGACCTTACGTTTTCATCCTTCAGTTCTTTGTGGACCTCATTGTCCGTTTAAACCGGAACCTTACACCTTACTTCGTCCCGTTTCCGATTATCTCAAAACGGTTCTCTTATGTAACCAGTATCGTTTGTGACAGAAGGTTGTTGTGTTCTCTTCTGAGATGTGTACCTGTAGTGGTCTACCAGTTGTGGCTTTAGTCTGACTAATATAAGAAACGTCGGTTTCTACCTCTTCGAGATATATCAGTCGTTTTTGTTCTAGCCCTCGACTGATACCGAGTCTAGTACTTGAGGAATAATGGTTTAAGTCTGAATTTAACTTCTTTCACCCCTTTTGGTCATCTGGTAAGTCCATACTGGATTTAGTTTAGGGAATACTAATATGTCACCTTCACTCTTTATCTAAATTCCCTGATCTAGACTATCTATCTCACGGACTACTCGATACCTTACTCCAAGTACTGTAACATGTCCTCTGTCCCTAGTCCTGGTAGAGGTACCTTTTTTTACGTTTTTTCGTTTTACCGACAGACACCTTCGGAATGTTTATCGACACTTTTCTTCTCTTCACTTTTCGTTTCCTCTTTTTCTTTCTATGTTCGTACACTTACGTCTCAAGGTTTCTTATCGTTCTTCTCTATTCTTTCGGAAGGAGTGACTAGTTACGTTTCTTTTTCTCCTTTTGTTGTCTTACCCCTTCTGATCTCTAGAGAAGTTCATTTCGAACCCTTGGAAAATTAACGGAATTTGTCAATCTAACTTGTATACTGACTCTTGTACTTATTCGTATTTATCCTGGACTTTCGGTTTGAAACACCCCTTTTCTACATCTTGTGGAGTTTTGATATTGCTCTCGAGTTTAAATAACTCGTGAAATATGTACGATGACAAGAACATGATACACCGAAATCAAAACAGGCTAAGAAACGCTCGGATGCCTGACATCGGACGGTCCAAGGAGACACGTACTTTAGAAGTTCCGTTCTTATGACCTCACCCGACGGTAAAGGAAGAGGTCCCCTAGAAGGGTTGGGTCCCTAGCTTGGGTGTAGAGAATACAGAGAACGTAACGGACCGTCCAAGAACTGGTGGTCGTGGTGGACCCTTCGGGAATGGGGAAATAAACGTCCGTAGTAGGAAAATAGGTGGAAGAATCTCTTTCCCCAACTCCGTGTCTCGTCGGGTCAGTGGACGGGGTCCGTCAATGAGGCACTGTCTTCGTCCAAAACGTGACTCTACTCGGACCCGAGATTAGATGACATCACGTTTGGACGGAAAACTCTGTGTGGTTCGTCCGTGGCCGACCGAGAAGGATTTAACGGAGACTTGTTCCGGAACCCTTTAACAAATCGTCACTGTCAGTGCGGAGCCCTTGCCGACGACTTATCTTTATTCCTCTCGGTCTGTCGACGAAGGACTAGATTACTGGAGGGAAAGAATCCTGACCGAAGGTGTAGATAATGCACCTAGTTTAAACTTTCGTCTCGATACAAAGAAGACCTAGGTCCGTCGATGGAACTTATGTCTTTTATGAACCGATAAATAACGACAGTATTTAACGGGTACCATACGACACCTTTCGTCTCCTACCGCGGTTCGTCCTTAGATAGTTATACCAGTTTTCCAAAGGTAGGGAAGGATCGAGGTCCGACATGTAACCAATAAAAGATATTTTCGTCCTTGTTATTCAAATTCGTTTTAAAAGAATTTCCTTCGTATTACGATGAATGATTTACATCCATACACAATAACAACAACAACAACAAAAAAATATACGAGTAAACTACGAAAACTTAGTGCTACGACCTCTTCTGAGAATCTGTCGTTCCTCTCGTTTGGTCAGTCAGGATTTCCTTTAGTCGGGACTTATAAGTAACCTCCTAACTACGACTTCAACTTTGACGTTATGAAACCGGTGGACTATGTTTCTCGACTGAGTAACCTTTTCTGAGATTACGACCCTTTCTAACTTCCGTTTTCCTCTTCCCCATCTACCTTCTATTCTACCAATCTATCGTAGTGACTGGGTCACCTACACATAAATTCGTTTGAGACCCTCTATCACATGTCCCCTCGGACCACACGACGTCAGGTCCCCTTAGCGTTACTCGACCCGTGTTGAACCACTGACTTATTTTTAATATCAACTTTCGGTCTGACAGAAGTTTGTATGACATTAAACAGGAAACTCCCTTTTAACTATGGATACGTACGGCACCTTATGCTCTTAACCGTTACACTAATAAAATAAGTATTAAATCTGGTAAATACATTGTTTTTATAAAATTTTGGTTGACCCTTGTTTAATACAAAGTATTATTACAATTTTTGATCGTAGACACTCAATGTGTAGAGTAAATTTTTCCGATTTAACGACCGACCGTTTAATTCCCGTAATACAGGACACACCTTGTTAAACGAAACCGACCAACTAGTCCTAAAATACAAAATCGGGATATGGTCTAATCAAAAATAAAACTAGTTAGGTTGAGACTATAGTTGAGATTGGGTTGAGATTATTGAACTTATCGTGTTAGTAAGTGAGTATGTAAAAGATAAAAAACGAACAAAACTATTACTATTTCTTAAATTGTTTATTTTCACGGAAAGTTTTTGTCCCGAAAACAAGTCAGTTTTTATATGTTATAAGGTCAATATTCAGGATTCCTACGTTACATATTACACTGTTTTTGCTAATTGTAATGAGAGACAATATGAACTTATAATAATTCTCCCATTTAGGATACCAAAAGTAGTCTGTTTTTTTAAACAAATAAAGAAATAATAACACAGACATCCTCTGTTACTTACAAGTGAATTGAACGACAGTATTAGTGAAGTACTTCACACATTCAGTTCGGTCATTCGACATGTGGGATTTGAATAAGTCACGAGAGACAGTTAATATAGAATTATGTTGACCTTCTTTTGGGATTTTTGGTTTCTTGTTTTTGTCCCGAAAGAAAGAATTCGATAACTATGTCAAAAAAACAAACACTAAGACTGATGCAATATGTGTATGTTGATTACTACGAACACCTAAGGGGGTGACTTAGTAAGTAATTTGTATATAATTAATACGGTCTTTATATACGGTCCTTGACACAATCCAGGTCCTCCTATTTTACTACTCGTTTTATTTATGGAAAATTTTATTAAGAATACCGGACTTCATTTGTCAACCGTTTTAAAAGGACATTTCCTAGTCCTTAAACCCTGAGACCTCTGTTATGCCGAAGATAGGATTGACGACTCGAGACGACAATATCACGTTCCCGTCGTCACCCACTATGAGTTTCATCCTTCGTACAGACACAAGGTCGTTTTGAAACGTCTTTGTCCGTTCCCTGACCTAAACCTGGAGCTCGACATCAAAAGGTTGAGGACCAGATCCCCCCTTTCGACGTATGAATAGTTTATTAGTCCGTCTAATAAACGTTTCCATTCAAACGTCTGACATTTTGGCGTAAACCGCTTCTCGGTACCTACTCTCGACGAACGCTACCAGTCGTACTTGTTGTCTACCGAGGGTGCACCTGAATTGTCAGTCTCTCCAGACAACTCTTCCCTGTTAACTCGACGGTGACGTCACTACCTCACCTTCAATTGAACCGTTTTTCGGTCACCTTCCTTTGCACGAGGCACATCTTCCTTGTTCTATACGTTGTCGAAACAGTAGGTTTCCACAAAATCGAAATCCTACACTTCCTTCCGGTATCACCGAACTTGTAACACTTGTACTCCCGGAGTCCACTTTGTCTCTCCACCCGTTCCGAAATGTCTACTGACGTACCTCTTGATAAGGTTCCGGTAGTCACGAAATCTCAACAATGACAACAAGTCAGTAATTCAGCACAGACTGAGAAACGTTGGAGTACCTGACGTTGTTCGGTCTGAAGGGGTAGTAAGTGACAGAAGACTTGAAACGAGTTTGAGCACAGGTACCTGGGTCACCACGGTTGGTAGAGAAGGAGACGATGGTAGTTAGAAAGGGTCGTAGTCTCAGAAAAGATCACTCAACCGACAAGCGTAGTCCACCGGTTTCATAACTCCGAAGTCGAAGTCACAGTCAGGAAGGTCACTTATAAGTTCCAATTAAAGGAAGTCCTAACTGAACAAACCAGAGGAACGTCATGTTCCCTAAGAGCTCTCATAAGAGGTTAATCCACGAAGGTTTACGGTTGAGACTCGAGGGTGAACATTTAGACTGGACCCTTGGGTTTCGAATTAACAACGGGGGTTTGGGTTCCGTTCCGACACACTAAGACAGGATACAGAGGACTTTCACATTTGAACTGAAAGGGACTGGGATGACGAGGTTCGAGTCACCTCACCCGGGTCCCGACCTTTGTCAGACCCTATTTCTTCTCCACGACCCCATCTTCCACACTACGTTTCTGAGTCAACCTCAGAGTCGAGGACAATTACACTAGAGGTTCTATGGTACCTACCAGTACTACATTGTTTAAGTATCTCGTGGGTCTAGACACCCAAAATGTACCCTAAGACTCTTCAAGGATCCAATACGTCTCCACGAAACCTTCTGGGTCCATCCACTCCCCCTCTGGGTCACCAGACGGTCCCGACATTTGGTTAGGAAAGGTGTACTAGGGACTTTTTTGTCTGAATTTATGACTTACTATAAGGTTGAATTATTTGCACAGACTTCCATCCTTTTTTAACTCGAGAGAACGTAGTAACGGAGAATGAAAGATCCCCCTCCTTTAGCTCCAGGGATCTGTCAACCGAGGAATTCTCGACTGGGAATCCGACGGGAGAAAGGAGAAAGTGTACTGAGGTCCGGACAGGGAGTCGGACCTCTTGTGAAGAGGGTCGTTGTTAAAGAAATAGACCCTTACTGATAACATTCTGTACGACGGTTCTCCCACCTCATCTCCTGTTGAGAGTTTGACGGAAACGACCGGACCTTCGTCGTACTTATTCTTCCCTACGAGTACTTTGAATCCACGAAACTCCCGAATCTAAGGAGTCGTTTGGGATCACTTCCACGTTCTTTGTCCTGGTCTCTACGAACCTCCGTGTCCTTCGAGGTACCTTTTAATCTCCACTATATACCAGACACCATAAGAAGGGACCACCGATTCTCCCATTTCACGGACGGACGTCACGCCCTCTGGACCCAAGATAGGGACTCCTTCCTTTACCGTTGGGTGAGGTCATAAGAACGGACCTCTTAGGGTACCTACCTCTTCGGACCATCCAATGTCAGGTACCCCAGCGTTTCTCAGTCTGTGCTGACTCACTGAAGTGATGCCAGACACCACCGAAGGGTTCACTACGATCACCATTTCTCAGGAGGACGGTTACGTCCTCTACATTCCCTACGTCTAAATTGGGGACCTAACCCTTCTACGGGACCTCCTCCTTTACCGTTGGGTGAGGTCATAAGAACGGACCTCTTAAGGTACGTGTCTCCTCGGACCACCCGATGACAGGTACACCAACGTTTCTAATTCTGTACTGACTTGTATACTTGTGAAATGAACGAAGTGAATTGAACACCAGGTACCACTCTCCGTTGTCCTCACTACCCTTTTCTCCCGTTGGTCGGGAGGGACCCTTTACCTTGTCTCTGACCCTTTCTTAAAAAGTCCGTCAGTAATTGACGCCTCCTTGGAAAAGCTTTTAGGACTCGGAGACACCCGACCCAGGACACAATATCTGGGACTTGGACCGGAGACTTTATCGGTCGGAAGAAGTGTTCCGACACCAGGACAGGTTCCTCGGTCGATCCATGGACCTCGTTGCACCACTCGAGACTTGACATGTGACATTAACCCTTTACCTTCGTCCTGGCGGGGTACATGGAGTGAGTTGTTACCAAAGGACTAAGGACGAACGTTCACACCAGGACACCAAGTTACAAGTTTGACCTTTTAAGGGTAGTAAAAATTTCCTCCTCTTTAAGATGACTTTAGTCATCCTGAGGTAAGAAGAGACAGAGGAGTGAGGTAACCAAAGAACAGTGGGGTGTAATATCCACCGTAAGAGTAGTTCTAAAACGGGTATCGAAGGAGACCTAAATCATTTAACGAAGGTCTAGGTACGGAATACGACGTGTCTGGACGTTTCAGCACAGAGATGAACACTTACAGTCGAAGTCCAACTGGGACCACTTGTTTTCTAGTCTGAGGCTAAGGACTCCAACCCCTAGTTGACGGGATTTGGACCACCCAAGGTTAAGCCTTTCTGTGATTTAGATTCCTGTCAATGGAGACAGGCCCAGAGAACTGGGGATGACCGTTTACAGAACAACTTGTGCCTTGTCTGCCGAGACTGAAAAGGTTCGGGATAATCGGTCTTTGACGGAATTTCGTCCCCGGTAGTTTCATGTGTCCACCGGGTCACTAAAATCGAAGAACCGTGAAGTTTAACAACGTCTGAATAAAAGGTCAAGAAGTTGACTCGTATACCCTCTGTTTGTCTTCTACAGGATTATCGGACAGTAATTTTAGAGACACACTCGAGTGTTTCGGGGAACAGAGATAAAGTCCGACCCTAAGACACAAAGTCGAAACGACAACCGTCGCTCTGTCTCAATCCAGGGACGTCGACCAGGAGTTTACACGACATGAGAAGAGAGAACCAGCCCCTTAACCCGACCTAACAGTACTATTTCTCGTAGACCATAAACTTGAGGGCGTACCGTTATAATATTTTATAGACAGACAGTTTAAAATACATCGAACTAATATATAAATAGGTAATGAGGGGGGTGACGGAAATTCCTTCCCATTTTTTTTATTTTATTTTATTTGGGTAAACTAACTTAAAATTTTATTAGTTGGTACATCCACAGGAAAAATTTAAATACTCTGATTAAAGTTTATAATTTAGAAATCTTATTCTTCTTATTTCTGGGATCAGACGTCTTTCCTTCTTTTCGTATTACTCTTGAGGTCAAATCTTCTTAAAAATTTGACGACGATTGCCCTTTTCACTTTACTCCGTTCACCCCTATGTTTCGAACAAAAACTCTTACTAAAAATTTCTCTGAAGATTACTGATATCTTTACACATAAGGTCTCTGTTTTCTTCACCAAAATAATTTACATATTATTAGATAGGAAAAGATAGTCGTAGTTTGTGATTACACTATAGACTCTAAGTATAAGATAGTGTGGTCTTTATTAAAGGAATCCAATGAAAATAAAAAATAATTCAAAAAAAAAGACTCTAAAGAAACTACACCCGGTAAAAATTTCAGAAGGAACTTAAATAATGTTATAACGAAGACAAAATACAAAACCAAAAAACCGGTGTCCGTACACCCCAGAAGCAAGGGACTGGTCCGTGACTTGGGTGTGAGGGACGAAATCTTCTACTTCAGAATTGGTGACCTGGTGGTCCCTCCAGGGACATACACCGAAAATCTACGTTGTTTCACAATGTGACATCTCTTCCTTCAAGTGCTCCCCAGACAGCTACCAAGAGTCAGTTCTACGTTGTACCTGGTCTCATTTCTCGGGACTTAAAAAAAAAATTACTGTAAATTTTTGATCTGTGAGAAATGGTTCATGAAACGTACGTAAGAGTTTTAGAATATATACTATTAGGAGAAATGTACCTTTCCTGATGATTCCTGGTCAGTGATCATCCTCAGTCCAAAGTCATCGAGTACTCTCACCCAAAAACTAGAAGTCCCTAAAACGTTCAGTTAACAATTTATATCGGTAATGATAATAAAAAACTATTCGAATCAAAATTTCTTTAGTATCACTTATTCAGTTATGAGTTCTGAGTAATTAAGAATAGAATGATGTAAAATGATTATAAATTTCTTATATATATTGATAACATTAAAGTACTACGTTTCTAATATCTAAAGACACTATTACACTTAGAAAAGGTGTAAACCACTCCAGTAGAACAACGAACTTTATCTGGTGTTACCCTTATAATGTGGTGTTTTCAGTCGTTTATGATATGTGATATTTGTTATCGAATATGATATATGATATTTGACATGACCCGAAGGGACCACTGAGTCACCATTTCTGAGACGGACGTTACGTCCTCTGGGTCCAACTTTGGAACCTACCGTTGGGTGAGACCATGAGAACGGATCTCTTAGGGTACCTGTCTACCCGGACCTCCCGATATCAGTATCCCAACGTTTCTCAGTCTATACTGACTTCGGTGATTCGTCGTCGCAGTATTTGTCATATTTGTTATTGTATTGAATGTGACAAAACAACAATCAGATCTGACTTCTTTACATGTCCATATTATAGTTACTAAGTCTAATTTAGAAAATTTTTTCGCCACAAGTGTCGGTAGTCTAACACTGATCGTGTATTTGCCTACCTGATAGGAAAAGTCGGGAGTTTTTGATAGTAGTAGACTAAGACGTTGTTCCAGTGAACCCAACGACTATTTGTTTACTTTAAAGGGTGGATGGAAATAGCAAAGTAAAAGTAGAACGTTTACATTTCGACTACAGTTGGTTACAAGTAAAGTATTGATATAGGTAATCAGTTCATTACGAACGTTGTTTAACCAACGTTCATATTCTCAAACCATCCTAAAGAAGTCACCAGGTCACCAATTCTGACACGAGGGTTACGTCCCCCGGTTCCAGACTAAGGACCAGTCTCTTGGTCCAGGGCGTACGGTGTCGATTTCTTGGGTGAAAGGAGTTGCTTCTAGGGTGTACACCTTTGATTCTGGACCACGTTACTTTATTTTTTTTCTCTCTCTTAAACCGTTTTTAGTTACTTTCGTAAGTCATTATTCGTTGACCGAGATCCCTTAGAGATCACTTCTCACGCTTTACAAATAATGATAAATCTTTCTATGTTCGATATGTATAAAACACAGTCATTTTAAATATAATTCGTATTCATACATATATGTACTTACAAAAAAACTTCGTAATGGTTACGTGTTGATTTGTTTCGAATCTCTCTAATATAACAGATTCTCATGCACCACTCGTTTACGACACCCTGGTTCCACCCCTACTCTTCGTTCGTGTACAGTCTCCTTCACTCTAAAAAAAGAGAGACCCAGAGTAAGAGTGACCGATTACGGAAAGAAAACTCTGGGGGTGGAGATAAAAGATACGTTATAGAACGAAAACAAAAGGACTAGGAATGACTTTTCCTAACCAGAGTATTTTAGTGTAGGGACGGAGTTATGACTGGGAGGAAGAAAAATCTAAGATGTTAATTTATACATAGTCAAGTCAAGTTAAGTCAAGTCAACGAGTCAGCACAGACTGAGAAACACTGGGGTACTTAGTGTCGTGCGGTCCGGAGGGACAGATAGTGGTTGAGGACGTCAAGTGAGTCTGAGTACAGGTAACTCAGTCACTACGGTAGGTCGGTAGAGTAGGAGACAGTAGGGGAAGAGGAGGACAGGGGTTAGGGAGGGTCGTAGTCTCGGAAAAGGTTAGTCAGTTGAGAAGCGTACTCCACCGGTTTCATGACCTCAAAGTCGAAATCGTAGTAAGGAAGGTTTCTCTAGGGTCCCAACTAGAGGAAGTCTTACCTGACCAACCTAGAGGAACGTCAGGTTCCCTGAGAGTTCTCAGAAGAGGTTGTGGTGTCAAGTTTTCGTAGTTAAGAAGTCACAAGTCGAAAGAAGTGTCAGGTTGAGAGTGTAGGTATGTACTGGTGTCCTTTTTGGTATCGGAACTGATCTGCCTGGAATCAGTCATTTCATTACAGAGACGAAAACTTATACGATAGATTCAACCAGTATTGAAAAGAAGGTTCCTCATTCGCAGAAAATTAAAGTACCGACGTTAGTGGTAGACGT
The DNA here is from genome assembly GCA_006410555.1 of Capra ibex. Taxonomy (NCBI): domain Eukaryota; kingdom Metazoa; phylum Chordata; class Mammalia; order Artiodactyla; family Bovidae; genus Capra; species Capra ibex. The sequence goes on from SJYO01014747.1 coordinate 12,405,161, forward strand.
CACTAAAACCTCGGGTCCTTTTATTTCAGACAAAGATGACAAAGGGGTAGATAAAGGGTACTTCACTACCCTGGTCTACGGTACTAGAAACAAGTTACACATATTCGGATTGGTTTAGTCCACATACACTCAGAAAAGAGTAAATAAAGGGGTTCTAAACAGTACCAGTTGGGAGACGAAGAACGAGAAAGATTATTTCAAATTGTTTCGTCTGTGTCTCAAAATTTATTCGGTAAGGAAACGAGAAAAATTTCCTTACGGTAAAGGTCTGATTTGTACGGGAAAGTCATTAAAGGATGGTATCCTCGATCGTAAATCTTGTCCACCCACTAGTAAAATTGAATACCGAAGAGGAAATGGTATATTGTCGTTATTTTATTACTTTTCTCGAAAATAAAAATGACTTGAAACTCAAAATATTACACGTGACGGTGACAACATAGAAAACCAGGAGTATTATCACCACTCTATACATCCTGTCTAAAGCAAATTGGATTCTCCTTTAACTTCGAACCCTACTAATTTCCTACAGAGTTGTCAATACCGGGATACCGTAATATTGAGTCAGAATTGAAAGACAGTAGTGTCGTTGCATGTGTGACATCATCTCTACACTTGTGTTAGGGAGTCCAAATAACTCGTTCCGTTCCGCTATTTCTTCCTAACACCTCAAACTTATTTAACTCGTCGTTTTTCGGGTAGTCAAGGAGTGATGTCTTTATTCTCGTTAACCTTTCCTTTCTTTTCTGTAACCTTCACTTTCAAACAACGAAGGTTCACTAAAAAGAGCGTCTTTATTTTAAAAGTCGATTGACACCTTTTAGGGTAATTAAGAACTAAATTTAAGTGCAGTGTGTACTCAACTAAGAAAATGCTATCTTTGTCATCTCACCTTTCAGTAACTCTTCCATTGTCCATAATCCAGTGCAGATACTCGTCAATGGTACAGGGTCTATAAGGTAATCACAAAATTCAGGTAGTGTGTAATTGAGAAGTCTTATAAGGGCACTCCTTATAAGGATAAGAGATACTAGTAAGGTCAAACATCCACTCCTTTGGTTCCGAATTTCTCTAATTTATAAAACGGATAATAGTCAGTCTATCGTTCAGAGTTTGGGATCCAAACTTGGGTTCAAACGGATTGAGGTCTTGAACATGAATTTTAAGGATACGATTAGATCTTTCTTTCACTTAACGAACAACGAAGAAGACTGACCTGTCAACTATCCATTGAGGTCCCCGTCACACTCGAGTCCACACCCGGGACTCTGAGGTCCCCGTCACACTCGAGTCCACACCCGGGACTCTGAGGTCCCCGTCACACTCGAGTCCACACCCGGGACTCTGTAGACACACCTCGACACACAACCCTGGTCAATTCGGATGTTCTCCTTGTGTTCTAAATGCATCCAACCGAAACAAAAGAATCCGTTTACCGTAGTAGAAACTCGGGGTCAAAGAAGTAATACCATATACGTGAAACCTCTACTTAGTGACTCCATTCGACAACAATCTGCCGAATCATGACCCTACGAACTCCACGAACTCTTTCCGATGACATAGGAACGGGCAAAACCAGAATACAGTCTCCTTACGAGTGTGGTGTTTCCAAGTCCGCTCTATGGGATGTACGTCTCAACCTAGACCTCGGGTCATATGGAGACTGTCAACCACCTCTCGACGAGTGTACGCACCTTTACCGTAACGTACCACACATACACCCTAGTAAGTCTCTATTTTAATACGTAAAAAGAAGTGAAGGAGGAGATTCTGGAGACATTAAAGTAAGAGACACTTGTGAAAGTATCGATACCAGACTTACGATAACTTTGAGTTATAAAAAGTGTGAATAAAGAGGAAAGGGTTCCTTAAAAGAAGATGAAGTAGTGAGTTTGTCATTTCTTAGACGGACGCCACGTCATCTGGGTTCAAGCTAGGGACCAAACACTTCTGTAGGACCTCTTTCCTTACCGATGGGTGAGGTCATAAAAACGGATCTCTTAGGGTACCTGTCTCCTCGGACCACTCGATGTCGGGTTCCCCAACGTTTCTTAGCTTGTGTCGACTCGCTGATTGTGAAAATGAAAGTAACGGAGTTTTAATTTTAATTTAGTAGGATCACACTTCCTCTTTACTCATACTTAAAGTTAATTGTTCGACTCTAAGTCCAGTGGACCTAGTAACGAAGTAAAAGAATGAACTAGAAAACTGGAAGTCGGAGGGGGTTGTAAGTCAAAGTAACAGGTGTCTTTAGAAAGATTTTGAGTTTATAGTAAAACGACTATAACGAAGTTCCATTTCAGGTTTGGTGTAGTAGAAATCTCGAAGTCATAGAATAGTTTAGAGGTCAGACCGAAGGACTGTGAGATTAGTGTAGATACTGAGAGAAATGAACGTGACTTAATAAACGTCAAAAAGATTAAGTCCAGAAACGTGTACAATAAAAGTGGTAAAATAAGAAGTATGTTCTTCTCATAGTGACATAGGACCTATTTGGGTTAGTGTCCGGTTAGTCAGACAACTCAACGAAGTACTGAAGATTGTCCATTCAGATCTCTATCTTTATAGCCCTGGTAGAGTACCACTCGGGTGAAGTTTAGTCAGTGTATAATGAGCAGAAACAAATCTTTGTCTCTTTATGAGTATAAAAGAAACATGTCTTCTCTGTTCGACTCATTGGTACACTAATAATGTCTATTCGATGAAAGGGTTGACGGTGGTGGGTTGTTTTTCTCTTTCCATTTCCTTTTTTTTTTTTCTCATCACTTGGTTTTAAACAGAAGTCTTAGATCGTGAAAAGGAAATTTTTTTTTTTAATAAAAAAATGCCACCCGTCCGTCCTAGCAAGACCTGAACAGATCCGTATAGAATGTTTTAATACACGACGTCATCCATGTCGTGTACAGAGGGATGAAAAACCAGATAAAGACCCAGATAAAGAAGGGTAAGGATGTTTTCATCAAAAGACCCTTAACGATTAAATGACTCTTACAATTTCTCCTGTCCTGGATACGGTTACTGACAGTAAAAAAAAGTTTATATCAGTTCTTAGCCGATCTTTTCCGGAAACTAACTTAGGGTCATGTATGTTGGAAGACGAGAGATGTCTGATAAACAACTTCCTCCGTCTGGTGAGGTCCCCTCCGTCAGGAACACCCTCCTGACCCTTGGGGTAGTCTTTTTGATGAAGTGGAGTAAAGACTGACCCTATGAAGGACGGGTCGGACCTTAGTCTATAACGGTTCTGTCGACGTCTTTTCTTTTTTTTTTCTTCTTCTTTTTAGGTTGAAAAATTTTCATTTGATGATGATAAATTTACTCAAACTAGTTCATCAACTTAAACCTGTCTCTAACTCAAAGGACTCATCTTTTTCGTTGTACTAACGTGTTATGTTACTCGTTCAGTCAAGGGTTACGGTTTCGTGGATCACTGATTTGAATGATCGAGACTGGCCCACCTAGACCCTATACCCGACCCATAATCAATGTGGGTCTGTGACGTTTAAGAAAATCCTCAAGTGTACCTACTGTTGTGGTGTCATCAGTCCAACCCCGTCTCACTTTAGATTTCACGTAAATTAAAGGAAAACACAAAAAATTTGATCATTTATCGGTTAAAAATGTCGTGAACATAAACGTGACTAATATCTTCGATCCGGACTAAATTGTCCTTTCACCTTTTGAGTTCTTTCGTAAGTACCTTTTTCGGTAGGTCTCTGAACGGTAAGTTTTTATTACTTAAATTATCACTGATATTTTTTATTACATGAAATTAGGTCTACTCCTTCGTAAGAAAACCATGTATACTCTATATATATATACATATATATATATACTACGTATATACTATATGTATAGTATACATATACTGTATATATGGAGACCGTACACCCTAGAATTAAGAGACTGATCCCTAGATTGGACACAGGGGACGTGACCTTCGTACCTCAGAATTGGTGACCTGGCGGTCCCTTCAGAGTTTCTTTCTATGTAGAATGGTACGTTATTAACGGGAGGATAAGATTATAAAACCCTCCGATCGTAAGTAAGTTATTTATTAGAAATTCAAAGACGATACGACCTAGAATATGATCGATAACCCTTTTATATTTTCCATTTCTTCTGAAGTCGAATTTGACGGAGTAAAGAAACACTCACTCAAGGTTTTATGAGGAATGACTTCTGGTTTAACAAGGTCTATGATCACTATATTGTTCCTTTTTTTCCTTCGGTAGGGTCAATACACCTCAATAGTACGACTAACCCGTCTGTCTTTCATTTGCGACTTGTCTCTATGTGACATTGCAGTCCAACATTGACCGAGATCTCTCTTTGTGACCTCTCTCGCCCTTTTGCACCTCCCATTCACCGTAAACTTGTCTTTGTCCTTCTGCACTCCCTCGTTTCGCACGTCCGCAAACCCCTTTCCGTATGGATCGTACAATGTTAAACTTCTCTCTATATCTGTCTCCGTGTTCGTTAGGGATAGCTTCTTTTCTCCTTCCGTTCCGCCACCTTCGTTCTTGTATGAGTGCTGTCTCGGGACCTTCTCGTCGGGAATGGACCACGTCCTCCTTCTGGACCCCCGTTCACAGTGCCGACCTTTCAGTCACCTTTAGTGTAATAACACTTGGACTTACAGTCTCTACTTGATGACGTCATTTTTCAACCAGGTGGCAAAGAACGTAGAGGTCTTAAGACACTAGTTTAACAAGAGACAAAACTAATTTAGATTAATCTTTGTCGTATTTAGTCTTCAAAGTAACAGTTCTTGTGTAACGTTTCTTCAACACTTCCAGTCGTAGGATTTCTTTGTGATTTCATTATAATCAGAAAAGGACCTGAGAACTTTTTCGTTACTTTCTCTCGTGTAGTGTATATCCTGTGGTGTTTTGACGAACGCAAATGTCTTTACAAAGAAAGAAGTCTACGGAGTGTGGTGTGTCGTTACCGAGACAAGACGGAGAGGTACGAAGTACCTCCGGGGTCTCCTGTGTCTCTAAAGTAAGCGTAGACGGCGAACGGACGTGGAGAAGTGCTTACCATAGTCAAATTCACTGACGTGAGAGTTGGACCGGTAAACGGTGGAACACTCCATATTAGGAGAAAGTGGTATAAAAAGGGTTCTCTTCTAAAAGAAGAAGAATAACAAATGATCAACCTCCACCGAGTCTGCCATTTCTTAGACGGACGTTACGCCCTCTGGATCCAAGCTAGGGACTCAACCCTTATAGAGGACCTCTTCCCTTTCCGGTGGGTGAGGTCATAAGACCGGACCTCTTAAGGTACCTGACATATCAGGTACCCCAGTGTTTCTTAACCTGTGTTGACTCGCTGAACGTGATTGTATCAACTAAATGTTCCGACACAATCAAAGTTCACATGTTGTTTCACTAAGTTTATATATATATAAGAAAAAGTCTAATAAAAGGGAATATCCAATAATGTTTTATAACTCATATCAAGGACTCTTCTATTCAGGTCAGTTTTACAAAAGATGAGGTGACTTCTTTTTTAAATAGAAATGGTTAAAATGTACAACTATCTTTAAAAGGAGTATCAAAGCAGATTTTATATATTGGTCATTCTGTGGAACAGGGATCCTAACATTAAGTTAAAGAGTTATCGGCGATGCTAAAGAGAGGTTGAAGCTGAACTTTCCCTTTCCTGGTCTATAAAGACAAAAGTAACACGAAACGAGATCGTCCGTCCCGTAGTCCACTTAAATGTGACAAACGAAGTAAGATCTTCTCGACACTTCCGACCTGGAACCCAGGGGTCAAGGATTACCTTCCGAGACTTTATACTAAGGGTCAAATATTAACGGTCCTGTACCTTCGTTGCTTTTACAGGTAACTACCCCGTTACCTGTTACTTCTACGCCATGAATATATTTACCTTATAATGAGTCGGATTTTTCCTTACCGTATTGCGGTAAACGTCCCTGTCGCTACCTGAGTTTCTGAAAGTATTACTCACTTCGTTCGGTCTGTTTCTGTTAATACTATAACGAATGTACACCATAGATTTTTTTACAACTTCGATAAATGTTTTATCGGTGTCTACATCCTTTGTTTAAATTACTAATGGTTCCATATTTCCCCGACTCCCTATTTAACCCTCTGACCTTAACTGCATACTTGTCATGACATATACCTTATCTATTGATAATTATTCTTGGACGACATATTACATCCTTTGAGATGAGTTGTGAGACGTTTACTGGATATACCCTTATCTTAGACGTTTTCTCACCTATGTACATATACCTAGTAACTAAGTGAAACCATGTGTTGTCTTTGATTGTGTCGTAACATTTAGTTGTTATGAGGTTTTGTTAGAAAAAATTAACGGTTTAAGTGATGTGATAACGTAAGTCTTGTTTACTTCATTTAATTATTGAAAATTACCTTTTTACGTTGTATCCAGAAATGACTTCAATATTCGTTTCTACCCTTTAATGTAGTGTGTTGTGTGTCGTGTTAAAGAACAATTTAGAGAGAGTGAGTGTGTGTGTGTGTGTGTGTGTGTGTGTGTGTGTCTCGAAAAGGTCAGAAAAGGAGAAAGGGATAGGTAGTGGTGGAACGAGGAAGAAAAGGAGGACGATTCGTCTTGAGACTAAAACAAGGTGGAAAAGCTTTTGGGGCACAGGAACTGTCGGAAGAAACTCCGACCTTCCTGTGACCTTTCACCGAAACTACCTGAGGAGACCACCACTGAACGTCCTCCGTTGTAGGGTAACTTTACAGAAGACGTATTGACAGTCGTATCGTAATCACAGTCGTAAAACTTTTTTTAGTCGTTGTTTTTCATTGTAACACTAATAGAAATTATTACAATTGATTTCGTTTACTTAATCTGTAGAATTGGTGTTATAAAAATTCCGTTTCTTGTTGTTTATCCTAGGACGTCGTACCCACTTTACCGTTCCTGAAGATTCTGGTAGGAGCTGGACCTATCTCAGAGAGGACCCACAGACCCCAAACTGAAAGTAAGGGTCAGAGAATTTAACGGAACTCTAGGCCAGTTTTGAGGACTCAGAAGACGAAGCAATAAGAAGACGAAGGCGTTCCTTTGGAAAAAACAAAGATTTGGAATTTATCGAAGTGACTGAAAGAATACTAATATTTTTTTATTTCTGAGTAATACCTTTAAACTTTTGTATATTTTGAGACTTCTTTATTATTTTTTTATGATAACGGTGATATCTGTTGACAATTGTTAAACCATACGACCACCTCCACTACCTTAAGGGTGACTCGATGGAGTTTACGATTTTCTATTACGACAATTTCACGACGTGAGTTATACGGTCGTTTAAACCCTTTGAGTCGTCACCGGTGTCCTGACCCTTTCCAGTCAAAAGTGAGGTTAGAGTTTCTTTACGTCACGGTTCCTTACAAGTTTGATGGCGTGTTAACGTGAGTAGAGTGTGTGATCGTTTCATTACGAGTATTAAGAGGTTCATTCCGAAGTTGTCATGCACTTGGTTTTTGAAGGTCTACAAGTTCGACCTAAATCCTTTCCGTCTCCTTGGTCACTAGTTTAACGGTTGTAGGTGACCTAGTATGTCTTTCGTTCTGTCAAGGTCTTTTTTTGTAGATGAAGACGGAGTAACTGATACGGTTTCCGAAACTGACACACCTAGTGTTGTTTGACACCCGTTAAGAATTTCTCTACCCTTATGGTCTTGTGGAGTCGACGGAGGTCTTTTTAGACATACGTCCAGTTCTCCGTTGTCAATTTTAACCCGTATTTGTTGTCTGACCAGGGTTTGACCCTTTCCTCACGCAGTTCCGACATATAACAGTGGGACGAACAAATTGAGATACGTCTCATGTAGTACACTTTACGGTCCGACCTACTTCGTATTCGACCTTAGTTCTAACGGTCGTCTTTATAGTTATTGGAGTATATACGTCTACTGTGGTGGGAATACAGTCTTTCACTTCTCCTTGATTTCTCAGAGAACGACTACCAGTTTCTCCTTTCACTTTTTGACAGAATTTTGAGTCGTAAGTTTTTTGCTTCTAGTACCGTAGACCAGGGTAGTGAAGTACCGTTTATCTACCCCTTTGTTACCTTTGTCACTGTCTGAAATACAAAAACCCGAGGTTTTAGTGACGTCTACCACTGACGTCGGTACTTTAGTTTTCTGCAAGTGAGGAACCTTCCTTTCGAAACTGTTTGGATCTGTCGTAAAAGTTTTCGTCTCTGTAATGGCTGTTTCCAGGTAGATCAGTTTCGATACCAAAGAGGCACCGACACTCTCAACCTGGTATTTCTTCCGACTCGTGACTTCCTAACTACGAAAACTTGACACCACAACCTATTCTGAGAACTCTCCGGGAACCTGACGTTCCTCTAGGTTGGTCAGACATGATTTCCTTTGGTCAGGACTTATAAGTAACTTTCCTGATTACGACTTCGACTTCGAGGTTATGAAACCGGTGGACTACACTTCTTGACTGAGTAAACTTTTCTGGGACTACGACCCTTTCTAACTTCCGCCCTCTTCTTCCCCTGCTGTCTCCTACTCTACCAACCTACCGTAGTAACTGAGTTACCTGTACGTAAAGTCGTGCGAGGCCCTCAACCACCACCTGTCCCTCCGGACCGCACGACTCACTGACTCGACTTGAATACGGGGTAAATTCTTTTATGTGCACACACACACACCCCCCCCCCCCCCCCCCCCATTTATATCTATAGGAAAAAACATTAGCGATTATAAAAAGGTACAGTTATTTTTATAGATGTACTACAAATAAAAAGAGAAATTTTATAAAACACTATTTTATAGAAACTTTAATTTCTAATCACACACAAGTAACATTACTCACTCTGTTAGGTTTCTCTACTTTTATTTATTAGAGGAAATCAAAGAAATAAGGAACAGAAGACTTAGTGTGGTTAATTTTTATTTAGGAACTGAAGGTCAAGACATCTTTGACCTTCTTTATCTTTTAACTATATCTTTGAAAGGTACGGAAGGTTTTATTTTATTCTTGGAGTCGGAGACTTTCTATCCTTCATGGGGGGGATATATATTTATCGACAACTCTACAGTTATTGACGTCGACTATACGTATGTGTATATGTGTGTGTGTATATACATATACCCCTAAGGGACCACCAAGTCTCCATTTCTTAGACGGACATTATGTCCTCTACGTCCTTTGCACCCAAGTTAAACTAGGGCACCACCTCCTTTACAGTTGGGTAAGGTCATGAGAACGAACCTTTTAAGGTATCTGTCTCCTCTGACCATCCATATTAGGTACCCCCAGTGTTTCTCGGTCTGCTGGTATCACTGATTTGTGTGTGTGTGTGTGTGTGTGTGTGTGTGTGTGTGTGTGTGTGTATATGTATATATATACATTTTGACAGTTATTGTCAACTCGATAGTTATTGAAATGTCGACTATGGTTTTTTAAACCGACGGATCCCAGTTTCCTACCAAACGATTCCGGATGTTCAGCTATGTATATCATAGTGAGTTCATTAAACAACGGGAGTTCAATTCTTATTATTTACAGGAAAATAAATTTATTGGCTATTAACCTAAACAATGTAGGAAGTAAAATAAAAAAAATTTCTAAAAATTACGCCCGGTAAAGATTTAAGAGATAACTGACAACGTTAACCCGAAGACAAAGTATAAAACCAACGAACGAGTGATTCGTACACCTTAGAGTCGAGGAGATGGGTCCTACCTTAGACGTGGGGGACGCATCCTTCCACTTCCGAGTCAGTGACTTGTCGGTCCTTCAGGGGAAGTAAAATATATGTCTGTAAATACACACACATGTATATATATTATACATACGGAAATCTTTATGTGTCGAAACTTACGATACAAAAAGAGGTCGAAACACGAATTAGTCCGAAGGGACCACCGAGTCTGTCATTTCTTGGACGGGTGTCACGTCTTCTGGGTCCAAACTAGGGACCCAGCCCTTCTAAAAAATACAAAAAGAGGTCGAAATGACTTCATGTTAACTGTTCATTTTTACTCGTATAAATCCGACGTTTTTTTTTTTTTTTCTTTCTTTCTTTCTTTCTTTTTCGGGTGTTTTTTATTTAGGAACTTTTACTTCAAAGACTTCCTCGACGGGTTGTTCAGTTTATCACTATTAACCAATAGACTCATACCCCATAGACCCCGTAGGTTTAGGTGAATCGGTGGAAGTCACCGAAAATCTTACAACCAAAAGCTTAGATAGGACTCATACCCTAATCCAGTTCAACATCATGGTGTGTCGAGTAGTGAGAATGGTTTTAAATCGGTAATAAGAAGTCCAGTATTGTTCTGAAAGAAAGTAAAGGTCTTAAGACTTTTTTCCACTAAAACTGTGAAACACTTTTATAAGAGTATCGAAAAGACTACTTCACCTAAGATTTCGAGGAATGAGGTGGTTTTGACACCAGTCTTCGAAAGTCATTATAAAATTATTTTTAACAATTCTATAAAAAAAGTCTTATGTCGATAGACACAAGGTTTTTAAAGTCATACCCCATGAAAAGACAAACAATGAAATTTATTAAATATAAGTAATAACTTGGACCCGAAAAATCCCCCTTCACGAAGTCTAAGAGGTGCATATATGACAGAATTATAGAAATAAAATCAAAATAACATAATTCCTTTTTGACACTGAATCAGAAAGAAAAACATACAAGTGACTTCAAAAGAGACACCTGTGAAGATACTTATTTATTGAAAGACGTGTACAGGGACCTTTTCTTAACACATAAAAAACACATATTTGTACTACTGTAGCTGTAATAATCAGATACGTTATCTATCAGAATAGTCGGAGTAAAATGTTCTCTGTAAGTCCGTGTCTACGTCACAACTGCAGTGAACGGGTCTCAGTATATAATATCTTATCTCCTTTGCCCTAAGTTCTCTTCCGTAAAGTTAAAGACTCAGTGATAAAATAGACGATGGTGTATGAGTCCTTTATAAAAACTTACTTACTTACTTACTCACTCACTACCCTGAACTTTACCGGTTTTTGCTATATTTTTTGACGAAACGAGTGTAAACCTTTTTACGTCTAGTTTTGCCCATCTATTCTTAAACGTATAGTTTAATTGAACTAAAACTTCTTCTCAGACTATAACTCCTACATCCAGGTTAGTCCTGAGAGTACAAAATGACTATTCTTATATTAAACAATGATAAAAAAAAACCTATTCGTTAGGGACAGTTTAATTTTAAAATATATCCCGTTTTCTATGTGACATGTTACAATTCTTAGTTCTGACACCTTTTACAAACGGTGTAACAATATATAGACTTTCACTTTCACAATCAGGGAGTCACGACAGACTGAGAAATACTGGCGTACCTGACATCGGGAGATCCGAGGAGACAGGTACCCTAAGAGGTCCGTTCTTAAGACGTCCCCTAACGATTAGGGATGAGATCACCCAGAAAGAGTGGGTCACTACCCTGGGTCCAGAGGACGTAACGTCCACCTAAGAAATGACAGACTCGGTGGTCTCTTCGGGTAACATGTGGATTTGTAATGCTTGAGCATTGGAAAGACTTTCACTTTCAGTGAGTCAGCACAGACTGAGAAAGACTGGGGTACCTACCATCGGGTGGTCCGAGGAGACAGGTATCCCTAAAAGGTCCGTTCTTATGGCCTCACCCCTGGACAAGGAAAGAGGTCTCCTAGCAGGGTTGTTTCCCTAGCTTGGGTCCAACGGGTGTAACGTCCGTCTAAGAAATGTTAGACTCGCTGGTCTCTTGGTTTTCATTCTTGCGCTATATAAACCCACGACAAGAGCGTCCGACTCTCGTACGAACTACCTTCTGCCTTCTCGGCAAACTAAACGAGTAGACGCAAAACGATTACGATCATGTATACAGGAGGACAAATACGTTAGTTCATATAAATATCGAAGGAAACACTCAGATCCAAAGGACAGAAGGAATTCCTTTAGAAAGGGTGGATTGTAAATGTATGTACTGAATTTACAAGGAGACGACCTTATGACTAGAAGGGACCCGTTAAGACCGAAGAGTCTGGAAGACTGAACTTAACTTTAGATGTTATAAACGTGAGACCCAGAGTCCGAAAGGTTGGTGTGGTGAACGAAAGGACCCAGAGGTTGAATATCAGTCGTCCATTACCCTGAAGATTCGGGGGTAGTAGGGGACTCGGTTACGAAATGTTATTTAGACAGAGAGATACATATAGAGGATAAAGACAGGACAAAGAGACTCCCGGGACTGATCATGTCACTGGATGATGTAAAGGTCCTTAAATACTCTCGAAAAGTTTCAGGGGATATTTGTAGAATAAAGAGAAAAAAGGAAAATTCTAAAACCAGTCGGAAACAGTCAAGGTTGACCTTTAAGACAGAGTCCGTCGACGTTACCTGTTAACGATGACCAAAAAAAAAAAAAAAAGAGGTTAGTTACTTGATGTTTATTCCGATAAGTCTGTCTCGTCGACTTAGTCCGGTTAATTTCGATTTAGGACTTTTGCTTCGAAAAGTTGTTCGACGGGTTGTCCAGTTTATCACTACTAATAGCTAATGGACCCATACCTGACAGACCCCGTGCGGTTTGGGTAAGTCCATGGATCTCACCGAAAATCCTCCAACCAAAAGTTCAGATAGGACTCATACCATAATCCAGTTCTACATTACGGTGTCTTGAGTAGCGAGAATGGTTTTAGATCGGTAAAAAGAAGTCTAACATTGTTCTGAAAGAAAGTGAAGGTCTTAAGACGCTTTTCCACTAAAACTGTCAAAAACTGTTATAAGAGTAACGAAAAGACTTCTTCACCTAAGAATTCGAGGAATGAGGTGGTAAGGACATCAGTCTTCGGAAGTCATTATAAAATTATTTTTAACAATTCTGTAAAAAAAAGGACTCATGTACAATGGACACGGGGTTTAGAAAGTCATACCCCACGAAAAGATAAGCAATGAAATTTACTAAGTATAGGTACTAACTTGGACCTGAATAAACCCCCTTCACAAAGTCTAAAAGGTACATATATGAGAGAACTAAGAAACCAAAATAACGTAATTCCTTTTCGACACTGAAAAAGTCAGAAAGGAGAACACGTAATAATTCCAAAAGAAACACCTGTCAAGATACTTATGAAAACGTGTACAGAGACCTTTTGGTTAACATACGAAAAAACACATATTTATTCTACTGTAGTTATAGTAGTTAACTTATTACGATAGTCACACACGAGTCAGCACAGACTTAGAAACACCGTGGTACATGACATCGGACGATCCGAGGAGACAGGTACCTTAAAAGGTTTGTTCTTATGACCTCACCCAACGGTGAAGGATGAGGTCTCCTAGAAGGGTTGGGTCCTTAACTTGAGTATAAAGAACGTAGAGGACGTAACCGTCCGCCCAAGAAATGGTGATCCACGGTTGACCCTTCGGGTTAGGATAGTCTTATAATCGGTTTCTGATATGTAACAACTGCTATATTATGTTCCCGAAGGGTCTACCGAGTCACCATTTCTTAGGTGTATGGTCACGTCCTCTACGTCCAAAATAGGGATCCGGTCCTTCTAGGGGACCTCTTTCTTCACCGTGGGGTGAGGTCACAAGAACGGACCCTTTAGGGTACCTGTCTCCTCGGACCTCCCGATGTCAGGTACTCCAGGTTTTCTCGACTTGTACTGACTTACTGATTTGTTATTGTTGTTTCCTATTTCAAGGGTAAATTAAGTGTTACATTTTTAAACGAATTGAAATATCTTTTAAAAAGAAAGACAAATTATGTATTTGTAACGTTTGCAAACACAGATGGACTCTGGAAAAGAAAGTATTCTTGGAGAACATAAAAATACAAAGGCCGAAACCGGGAATCCCTGAGAGGACGTACATTGTACGTAGATTATAATGATGACGGTGAGAACGAAAGAATTAACTTAACCAGTCCGTGCATAAACACATGGGAAATAAAGGTGAGATAAAACAAGTATCAAAAGAAAACGGTTTCAAAATTGGATAAAACGACTATCTAAATACCGAGAAAGTTAGTAAAAACAAAAATTGTTACAGTAGTTTCTCTACGTATAATTGATTGTTGTTTTTTTATTTATTTAGAAATCCAGAAGTATTTCGTGGTCTCTTTTGGTTCAAGACCTGAACGATGGAGTACTAAAAATATATTTAACTTATGACAACGGTTTAAATTTTATTGGAACTCATCTTAACCTAACGTTTAAGTTCTTTAGTCACCGGACGTTTTCTTATCTCGTCAACCTTACGGAAATAATTTGACTATAATTTTTAGTGTTCAAAAAAAGGAGTTGCACCAACAAAATAAATTTCGGACTCTTCATTAGATAACTCTTTCGAATTCATCAAATGTTTCTAATAAAGTAAATTCAAAGTGTTTTTCGGGAGTGTACTCGACCATATATATAATTTATAAGTTATTTACTATTGGTCAAAATAATGATGATGATTGTCAAATACTAATTCTCGTAGGACACTCCTTCCAACAGTAAGATACACTTCTCCCATTCACTGAACTAAACCAAGTGACCAATCAATTAACGTCTTATTAAGTTCAAAACAAGTAGAATAAGGTTTGGGTTAAGAAAGGGAAGGAACAAATCATCGAAATGTTTCTTTTTTTTTACATTTTGCAACTCTTCAGTTACTCAGGGTAAAACGTGTATTAGTGATGTTAATGACTTCTCATGAAGATATATTTCCTTTTATGAAGACTAACAAATAAAACTCACTCAGATTTGTGACGAATAAGTGACAAGACTGACACATACATGATTAAGGGTCACCAATACTGTCCTGAAGACACATCATATAACATAAGACTGTTAAGCGTCCTGAAAAAATTTGTTACTTGAGAAGGGTCTCTTTTCTGTCAATATAGATAGTGGGATTCTTATTTGTGTGTGAGGACCCTACCGTCGATGATAAAGGTGACGAAGGTCCTCGGAGGAACGAGAAGACCTCGATAGGATCTCCTACGAAGAGGTTTTTGGGTTGAGTGAACGTTTGGTAAAAAAAAAAAAAAAAACGACGCGTCACACTGTACATCCCAGAATCTAGGGGATGGTCTTTACCTTGTCCATCACCTTCGCACCTCAGAATTGGTGACCTGGCGACCCCTTCAGGAGTAAACGTTTAGAACATATTTGGAAGGGACTCTGGAGTAAGAGGTTTTGCGAAAGGAGCACAAGTGTCGTCTCTGAATTTGACTAGGGGTAAGAAGATGAGAGAGGTTTATTCTTAAAGAGAAGGAAGGATAGGGTTGGAAACAGATTAAGGTGATCCGGACTAAATTAGTGGGAATAACCTATTCTTGAAGAGATTGGGAAACTTGTGTGTAGTTAGTGACTTCACACCTTTTCAGGTATAGTATAAAAACATAAGACAGTGGGGTTTATCTCACGTTAGGAGTGTGTGTCCTTGACAGTAATAGACAGTAGTGCGTTTTTAAACTTAATGTGTGTCATCAAAGTTTTATTTTAAATTCAATTTTTTATTCAAACTTCTCGAGAACCGTATCATACTACAAATTCAAATTGTTACAGGATATCTAAACCCCACCAACGTAAAAACGTGTGTGTGTGTGTGTGTTTAACCAAGTACATCAATATTTTACGTCATCTTTAGTTGTTCTCCTTCTTTTAAGTATATTTGTAAAAAATTGGTATATGTTTGAAGTGAATTCTTAAATTTATAGTAATTTGTAGTTTGGTCTCGAAACGGAGGTCTGATTAGTCCCACTTTTCCTCTTCACTCTGGTAAAAGAAATTAATATATGTTAAAGTTGGACCGGAAGATGATTAAGACATAACTAATATTTTTACTCTATATAGTTGTAGTACAAGTCAGTGAGTCAGTACAGACTGAGAAACATCGGGGTACCTGACATCGGGTGGTCCGAGGAGACACGTACCCTAAGAGGATCTTTCTTATGGTCTTACCCAACGGTAAAGGAGGAGGTCCCCTAGAAGGGTTGGGTCCCTAGTTTGGACACAGAGGCCGTAGAGGACATAACCGTCCGTCTAAGAAATGGTGCCACGGTGGATCCTTCGGGTATGTTAATGATTGTATAAACATTAATCGGACACATTCACTAACCGATTGGTATATCTAGTTCTATATTTCCTTATATCTATAAAATTATCTTTTGCGACATATTGAATTGGGTTCAAAGTGAAATTTAAAATCATCCAAAGACCAAAGACTTGTTGGAATTAGTTAACCGAATGTCAGGGGTTTAAGAACATCATTTCGGTCCTGAATTTGAAGTCTTGAGAATCAAGAAATGCTTTCATCATATCTGACTAATAAACACTTAAAGACCACACTACCGTAATCCTCCACCCTGGAAACGCCCCCAGGACTTCCCTCTGGGGAGTTCTTACCCTAATCACAGGAATATTTTCTCTGGGGCTTACAAGGGAGTTGGAAGGGTGCACACTCCTGTGTCGTTCTTCTGTCGCCTGAGACTTGGCCTTTCGCCCAAGCATAACCTGTGGTCTCGACGTCCTCACAACCAAAAGTTAAAAGATCAGAGATCTCGACACTCTTTATTTAAAAACAACAAATATTCGGTAGGTCAAATACCATAACATAATGTCATCGGAGTTCTCTGTCCGTCGGACTACATTTTTAGACTACATGCGTCCGAGTAACATCTGAAAACATAAGTAATAATAAAATTTTGTAGATAGATAGACACCCACGTAACCCAGAAGCGACCACGTACTCCCGAAAGAGATCAACGTCCCTCGTCCCCGACGAGAGATCGACGTTGTACACCCGAAGAGTAACACTACCGAAGAGAACAACCCTTCGTACTCGAAATCCCGCGATCCCGAAGTCATCCACCCCATACGCCCGAATCGACGAAGAACCGTCCACCCCAGGAGGGACTAGTCCCTAGTTTGGGTACAAGGGACGTAACCGTCCACCTAAGAGCTGACGACCTGGTGGCGCCTTCAGGAAAATATAAATAATAGTTGTTCAGAAATAGAGAAACGAAAGTCAACTACACTTTTGTCGGGTAAGACTGTAGTGTAGATGAAGAAAAGGAAACACAAGATTGTCATTCTCGTTTATACATGATAACCAAAGAAAAGTTGAGGAGCGAAGGTAGGTATAAAGAGAGACACAAACAGGTGTAATACATTGGTGTAAACATCTACAGAAGTGACAAAACTGTTCTGAAATAAAGAAAAGCAAGAAAAGCTTTACAGATTTATATGACTGTAGAAATTTGGTGTGATATTTTACTAAAATACAATTATTAAGATGGTAAGGTTACAAGAAATTTGTAAACCCTTTTACGAACCAGGACAGTACGGAGGTCAAACGGAGTAAATTAGAGTATGCGTTTCTCAAAACTTGTGGACAATACACGGTTAATGACCATCCTATGGTAAACAAAGTTTGTGTGTACGAAAGGGTACCTTCTCGAACCGTACACGAGAAGAACTACAAAGGTTTTGGAAACAGAGACACCTTTATAGTAAACAAGAGTCGGGTCTCTCCACGACACTTTTACGAAACCAATTTTATATTTTTAGTTTCCATAAAACACGACGAAGACGACGACCCACTAATATCCATTGAACGGGTAGGAACGGGTAAGTGTGACGGAAAGATCGAAGACTTCTGTGTCAAAGTAATATACAGATGTGACAGGTTACTCAATCACCGACCTCCAGGAAAACTCACTGTCGGAGGATCAAGATGTCGTTATCAACCAGACTAGGTTTGACAACCTTAATAATCTGAGTCGTTACTATTTGGACGCACATTGAGAGGTCGTTTCTGACCGGGAACTTGAGAGAAAAAGTCACGTGAGACGTCCAGTCTATCACCTAGATCATCATTGGTTTCTCGGTCGCCGAACTTCTCCTCAATAAATTCGTCGAGAGAAGTACGATGTTGTTAGACCCCGGGTAGACACGAGTGTTAACTTCATAAGGAAATCAATTTTCTTTCTAAGAAAGGGAACAATTTTACCGTCGATCAAACCCTAGTAATTAAATAATGGAGGAGGGAGTGAGGTCGTAGGAGTTTTCTCTATTTACTAGTGTCAGAGTACAGACCACTTCTCACACACGATTCAACGAAGTCAGTACAGACTGAGAAACATTGGGGTACCTGGCATCGGACGGTCCGAGGAGACAAGTACTCTGAGAGGTCCGTTCTTATGACCTCACCCAACGGTAAAAGAGGAGGTCCCCTAGAAGGTCTGGTCCCAGGTACCCAGAGGAGTAACGTCCGTCTAAGAAATGACAGACCACTCCTCCCTCTACCACTTTACGATTCTACCCTGGATTCTGGGGTCGTCGTCTGGTCGTTATAAGGACTTTATAACACACTTCTAAGAAGTGTAGAACTTCACTAATTTATAGACCATTGATAGATAACATTTATAAATTTCATTTATATTCTAATTAGTTGTTCATATAGATATTTCATATTTTTCATCTCTGTAACGAAACGATTGTTTCCAGGCAGATCAGTTTCGATACCAAAAAGGTCATCAGTACATACCTACACTCTCAACTTGATATTTCTTTCGACTCGTGGCTTCTTAACTACGAAAACTTGACACCACAACCTCTTCTGAGAACACTCAGGGAACCTGACGTTCCTCTAGGTTGGTCAGGTAGGATTGCCTACAGTCAAGACTTATAAGTAACCTTCGTGACTACGACTTCGACTTTGAGGTTATGAAACCGGTGGACTATGTTTCTTGACTGAGTGATCTTTTCTGGGACTACGACCCTTTCTAACTTCCGTCCTCCTCTTCCCCTACTGTCTCCTACTCTACCAACCTACCGTAGTGGTTGAGTTACCTGTACTCAAACTCGTTTGAGGTCCTGTACCACTACCTGTTCCTTCGGACCTCACAACGTCAGCACCCCAGTGTTTCTCAGTCTGTACTGACTCGTTGACTTAACTTGACTATTTTGACGAGTAAATCAAATATAAAAGTTGAGATTTAAATTTTCTCCAATATTCACGACAATACAAATCCTGAATCCTCAGTATGTAAACAAATGTTATTATCATTATTATATCTACTTCCCTGAAAGGACCACCGAAACACCGATTCCGAAAGTACTAGAGTTACGTCCCCAGGACCCAAGGTAGGGACCAGTCCCTTCATATAGGGTGTTGATTCTCAAGCGTTCGACGTTAATTCTGGTCCACGTCGGTTTATCTATCTATTTATAAATTATTATTATTATAACTACTTTTCCACTTTCATTTTTAATGCATCTCGCTCTTTCTTAGTCTTCTCACGACTCTGATGTACGAAGTCTCTTTACTAGGGTTTTCCAAGAATTAGGGAAATACACACCGATGAATAAAAACAACAACGACAACAAATTAGAGGGTCACTACAGGCTGAGAAACGCTGGGGTATCTGATTGGGTGGTCCGAGGAGACAGGTACCCTAAGAGGTCCGTTCTTACGACCTCTCCCGACTGCAATGGAAGAGATCACGGTGAGTATTGTGTAAAATTCATTCATAATAATGGTACATTCACAAATTTGTTACTCTCTTTAGACAGCTCTGGTAGAACTCTTTACGGCTCTACGATTCTCGTCAAAAGACAGATCATGAAATCTTCCCGAATCCAAGTCAAAAGGAACACTCACATGACCTTCCTTCTTTCGAAGATCCCTCGACCTGAGAGAGACACCTTTTGATCTGTATGAGGTCTGTCTGCCCGAAACGAGATGCATATCTCGACAGAGAGACCCTGATTAAAAAATTACCCGAGATCCTGAAAAACTGTCACACTTAAGAGTAGACAACAATTAGTGGTACGTCTAATTACACATGAAACTGAAGTCATGGATAAAAAGTAGAGACACTTTTCGTTGTGTTCCCTTGTACCTCGTACTTCCTACCTCTTCCACCTTTTGTAAACCCTCCTAAAGACACTTAAAAATATTTCACTTTTTTATTGCGAGGTTTACAATAAAACTCAATAGAACATAAACACAATCTTTTCCTTATTTTACTCGTCTATTAAAAGTCTCCTGCGTAAGTACGTCAGAACATGTAGGTACTTTATTACTTATATCACCTTAACGACTCTTCAGTATGTGACGTGACCTTAAGACGTGAGTGAGGAACTAAAAAGAGGTAAAACATCTTTTGAAGAAATATTAGCCTGACCCTGTCATGAACCAAACCAACCGCCACCAAATCAACGATTTAGTACAGAGTGAGGACACTGTGATACCTGATATCGGGAGGTCCGAGGAGACAGGTCCCCTAAAGGGTCCGTTCAAATGACCTCGTCCACCGGTAAACCAACAAATTAAAATTTTAACCTTATTTCACTCTTTAGTGAATTTGTACTGTTCCAGTACTGAACCTTTTATACGAAATTTAATTATATATCATCACATATATAGAAGTGTTGTCAACTATAGTCCTGATCTTGTGCGAACTACCTACACACACCCACACACGTACGCATGTACAAACAAAGGAAACCTACAGTCCTAAAAAACATATTTAATATAGGTCGTAAGTAATAATTCTAGAATAAGTTAGTAATTCTAGAGGTCAAAGTTAAAGAAATTTTCTATAAACCTTAAATTTCTATCCTCTTTTCGATAGACCCTTATCTTCATAAGATCTCAAACTTAAAAAGGAGTAAGTAAGAGTGAATTATTCTAAAAGAAATTACTTGACGGAGACCGTCCGAAAAAAAAGGGTTTCGTAACTTGAATCAGAGTACTTTTGTTTAAAGGAAGGTGTGAGTTGAAAATAGTGAAACTTATGAATAATTTTAGTTCAGTAATCTTATTGTTTATTGGGAGGTGTTTGTTGGAACCTTCTCTTTTTAATTTTGAGATTTTGATAGAGAACCACACTTTTCGTTACATAACCGTACTTCCCATGAGACTGGAAGAAACTTCCTAAGCGGACAGTTAGACCCTCCATCAATTCATTTCCAGTGAATGGTCTCGAAAGATAGTATACATTATGGTATTAACTTCTCCTTATGTAAGTAAAATTTACATCAACCACCTCTTTTGAAATATTTAGTGTTATAGGATAGGATGGTTGACGTTTTCCCCTTTTAGGAAGGGAAGTTTCTGAAATAATAAAGGAGAGAATAATTAATCTACGATTATTATGACTCACCTATTTTAGTTTGTTAACACTTTTTTCCATACTGTTCCACTGAATCGTGCGATTAAATCCTCTGGTAGATTACATTAGAACTTATCCATCTACAACTGAATAATGATTTACAGTTAATATCATAGAGATATCTATCTAAGTAGATTCTCGTCACGAGTAAAAAGTAAATTGATATTTAAGAATAATTACCCTTTCGTACTGAGTTTATGTTCCTCTCCAACTATATTACTATATAATTTTTTTTTGTTGTGAATTTAAGACAATTGTGGTTTAATCCCATTTTTACTCCTTTTTACGGGTCTCAGTATCTCATAATCACCTCTTATTAAACCATTGAGAAGGAGTTCCTTTTAGATCTTTACAAGTAATTTTACAGATGAATTTTACAGATTATTTTTACCTATTAATTTTTACAAATTAAGATTTTCATCTTTGTCGGATTATAGAGTAGTTAAAAATTTAGACCGTTTTACAGACTTGAAATACCGAACTATAAGGGAGAGCACAAAACAACCATAAGGTAAATTTATAACATGTTGAGGTCTTATTACAATTGAAATAGTAGTGTTTGTGATAACTATATATTATCATCGTCTTTCTATTCCCTTTCTCCTCTCTCTAATTAATTTTATTTATAATGTTAAATTTTTAGTCCTCTCTTAAACACATCTCTGACGTAAGGATCAAAGACGTCAACTAAGGAGGAGGACGAGTGAGATACGAGTGACCATAAGTCGGTCGAAGAGTTTACCGGTCTTAAGTAGCAGTCCATCTCATTGTGTTTTGGATGAAATACCTCCTAGTGCAAGTTTTAAATCTTAGGTCGTCTCAGGTCTTCTGTTTTTCACACAGTGTGTTCTATCAATGGGTCACTACTGTCTCGTAACGAGGGTTTGGGACCTACAAAGAAGGCACTAAGTGGGTTATCATATCCGAAGTGTCCCGTAGGACTTAGTGTGAGTCTTAAGGTGAACAGTGACGGAGATGAATCGAGATTTACCGGTTGATCACGACAGTGATCTCGACTTCGGGATCTGGCAGGTCTCTCTGAAAAGAAAGAATCTAAGGTGAGTTTTGATCCTCGAAAAGATCTGTGAACGGTAATAGTCCGTGATGTGGTTTAAAGGTCCTGGGAGTGTCAAACACGTCTCCACCATCTACGAAAGTTTTTAAAGAAAATAACCTAATATATCAACTAAATATTACACCGTAATCAAAGTCCACATGTCATTTCACTAAGTCAATATATATATATATATATATATATATATATATATATGTGTAAGAAAAAGTCTAAGAAAAGGTAATATTCAATAATGTTCTACGATTTGTATCAAGCAACACGATATGTCATCCAGAAACAACCAATGAATTAAATATCTCTCCTTATATACATAGTCAATTAGAGTTTAAGGATTAAATAAGGAGGGGAGTAAAGGGGAACCACTAGTATTCAAACGAAAGATACAAACACTCAGACAAAAACAAACCATTTATTTAAGTAAGTATATATAAAAAATCTAGGGTGCATATTCACTATAGTATAAACAGAAACTAAATAGAGTGAATCACACTATTGGAGATCCAGGTAGATACAACAACTTTTTCCGTAATAAAGTAATAATAATACTGACTCATTATTAGGTAAAACACATATATAAATATATGTGGTGTAGGAAAAAATGTTAAATAAAGTAACTTCATATCAACTAAAAGTTCCACAATTAAAGAAGACATACCGTCAATGTGTGTGTGTGTGTGTATTAAAAAGAATAAGAAAAGGTAATATCAAATAGTGTCCTACAACTTTTGTCAAGGAACATGGTGTAAAAGAAAAAGGTGAATAGACGACTATCTGTGAATACAACGAAGACACACACGTATACAATCGGCGAGTCAACACAGACTGAGACACTGGGGTACCTGACATCGAGTGGTCCGAGGAGACACGTACCTTAAGAGGTCCGTTCTTATCACCTCACCCAACGGTAAGGGAAGAGGTCCCCTAGAAGGGATGGGTCCCTAGTTTGAGTCCAGAGAGGGTAACACCCATCGAAGAAATGGTAGACTTGGTGGTCCCTTCGGGTCCAACGAAGATCCAGAACCAATAGCACT
This sequence comes from Capra ibex, assembly GCA_006410555.1. NCBI lineage: Eukaryota > Metazoa > Chordata > Mammalia > Artiodactyla > Bovidae > Capra > Capra ibex. The sequence goes on from SJYO01014747.1 coordinate 12,428,445, forward strand.
CCCCACCATCAACAACCAGGAAGGAGGAAAAGAGGGGACAGACGAAGGTTACGTTTTTACAAAGTTGTTCCACGGATTATAGGGACGATATTAAAGGATGTATGATAGTCGTACTAAAGTGGTTAAATCCCATTTTCACACTGCCTGACACTCTATCACTCACATGGTATCGTAGTGCAAAATCTCTGTTGAGTAGACATTTACTTCTCCCTCTTATGTGATTATAAGAACAGTCTACTTTCGTTTGAAGATCACGGAAGATTAATTCTTACTTCTTCATATTTTCGTAAACAGTCTTGTCTTCGACGTACGGTCCACGTTCCCCGAACACCTAACATAAAAAATGTATGTATCAACTACAAAAACCAGTTTCGCACTTATCTCCAACGAAGACACGTCTTCGAAATTGTCAGTCGGACATTAAACGGTAAAAGAGAAAAATGATGGAGGAAAATACCATCGTATTCCTTTCTACTAAATGACCGGACCCAATGGACTTTCCTTTGAAAAGATATTTACTTCCTTCCTTCCTCGTTCCTCCTTTCACAAAGGGATTACTCAAGTCTCCTGAACGAAGAAACTGGTTACTTCTGAGTTCACACACCTACACGTCTACAAAGTCTCCACAAACTTTTAAGTCACACGGTGATTTTGAGACTTATGAGGGTCTAAAAGGGTTAAATAGTGACTCTCGGGTAGAATGAGAAATAGTCTATATTATTATTACGAGTGTATTTTCTAATTTGGACCAAAAATAACGTTATTTACAACATTAAGTTGTCGATTGTCCGAGTCAGAGTCTTACGTAAAACTACTAGAGTTTCGACTCCGATGTACTCAACGTCCTCAAATCATTGTAACAGACTCTTAAGTACTCTAAACCGGTTATGAAACTTTATTGACAAGTCGAACACTTGAAGAAGTGAAAGTCTATGAGTTTCAATAGGTTTTTGTGGGCAGAATGAGACAGTGAGGGGATTAAGGAGTTAAAGAAGACTTAAAATAGACAAATGTGACGTCATCAGTTGGTCAAAAGGTCACTGATCGGTTTGTTATTTTTTTTAAAGGTTTACACATGTACTTCCTCGTACCTAATTTATCATACGTGTCTGTAAAGAATAGGAAGGAGTCTTTAGGCTTCCTCGACTTTCTTTTCATCCAAGTACGAAGTTTATAACTCACTCGTAAGGAATACAAGGTTCTGGAGATTCCAGACACAAGAATTTCTGTCTGTACTACAAAGAGATCCAGTTAGGTATCTTTTGTAAATAAGAACCAACACGATTAATAAATTTATACTATTACAAAAGTAAAATCTACGTCCTTTTGTTTACAGTGTTTCGACCTGTATATTTAAGGTCATCTCTAGACCTAAGTTAAACACACACAAAATTTTAAACAAAGTAGACTGTTGAGTTCTTAAAGGTACTTGGACGTTGTTCGTTTCATTTATTTATTAGATTTATTCCTTATGTGACTCTTATGTTCCTTTATCTAAATCTTATGTCCCTTGATACAGAGGCCTCCCGACATATTCTATAAAGTCACAGATATAGAAACGTCCAAAGTTTTCAGTTGCATGTCAGTATCATGGTACCGGTATTAAAACGAACTCAAAAGGATGTAGTTATTTTTGAATGTTCCTACTTGAAAGTTAAACTAAAGAGAACCAGTCTACTAGTAAAGGGTTTGTGAAATCGTGAAGAAATATGAAATATTCTAAGTAGGTCAAAGGTTACTTTATTGTTAAAGTTACTTAAACACTCGACTGTAAAGGTAGGTATACGACTCTAAAGTAAAGAGGGACTGTAAATCTACAAGGAAACCACTCTGATATATTTGTTCCGTTACCAAGTGTCGGAATTAGGTCCTTCCTTCCCTTTTATGAGGTCGCTTCATTTCCAGTAATGAAAATTCGATTTTACACAATATGACTCGAATTAAAACATCTTTAGACACCGAAAGTTTTACGGAAAGATGTAAAGTCTATTTCGTTGTTTGGTCTCATTTCTTGGGCGGTTCACAGTCCATGAGACGGTCCATAGCCGAAACGAGTGCCTTGACGTACGACGTTGGGGTTAGGAGGAAGGGTGAGGGAGTGGTAGTTTGATCTTTTAAGGGAAACTAACGACACTTCTCAAATGTTACCCCTTCCGACCTCGTCCCTGTGTTCATATTGACCCTTGTTTAATATTACCAACCGTAGTTACACCATTATTATTTTTATTTACCTTCCCCTATCTAAGTTCTTTATAAATTCTCTATCTCTACTATCGGTAACCTAAATAAGACCTTTAAACGTATTCTCCGTCCTCATTCAGATCTGGTTTGGAGTCCAGTCAAAAGCAAACGGAAAATCTTAAACGTTTACCCAATTTTTAATACGGTAAAGAATAAGTGGAAATCCGTCCTATTCAAACTTCCTGTCAGTTCTTCTATACGGATCTATCGTGGACCCGGTGTTAGTCTTCTCTTGGGTGACCTTTATGTTGAACCACTCGTTAATTGTACATTAGTTTCACGTACCTAGTGGGGTCCCCTCGAGTACATAACTAGCACTCCTCTGCAGTCTTTTCTGAAGTCACGGATATTTTTAAGGACTGTGTCTGTATCGACAATCTATCGTTCACGTACTTTATTAATTGAATGTTTTCCTACTTATCTACACCTCTCTATATATTTATCTATATCTATCTATAGATAGTTTATCTATATTTATCTATATTTTCGGTCATTACTAGTAAGGTACACAATACTTATTTCAAGGTACGTTCGTTTTACTTTAAAATGTCACTTAATGACAGTGGATGTCATTAAGTAATTTGAAACGTTATTTATGTCACCTAATCCGTACCCTTTACAATAAAAATAAAATTAGTGTTCTACGAACTCCGATTCTTCCCACGAAAACAGGTACTGATGTTCCTACGTTAAGTATTACTATCTTGGTCCTCATTTTGTTCAAAAAATTATATAATTTACTCCTCAACAGTTTTACGTCCAAAATACACAATACAACCTTAATCTTCTCCCCTACTCCCATCTCCTTCCTCTTGAACGAGGAACTTGAGACTACGTTTTAGTGATCTCAGACTCCCGGCGAAACGTTTAACTTTGGTAGACTTCCTTCACCTTCTCCTAATCCCTTGTCACCTGGAAAAGACGGAAAGAGTTTCGGTCAACACGGGGAAAGAGATGGTGGGTTGTCTCTGGGGTCTTACCTGAGGAAAGGACGATCTAAATGTTTCGGGACCCAGACACAAGGTAGTCACGATTGTGTTGTTCTAAACATAATTATTAGGACAAGGGGTTTACGTACTGGGGTTTAAGGAAAGTCTATAAGTCCAACAACTACCTTTAAAACAAACTTTAATTTTACGTAATGTTTCTTTGGAGGGGAAAACGGGAGATTATAGTCTTTCAGAAAGATCTCTCCAAACGTAAGAGACTCAACGTAATTACCTACAAATTATACCGTCTTTCCGTTTATAAGAGTTATGTTCATTAATAAGAAAAAAGTAGATAGTTGAACGTTGAATAAAGGTTTACAAAGAAACCGAACATGTACAAACACGGAGAGAAGTGGACCAACTTCTTACACCCCAATACACTTCTCTTTCTTCGTTAGAGAGAGAATCACATTAATTAGTCAGTCGGAGTCCCTGGAGATTGCTCATTCCAATATACCCTGAAATTTCGTAGAAAGAGAAGACAAGAACCACCGGTAAGGTAAAAATATCTCACTAGTCTTGGTTACAAAGGTAGGGTTACTGAGAGTTACACTTCAATAATACAAAAGTTTTCTCTGTTTCTAACGGAAAGTCCTTAGGAATCCCTCCCTTAAAGTCCCCTTTTTAGTTGGGTCATTACAATTAAAGTGTTATTTGATGACGGGGCCTACACCCCCCACCCTCCCCCCGTAAATTTTACCTCGTGATAGTGTCTATGACAAGATTTCCAGACCCGGTTCCCTCTTTTACGAGTCTGAATCCCTTCGTAAGGGTGGGTGTTGGTCTATGATACACTAATAATAAGTCCCAAGAATCGATGCTAATATAAGAAAGTCTTCCAGGAGAAGGGAAAAGAGATCTAGAACCACGTTGTTTCTTTTAGACTAAATAATAAAATGGAGGACCCGACTGAATGATCCTCTTTTCGAAAGACCTCGTTTACTAAGTCCGGTCAACGGGATTATCAATGTAGGAGGTCACATTCAATAACATATGAGAACTAAATAAGTAATGGTAACACTAATCAAAGTATCGTTGTTCAAAACTCAGATTGTCTACGACCCATTTGACCATTTTATCAAAAGAATCGGTGATTTAGTCACTCGGTTTGGACCCGGAAGTAGGTCCTCGTCGTCTTAAAAAACAACGTTTCTGTCACTTGAAATCTCGGTTTGTTAGTATCAAACTCGAGACAAAAAGTGAACCGTCTTTCAATAAATTAGAGTTCTAAGACTTCAAAGAGTAAATTGTTCACCTTTATTATAGTCGTTACTTTCAAAGTATATTCTAATCTCCATTACTGGACTTTGGTATTTTTAAGATCTCTTTTGAATCCGTCATTCGAGAAACTGAAACCAGAACGGTAAAAAAAAAAAAAAGTGAAACTACGGTTTTCGTTTCCGTTGTTTTGTTTTTACTTGTCCACCCCGATGGAGGTTGATTTTTGAAGACGTGTCACTTCCTTTAGTAATTGTCTTATGTTTCCACGAGACGACTTACCATCTTTTATAAACGATTAGTATACAGACGACGACGACGATTCAACGAAGTCAGTACAGGTTGAGACACGCTAGGGTATCTACCGTCGGGTGGTCCGAGGGGGCAGGGACCCTAAGAGGTCCGTTCTTGCGACCTCACCCAACGGTAAAGGAAGAGGTTACGTAGTTTTACTTTTCGCTTTTACTTCAGCGAGTCAGCACAGGCTGAGAATCGCTGGGGTACCTGACGTCGGATGGTCCTAGGAGGTAGGTACCCTAAAAGGTCCGCTCTCATGACCTCACCCCACGGTTAGTATACAGATTATCCTTCAATTATAGGTTTTTTACATTTGTTGGGTTACTGGTTTTTTCCGTTGAACGAATCTTTACCCGTTTCCTAGACTTATGAATAAAAAGATCTCTTCTGTATGTCTACCTGTTGTCCAGGTACTTTTTTACGAGTCGTAGTGATCAATAGTCCTTTTTCGTTTAGTTTTGGTGTTACTCGAGAGTGGAGTGTGGACAATCTTACACACAATCCCGAAGCGTCCACCAAGATCACCGTTTCTTAGATGGACGTCATGTCTTCGGTGTCCTCAGAGTCAAAGCTAGGGACCCAGTCCTTCTGGGGGATCTCTTCCTTTACCGTCGCGTGAGGTCATAAGAACGGACCTCTTAGGGTACCTGACCCTTCGGACCACCCGATGTCAGGTACCCCACCATTTCTCAACTTGTACTGACCGATGATATTTTTCTGTTTTTATTCACAACTAGTCCTACACCTCTTTTTCTTTTGGAACAAGTGACAACCATCCTTACTTTAACCACGTCGGTAGTACTTTTTGTTATACGCCAAAGGAGTTTTTAATTTTTATCTTGAAAATATACTAGGTCTTTAAGATGAGGACTTAAAAACAGGTTTCTACCATTTCTGTGATCGATTTCTACAGTATTCGTGGGGTATAATTACCTCCGTAATAAATGTTATCAGTTCTACGTCTTTGTTGGACTCATAGCCTCTCTACTTATTTCTTTTACACTGGGTGTGTGCGTTCTGTGTGCGTTCTGTGTGTGCTTATAAGGCAAGTCAAGTCAAGTCAACGAGTCAGCACAGGCCGAGGAACACTAGGGTACTTAGTGTCGTACGGTCCGGAGGGACAGGTAGTGGTTGAGGGTCTCAAGTGAGTCTGAGTGTAGGTAGCTCAGTCACTACGGTAGGTCGGTAGAGTAGGAGACAGGAGGGGAAGAGGAGGACGGGGGTTGGGGAGGGTCGTAGTCTCAGAAAAGGTCACTCAGTCGAGAAGCGTACCCCACCGGTTTCATGACCTCAAAGTCGAAATCGTAGTAAGGAAGGTTTCTTGTGGGTCCCGACTAGAGGAAATCTTACCTGACCAATCTAGAGGAACGTCAGGTTCCCTGAGAGTTCTCAGAAGAGGTTATGGTGTCAAGTTTTCGTAGTCAAGAAGTCACGAGTCGAAAGAAGTGGGCTCATAATGAGTCGGTATTTTCTTTTGCTTTAGAACGGTAAACACTGTTCTACTTACCTGGACCTCTTATGATACAAATCGCTTCATGTAGTCTGTCTTTCTGTTTATGACATGATAGTGTGAGTAAACAACAGTAAATCAGTGATGCAACACAGGTCAAGGAAACGTTGGGGTACCTGATATCGGGACGGTCTGAGGAGGTCGGTACCTTAGAAGGGCCGTTCTTATGACTTCACCCAATAGTAAAGGAAGAGGTCCTCTAGAAGGACTAGGTCCCTATCTTGGTACAGAGCAGGTGACCGTCAGATTAAGAAATGGTGACTCGGTGGACTCTTTGGGTAGAGTGATTTTACACATTACGTTTTGGTCTTGTTTTGTTTTTGGTCGAGTAATATGTCTAACCACCAACGGTTGTCGACCCCACACCCTCCTCCCACTTAACCCACTTCCTTCATTTTTCCATGTTTGAGGATCAATTTACCTTTACACTACGGATACATACCGACTCAGGGAAACGACAAGTGAACTTTGATGGTCTTCTAACAAGTAGTCGATATGGGGTTTTGTTTTGTTTTTCAAATTTCAAACCCCTTTTTTTTTACAATACCAATATGATATGTCTTACTTTTGATATCAGTTATTATGATATAACGTGTAAACTTTCAACGACTCTGAGTCCCTTGAGTTTGATCCCGAGACATTGTTACATCTCCCCACTCTTTCCCACCCTTCACTCTTTCTTCAAGTTCTCCTTCCCTATATACAAGTGGATACCGATTAAGTACAACTACATACCGTCTTTAGTTCTGGACACAAACTCAGAGGACGTCTCCAAACCCAGTCGTCATCGGACGGTGTCCCCGTCCCTGAGACCCACGTCGTCTGGACACCGTATTCGAGAGAACCTCCTCCAGCGGAAATTGGGGTGGTATGTATATTAGATGTTTAATATCTTGTTAATATAGTTTCTTTAACAGTGTGACAATTCTTTCAAGGTCCTGGGTGTAGTCTAAAGGGTTGGACCCCTCGACTGTTTCCCTGACTCTTCGGGGTCCCTTAAACTGAAACCTCCGATCACCCTAAACTAATGTCTTGAACGTGTCCTGACCCCTTTGTCCGAGAACCTCCCGTGTTTCTTTTGGAACACACGTGGTCTTGGATCCTCTTTCCTCTTCACTTGGGTGTTCTCTGACTGGGTCTGAACGAATACTGACAGGGTCTCAGAGACCGTCTCCGTACCCAACCACTCCCGGACGACGTCCCAACCCCCGTGACTGAATCCGGATGGACCATGGAAAACTTCCTCCAGGGATAATAGAAGTAATGGAGGTGGTATTAAACCGGATCCCAATTTGTTGTCCCTCCCTTGTGTCGGGGTAGGTAGTCGTCCTTCAACCTAAGTTCTAAATGACTCGTACCGGGATGGGTAGTCTTGTTCTAGGTCAAAGGGGTAGTCAGAGAGGGTAGTCCCTCGAAGGTATTCGGAGAATAGGAATAGGTAGTTTCCCGTCTGTCTTACTTTTAGTTTAGTGTCTTTTGATTGGTTTGACTAGTGTGTCTGGTGTCAGAACAGATTGAGTTACTTTGACATTTGATACGGTACATCCCGGTGGGTTCTGTCTGCCTAGTACCACCTCTCAAGACTGTTTTACACCAGGTGACCTCTTCCCTTACCGTTTGCTGAAGTCCTAGGAACGGAACTCTTGTGGTACTTGTCATACTTTTCTGTTTTTCTATACTGTGACTTTCCACTTGAGACGTTCGACTATCCACGGGTCACACGATGACCTCTTGTCACCTCTTTATTGAGGTCTTTTTTACTTGTCTACCTCGCTTTCGTTTCGTTGTGGGTCAACACCTACACTGACCACCACCTTCATTTCAGACTACGACATTTCTCGTCATAACGTCTCCTTGGACCTTACAATCCAGGCACTTACTTTCATTTGACCTTCACCAGTTTGTCCTCTACCGTTCTCACTTGTATCTACAAAATCCTTTGTGACTTGATTTTACCTCCCCGAAGGGATCACCGAGTCTACCATTTCGTAGACAGACGTTACGTCCTCTGGGTCCAAGCTCGGGACCCAACCCTTCTAGGGGACCTCTTCCTTTACCACGTGTAACCCGTGGATGGTTGAACGTCTCAAGTAGAAAGTCACAGTATAGAAAAACGGAAAAGTATGACAAGTACCACAAGAGTTCCGTTCTTAGGACTTCAGCAAACGGTAAGGGAAGAGGTCACCTGGTGTAAAACAGTCTTGAGAGGTGGTACTAGACAGACAGAACCCACAGGGATGTACCGTATCAAATGTCAAAGTAACTCAATCTGTTCTGACACCAGGTACACTAGTCAAACCAATCAAAAGACACTAAACTAAAAGTAAGACAGACGGGAAACTACCTATTCCTATTCTCCGAATACCTTCGAGGGACTACCCTCTCTGACTACCCCTTTGACCTAGAACAAGACTACCCATCCCGGTACGAGTCATTTAGAACTTAGGTTGAAGGACGACTACCTACCCCGACACAAGGGAGGGACAACAAACTGGGATCTGGTTTAATACCACCTCCATTACTTCCATGATCCCTGGAGGAAGTTTTCCATGGTCCATCCGGATTCAGTCACGGGGGTTGGGACGTCGTGTCCTGACCTTTTCCAGGCAAAAGTAAAGTTAGGGTTTCTTTCTGTTACGGTTTCTTACGAGTTTGATGGTGTGTCAACGTCAGTAGAGTGTACGATCATTTCATTACGAGTTTTAAGAGGTTCTGTCCGAAGTCGTTATGCACTTGGCACTTTAAGGTCTATAAGTTCGACCAAAATCTTTTCCGTCTCCTTGGTCTCTAGTTTAACGGTTACAGGCGACNTCCTTCCGTAGTCGGTAAAACCAGACTAGGAGAGTTGGGGTAGAAAGCAGAGAGAGAATAAAAAGAATCGCCCCTGCGAGGCAAAAGAGGGATACGTCCACACTGAGAACGAACACGACCGGCGCCGTCATCTAGTGTTATTTGACACCTTTTAAGACTTTCTCTACTCGTATGGTCTGATAGACTGAACGGAGAACTCTTTGGATATACGTCCCGTCCTTCGTTGTCAATCTTGATCTGTACCTTGTTGTCTGACCCAGGTTTATCCTTTTCCTCATGTAGTTCCGACATATAACAGTGGGACGAATAAATTGTATACGTCTCATTCAAGTACGCTTTACGGTCCGACCTACTTCGTGTTCTTTCTAACGACCCTCTTTATAGATCTTTACAGTAGTCTATGTGTCTACTGTGGTGGTAATACCGTCTTTCACTTCTTCTTAATTTCTCAGAGAACTACTTTCACTTTCTCCTCTCACTTTTTCGACAGAATTTTAAGTTGTAAGTCTTTTGCTTCTAGTACCGTAGGTCAGGGTAGTGAAGTACCCTTTATCTGCCCCTTTGACTTTCCAACAACAACTTAATACTGCGGCCCTAAGAACCGGGGGCCTCCTCTTCTTAAGTTAGGCCCCGGTTTCTTCTCCGAACTAGCGAGTCTCGAAAACACATTATTTCAAAATAATTTCATATTTCTTCTATCTCTTTCGAAGACTGTATCCGTAGTCTTCCCCCGTCTTTCTCACGGGGGACGATCAGAAATCGACCTACAATATGTCAGTGGTCGTCAGACAATTACTCTCTTTCCTTACAGAGTTTTGAATCTTACCGTGGTCCGGGGAGTGGGTGTCCTACATAAAACCCTATTAGAACCGAGGTTTACCAAGTAGAACCCGGTATTTTACTAATTGAACTTAGAACTTCTTCCCGCCTAGTGGTATGTTTATCAAAGTAAATGTATCTAAGCTCCTTGTTATAGCCTCATATTGTATGACCAAATAGTTCATCCAAGACTCGGGTTTTCCGCCTTGGCTGAACTTCTGTCTCAAACGCCATTTACGGATCATGTAATCGTATCGAAATCTATTTGTAAAGGTATTCTTCTTCCGTTACCAATTGAAGTCACTTTGGTCCACAGTAATACCGTTGTGTCTTAAAATTCTCTTTGGAGGAAAACTTAAACATATCTCTTCCTTTTTTATAGCGATCAAACAAAGGAGGACGGCGAATGCTCTCTTATTTACAGACTGTGAACGTCCGATAAAGGAGGTAAACCTCTGGGGACCGGAAGGACGGACCATGGGAGAGTTTTGTTACCTTTGTCACTGTCGGAAATAAAAGAACCCGAGGTTTTAGTGACGTCTACCACTGACGTCGGAATTTTAATTTTCTGCGAACGAGGAACTTTCTTTTCGATACTGTTTGGATCTGTCGTATAAATTTTTGTCTATGTAATGGAACGGTTGTTTCCAGGTAGGTCAGTTTCGATGCCAAAAAGGTCATCAGCACATACTTACACTCTCAACCTGATATTTCATTCGACTCACGGCTTTTTAACTACAAAAACTTGACTCCACAACCTCTTCTGAGAACTCTCAGGGAACCTGACGTTCCTCTAGGTTAGTCAGGTAAGATTTTCTTTGTCAGGACTTATAAGTAACCTTCCTGACTACGACTTCGACTTTGAGGTTATGAAACCGGTGACTACACTTCTTGACTGAGTAAATTTTCTGGGACTTCGACCCTTTCTAACTTCCGTCCTCCTCGTCCCCTGTTGTCTCCTACTCCACCAACCTACCGTAGTGGTTGAGTTACTTGTACTAAGACTCCTTCGAGACCTCAACCACTACCTGTCCCTTAGGACCGCACGGTGTCAGTTACCCCAGTTCTCTCAACCTGTGCTGACTTACTGACTGGACTTGACTTGACCCGGAAGGTACCATCCGGTCACCGATTTTGAGACACGACGGTAACGTCCCCGTGTCCAAGATAGGGACCAATCTCTTGCTTCCAAGATGGGGAAGTACGTTACACGGGCTTTATGTTATTTTCTGTCTAACGGACTAAGGTTTTAGGGACAACAAGGTTGAGTAGATTCCGTAAAATTTACATAATCCTTATTCGTCACTGGGAGATTAGGACTCTTTTCACTTTCATTTAAAAGAGTGAACACAAGTTGAGAAACACTGGGGTACGGAAGACCCAAGGAGACAGGTACCTTAAGAGGTCCGTTCCTATGACCTCACCCATCGCCAAAGGTCCAGTCCTCTAGAAGGACTGGGTCACTAACTTGTGTACAAAAAGTGTAACGGTCACCTAAGAAATGGTAGACTCGGTGGTCCTTTCGGGTCCTTCTGACCTTCCCCATTGGATAGGGAAGAAGTCCCGTTGAAGAGTTGGGTCCTTAACTTGGACCCGTAGGACGAAACGTCCGTCTAAGAAATGGTCGACTTGTTGGTCCCTTCGGGGGGTAGGACTATCTCCCTCGTTTATGGATCTTTCGACTGGAGTCCACTTCAAGTGTTTAATTAATATCACTAACAGTAAGCTTCGTCTGTATTCGTAATAGTATGGTGCATTCGTTTACATTAATAGTCCAAGAGGTCCCTCCGACGAGACGGTTCGGGTCTCAAAGTACTTATCGACGTTCTCGTCCGTAATAGAGAAGAGAGTCACTTCTGTCTCACTATTTCTAGGTCCTGTTTCCTCCGTCACGTGACTACAGTACCTCCCGACCGGTGTGGACAGATGTACTGGGACCTTTCCTACTAGTCCGGGTGACGTGTCACGACATCTCCGTCACCGTAGACAAAATAACTTAGAAAGGACCGTGGGGAGGGGGTTTTCTGTCCGTCGAGAAACAACACGACACAAATAAAACCAGGAAGAGTAGAGTAATTACTACCCAGATAAATTTTTCTTAAATAATGGAAAAGGTTCCCACAATCTTAACTGAGACTAATTCAGACAAAAGAGGGAGGATTCCCTCCTTGTAGAAAGAACAATTGGGACCCCGTATTTGCTAGATTAGGATTTCTTTTATTAAGTGGGTCATACGAGTGAGGACCACGTGTAGAGTAGTCCTAGTCTTTAGTATCCTCATTTATAAGAGTTATAACCGATGTCTCATAAAAATACCCAACTTAATACAAGGAGTGTTTCCACTTCGGGGTTGGGAACCATGGACACTGACACTGGAATGAACCTTTACTCCAATAGTATCTACACTAATTCGATTCTACTCTAACATCACTTAATCCCATCCACGAGTAGGTCATTCTGATGACACGAAATATCCTTCGTCACTTCTCTGTGTCTGGACTCATGTGACCACCCACATGGGTCCTCAACAAGGTTAGTCGAAACCCAATCCCAATCCCAATCTGGTGCCAGTTCTACAAGGCGTCGTCGTCCTCTGTGTCCTACGGGATGCACCCATTCGTGGAGACAACAATCCTCTGTCTTTCTCGTTCCCCTTTTACACCAGTGGTGATCCTTGATCCCTCTCCGTTCCTTTCTAGGTCGTGTCCCAGGATCCTTCATACTACGATGACTGTGGAACTAAAGTCTGAAAATTAGAGACTTGACTGTCTTATTTACACACAACAAATTCGGTGGATCAAATACTACACAAGACATACTGTCGGGATCCTTTGATTATGCTCGTGGCTTACATTCCAGTCCAAATAGAATCAGACACCTACAAATGATTGTCACCGGTAACGTTACATAAACTTCAACTTTTACCGAAATTTCTGGGAAACAGTGAGACATCGAGTACCCTCAAAACGATTACATCACCTTTCTCCTGGTATTGGGACCTGTACCGGGGTCCTAAGAGCAGAGATCGTCTAGGTCGTCGAAGATATGTGTTCGGACCGTAGACTCGGGTTAATTTACCTAAAATCAAAGACACGTTATTCCCCTAATAAACTTATTTAGACTCCTAAAACTCTACACGTATTAAGATATTTTGTTTTTTTCTCAGGATCTATAACGGGTTTCACCTCACACCAACCGAACCGGACGTAAGGGACTCCTCGTACGTCAGTCCCAAAGGGACCCTAGAGGAGTAATCGCCCCTCCTCACTCCCTACTACGGAACCCCGTCGTTCCTCACCCCCGCGTGACTCCTACCCCCGGACTTGACCTTCGATGGTTCACGAGATAGGACACTGAGACTCTTCGGTAAGTTGGTTCAGAATCTGTCACATAGACCCCTTTCTTTCCCCTTTAAAAACAGTGGATCGACGATGGGAGATCATTCGTCTTGAACTGGGCAATCTCGTGATACAGGAACGTCAAATCTCAAGACCTACGTAAACTTGACTATAGTGTTCGGTACCACAGTTTTCCCCTCGGCATCGTCTCTTCCGACCTCCTTGTTCCGCCCGTGGTAGGATCGACTTCAGTCGAACTCGTACACCCTTCGTTCAACCCCATGTACTTTTCGACTAGTGTTCTCGTTACCGACGTTGTCCCCGACTTTTACTACTGATCCATATTTCCTGTAAGGACTGCGACACCAAGGACCTTTTGAATCTTGATCATGCTACTATGTCGATGATGTCCTATTGTTAGTCGTAATAACTCGTTTTAAAATGGTACCTACTCGTTGACGCAATACAGGATGTGTAGTCACGAAGAGTTTGACACCAGTTCCTGGTTCAGATAACGATAAAAGGTGGTTAAGAAAACATTTTATGTCAATTTCCCTTAAGGATTTCTAACTGACTTTATGTTTCACCCGTAAGTTTTACGTACAAGTAAATTTTTTACTAGACTAAGTTGTTTGTATTTTAATGAAACAGTCTAACGGTATTCTCAAAGACTCGTGAGAGTCGAAGAGATGAGTACAGTAGCACTTGACGATTGTTAGTCCGACACCTAATGTGAACCCTTACGGGAAGAGACAGACGTGACATAGTAAACTAAAAAGTTGTTGGAATACCCGTCTCTCGAATACTAATAGGGGTAAAGTGTCCACTCTGTTGACTCCAAATAAGTTCAATTTATTGATAGGTTAGAGAGTGTCGAACATCCCCAACTTTGGTTCAGTCGGACGGAGAATTACGGGGCGACACTTGGTTAAAGGTCACGATGGAAGAGGTCGACAAACTTCCTCTTATCAAAGAACAACCGTCTATATTTTGATTTCCTTAAGGAAACTAAAAGTTGAAAATAATAATTAAACGGTTTCAAACTTCTGTATACGAATACATACAATTATATGTATATGTGTGTGTGTTTGTATATATGTATGTGTGTGTGTATATATTGTGTACTAATTATGTTAGTTCGATTAATTGTATACGAGTCCTGAAGGAAACACCGAGTCTACCATTTCGCAGACGGACGTTATGCCCTCTGGGTCCAAGTCAGGGACCCAACCCTTCTAGAGGATCTCTTCCTTTACCGTTGGGTGAGGTCATAAGGAACCGACCTCTTAGGGTCCCTACCTCCTCGGACCATCCGATGTCAGGTACCCCAGTGTTTCTCACCCTGTGCTGACTCGCTGAAGTGAAGTGAAGTATATACGTATGTATATATATATAAAATATATATATATATAGAGGGGAGGACGTACGTACGGAAATAAATCTTATAACTTTTACACATACACGATGAAACACAAAATGAAGAATCTATTCATTATGAAACCTTAGACACACTAAAGAATTGTTCAGAAAGTTAGAAAGACACATGAGACAAAGAAAAAATAATAAATAATAAATAAATAAACCGACACGACCCAGAATTAACACCGTACACCCTAGATCGAGGGGTTTGTCCCTAACTTGGACCTGGGGAACGAAACCCTCACACCTCAGAATCACTTCTAAATCCCCGCAGGGACCTTGGACACACCAACAAATTGACGAGTCGTAAGACAGAGTGTGATTCTTCCTCAAAGTTAAAGGATGTAGGACCGTCCAGAAGACTTAACTAAAATTATACCGCAATCGGAGGTATCAATTGTGACTAACGATAAATGATTCCTCAGTGTACTACGCCACATTAGTCTCTGTGAACTGTCTCGAATAAGAAACGATCCTCCGTCCTCCGTTTTCGTACTTAATAGAGGAAAGGTGTCCATACGTCTACGGACGGGTAGGGGGAAACGGAGGGTCCTCATGACGGTTCCGCCTTACGGGACTTTAGGACTGGATAATCGTGATTCAGTGTACTATTTGAACTATGTTTATGTTTACTATCCCACGTCAACTATGGAGAACTATAGTCACAGTTCTCGAGCATATGAGTGTACCTTTGTTTCCTAGTTCGTGAAGAGAAAGTCCTTAGAACAAGGTAGTGAGAAGTACGATTGTAAGTGGGCGTCTTTTTACTTTAAGCCTTAATTCCGAAGTCACTACGGGATGACCACGGGAGAGGTGACCACAAGTCATCTCTCGTTTTGTGGAAGGAAAATCTTTCTGGACCTTCGAGTTCAACGTTAGTCACGGGATTTAACGAGAGACAAACAACCAACCCAAAACAACAACAGTAATAACAAAGATTATTAAGACTCGGAAAACCGGAAAAGTTTAACGTACCCAAATAGAACGTCCAATTTTTGCGTACGTATAGACTTGTGTATTTTGTGTCAATAACCCCTCGGCAGTAGATAAATTACCTTATCAATAAAAAAGAAGTAGAAATAATTCTATATTAACTGTTTATTTCTAACATATATAAATTCCACATCATAGACTACAAAACTATATTCACATGTAACAATTTACTAATCGTGTTGGTTCGATTAATTGTTTAGGTAGTAGACTGAATGAACGAAAAAAACACCACTCTTACGAACCCTAGATGAGGGGATCTTTAAAATTCCCATGTCAGGTCATAATTGACATCAGTACAATGACAGGTATTTTAGAGGTCTGAATAGGTAGGACGTATTAACTTTCGAACACGGGGGACTCGTTATAGGAGAGTAAAGGAGGTGGGGGTCCGGGACTGTTGGCGGCAAGATACAAGATGAAGACGACGATTCAACGAAGTCAGGGCAGACTTAAACACTGGGATACCCAACATCAGGCGATCCTAGGAGCCAGGTACCCTAAGAGGTTTTTTCTTATGACCTCACCCCTCACCCAACGGTACGGAAGAACTGGCAGAATCTAAGGAGTGCATTTATTTTACTCCGTCATAAAAAGAAAGATAAAGTCTGATAAAGTGAATCGTACAGAAGGTCCAAGTAAGTAAAACACTGTTTTATGTAATCTTGGAAGAAATTCTGATTTATTATAAGGTAACACACACACACACACACACACACACACGTACACACATAATGTAAAAGAAATAAGAATTAAAAAGGTTGTCCAGTTCTTTGTTGTCAATCGTGTCCTGTACTCTGTTGTTTGACCAAGTTTTAACCCTTTCCTCATGAACGAATAAATTGAAGATACGTCTCATGTAGTACTCTTCACGAGCTAACCTACTTGGTGTCCGACCTTAGTTCTAACGACCCTCTTTATAGTTATTTGAGTCTATACGTATACAGTGGTAGGAATACCGTCTTTCGTTTCTCCTTGATTTCTGGGAGAACTACTCCTACCTTTTCCTCTCACTTTTTCATCGAATTTTAAGTTGTAAGTTTTTTGATTCTAGTACCGTAGGTCAGGGTAGTGAAGCACCAATTGTCTTCCCCTTTTTCATCCTCGTCACTGACTAAAGAAAAGAATCAAAAGTTTTAGTGACCTCTGTCACTGACGTCGGTACATTAATTCTCTACAAACGAGGAACTTTCATTTCGATACTGTTTGGATCTGCCGTACAATTTTTCGTCTCTGTAGTGAAATGTCCGTTTCCAGTAATATTGGTTTCGATACCAAAAAGACCATCTGTACATGTCTACCTTCTCCGCCTGGTATTTCTTTCGACTCGTGACTTCTTGACTACGAAAACTTGACACCACTACTTCTTCTGAGAACTCCCAGTGAACCTCACGTTTCTCTAGTTTGGCCAGGTAGGATTTCCTTTTCGTTAAGACTTATAAGTAACCTTTCTGACTACCACTCCGAGGTTATCAAACCGGTGGACTACGTTTCGTATTTGAGTAACCTTTTCTGGGACCACGATCCTTTTTAACTTCCGTTTTCCTGTTCCCCCGCCGTCTCCTACTTTACCAATCTATCTTAGTGGTTGAATTACCTGTATTTAAACTCATTTACAACCCTCTGTCACTTCTTGTCCCTTCGGACCGCAGACGTCAGGTGTCCCAGTGTTTCTCAGTCTGTACTGAATCACTGACTTATTGTTTGTTGTTAAAAAAGGTTTGAGTAACTGACCCAAAAGACCTCCTCACTACTTCGTATAGTCTAAATTATATCCCTTTATATGTAGAATCCGGGTTACATTTTACTTGAGTACCATGATGTGTACTACGTGATATTTCATTCATGACTTGTTTGAAACGTACCGTTAGTACTACCGTCGGGTTTGACTGACTCCTGCACGTGCCGGTACACACACGATCCCCGAAACGTACCTAGTCGTAGTCACCCTGGTGTGTACCGGAAACTCTCCGTCGTCTTTATATTAGTCGGAGAGAGTAAGTTACCACATTAATGTTTAGTAAAGGTCGTGCACACGTCACATATTGTCTTTGCAATCCTTTAACCTTTTTACAGAAATAAATCCGGTACCTCCTCTCTTCACATTTTACTCATTCTAATACCAGAGACCTAAGTCTGAGGAACCCTAGTATAAGGTCCAGATCGTTACTGCTCGACACACTGGAACCCGTCTACTGAATTGATGAGACACGGTCAAAACGGTGTAAATGGGAAAAAGAATAGGAATAAGGATGAGTCAGTACAGGTTGAGACACTGGGGTACATGACATTGGACGGTCGAGGAGACAGGTACCTTAAAAGACCCGTTCTTATGACCTCACTCGACGGTAAAGGAAGAGGTCCCTTAGAAGGACTAGGTTCCTAGTTTGGACGTAAAGAACTTGACCGTGCTCCTAAGAAATGGTTGACATGGTGTAGATATTTACTCCTTTCTTTACAAAATCTCCTATTTTGTTTGATTACCCACGTTTTATAAATCTCGTTAAGAACCGAATAACAGAAACGTTTTACTTACAATCGAGTGTCGATGTACACAATCATTTCTTTACATCTGGTCTACCCTCGAGAACTAAAACGGACCAAGTGAGAGGAACGTAACGACATTATTAGAGATGAACCGGTAATACATAACAAAAATTCCCATGACGACGTTAGACAGTCTCTTCCGTTACCGTGGGGTGAGGTCATGAGAGCGGACCTTTTAGAGTACCTGCCTCTTCGGACCATCAGACGTCAGGTACCCCAACGATTCTCAGCCCGTGCTGACTCGCTGAAGTGAAAGTGACAAGTGAAAGTACGTAACCTCTTCCTTTACCGTTGGGTTAGGTCACAAGAACGGACCTCTTAGAGTCCCTGTCTTCTCGGATTACCCGACGGTAGCTACCCCAGCGTGTCTCAGCCTGTGCTGACTTCGCTGAATCGTCCTCGTCGTCGACGTTAGACAATTATAAATACAATTGTTTTTATGTTTATAGTGTATAAAGTACTATAAGATAAAAGATCAAATAAATATTATAAATAAAAAATTACAAAAATATAAAAAGAAACACACAAATGGGAAGTAGTCCGAAACCATTTTTACTTTACGGTCAAATTATTCTTCATAAACCTTAGAAAAGAAGTAAATACCGACATCTTATTAAATTTATGACAATAATAATAAATGATAAATTTCCAACCATATTAGGAGGACTAAAAAGGGGTCCCGTTAAAAACTAAGGAAAATAGACACAGATAAACTCTTTAACCTGAATACAAAATATCGGGAAGACATCTTTCTAAATCATTAAAATGATTTGTAAAAGGTAAAGTACTGACAAGATTTTAGACAAACGATTTTAACTCATCATGATAAAAATGCTAAGAAAACTGAAGAGGAAGAGAATAATGGGGAGTAAAAAAATAAAACACATAAATAAAAACAGAACTACCCAATCACTTATTAGATAACTTCAGTTAAAGTCGCAACGATCAAAATAAAGAAAAATTCTGGTTGAAAATTACAAAATCAAAGAATTAACAAAAATAACAAGGAAGACGGAAGGAAGTCAAGTAAAACAACAAAAAAGATTGAAGAGTGAAGTCTACAAATCTGAAAACACAAATCACTATTTATGTCACTCCGTACTCAAAAGAGACTCGAGATGAACAGAGGGTGTACGACATATTTAAAAGCATTAAAATATCTATTGGATACACTGATACGTGATATATAAAAGTCCCATGGTTCTTAAGTAATTCTATAGTAAATATTTGAAGTTTTGACTACCTCATAAACAAAAGACTAATATCAATGGTCACTTATCGAGTTATGTCTACTTGTCCAACCATATTTGTCCTAATGATTTAATCACGTATACTACAAACAATACAAATATTAAGTACCAAACGAACTAATAAGATTTATATTTGAAAAGTTCCCCATATAAACTTATATTTTTATACCTTAGTATTTACTAAGACGTAAAATTTTTAGGAGACGACTTAAAGAATCTTCATATATCTTTATTCTAGAAACGGTCTATCATAGTATATAAAAATTAAGCAAACTTATAACAACTCTGTTTTTATTTCTTAGAATAAAAGTTAGTTTTATTAGTCTTCAAAATAGTCAAATCGTTAATCTCTAACTTTATGTCGTAATCGTGATCCTTTTATTCCAACGTAAAGTTCCATAGTACAAACAAGATATTCTTTTACACGACCTTCTCATTCATGTGTTGTAAAAGATGAACTGGACGATAAGAAGTTGTACGACGATTAATCGTGTTTGTGCGTGAGATCGTTCACTTTAGTAACGAAAGAGAACCAACATAGACTCTTCAAGAAGTACTAGCTCTTTTTCGGGTCCGTAAACCAAAGTTTATCCTTAATGATAGGTCTACAGATATAATTATTGTTGTTTTACAGAATCGATTCTTAGGTTCTTTTCTTTCCCTTGACGGAGCAAGAACTATAAAAATTACTGTAAGTGGTCATGAATAATCATTTATCAACAGATAACGAGGTATTTTTAACACGGGGGTGTGTCGTTGGCCTTTGTCGTTTGTAATAATAGAGTATGACAAAGACTCCCAGTCCTTAGACCCTCGTCGAACCTATCACCAAGACTGGTACAGAGAACACTTCAAAGTCGGTTCGACAACGGACCCCAACAGTCACCCTTCGAAGCCTAGGAAGGGTACACCGAAAGGAGTATATCGATGAGTTTTGCACTGTCGACCAAAGATGATTCCACTCACCTCTTTGTCTTACTGGGTGTCTCTCTTTTTCTCTCTCTCTTTCTCTCTCTTTAATGTGGTAGAACATATTGGGTAATAGTCTCACAAGATGGTAGAAAAGACGGTATAACATTACCAACATATCTGGTGGACTTACGGTCTTTCACCTCCAGAGACCTCGGTAGAATCTTGTACCATTGATATCCAGGATTTGAAAAAGATCCCCTATGTACTTCGTATTTCCTGAGTATATAATTATCTTTGTAAATATATAAAGAAGTGAATCGAAGTACTAGTTATCTTGTCTATAAGTTACAGATGGTCCATGGTTCGAGACACGATATAGGTTCTCTAATATTTCGTCTGTTCTGTTCTGGAGTATGAACATAAGACCGTTCTCTCTGTTTATACATATCGTTTCGACTCGTTGGTCGTGACATCAATCAGAATTTTTCGTTCCTTCTCAAC
The DNA here is from genome assembly GCA_006410555.1 of Capra ibex. Taxonomy (NCBI): domain Eukaryota; kingdom Metazoa; phylum Chordata; class Mammalia; order Artiodactyla; family Bovidae; genus Capra; species Capra ibex. The sequence continues at coordinate 12,449,287 of SJYO01014747.1, forward strand.
TTATTTTGACCTCACTACCCATAAAGTCTTCCTTCTCTATCATATTGACACCCTCTAAAATAAAAGATTTCTACCCGTGTTTTTATATAGGCTACAAGAGAATACGTCACACTGGAACTGTAAAATGGGTAAACCCCGCCTCAGATAAAAGGTAGAAGAATTTAGGCTCCCCGAGACACTGATGAAAGTGGTAATTTAATGTCACCTTGACAACGGTACGGTGAAAGACAGTATCAAGATTTGATCGACAAGTCGACAATTACGGTCAAAGAGACTTAAGTCGGGGATACCTTTTTCACTTTGAAGGAAATTACAGGTACGACGTTCTCCGATTCGGTTCCCCTCTTTGGGACTTCTTGACCTTCGATGTACTCTCTCTGGTTCCTCGAGACTTTCTAGTCCTACACTCACTTCTGTGGCAGGACCTCCTTCTGAGAGGGTGGAGTTGGTTACGTTACAACTAGTCTTTACTGAAGTGTCAGTTTGATGAAGATGCAAGTACCAGTTTAGTGCTCGTTTTATTTTTACGAACGAAAATCTACAGCTTAAAACCCCGTCAACCGGTGTGACGTTCTCTATTGATTACTCGTATAACGGAACGTGTAAGTCATTCAGTAGACTACTTTCTTTTTTTACTTTCAGAGAGTCATCACAGACTGAGAAACGTTGGGGTACCTGATATGTCAAGTACCTTAAGAGGTCCGGTCTTATGACCTCACCTATTAGAAAGGGAAGAGGTCCCCTAGAAGACCTGGTTCCTTAACTTGGTCCCAGAGGATGTAACGTCCGCCGAAGAAATGGTTTATTCGATAGTCTCTTCGGGGTAGACTACTTCGATCCATGATTTAACTTCTCACCCTGTTCTTTCGTAATCGACCGTGTCTTAGGTTTCGTATTTTATGAACTATACGAGAGTGTTCACGACAAATCCTTTCCCACCTGTAAGACCTAAGAAGACTTACCGTCTGATTTTCTTAAGTTGAACACTAATCTCTTTCAGTAAGAAACCTCTTACACCCTCTGCTCGTTGTCTCCTCTCTTCGGTCTCCTTCCGTTTATTAAACATAAAAGGGAAACATTTATATTTGGTATACTTCGTTTGGTATGTCGTTACTAGTTCCGTCTTCATACCTGGACGGTGTACTCCTTCCCCTTACCTTATAAATAACTAATCTGAACCGACCACCCTTCTTCGATCTATTGTTAATAATGTCCACTAAGAACTTACAGGTCAGTGACATATTCTGTCCGTTGTACCCTCTTCTTCGTTCCCTATAAATTACTCTACCAAAATCAACACAACTTAAGTTCCACGGATACCCTGAAAACTATTAACGTCAAACTCAAGATCTTCTCGTCAACATAAAACGAAAGAGAAATTGTATTAAAAGTGGAAAGAGAATGTGAAGGATTAATCAAAATTATCTTCCGTCGTTAGGTTCTCTACAATCAACGATGACTGAAGGCCGATTCTCGAGGCGTGTCTAAAAATACAACATTATCAGGATTATAGGGTTGTTGGGTCAAAAGGGTAAGCCATAAAAATACTAGGGATTAATATCCTTATTCTAGGTCCATTACTGAATCAATGTAAAAGACGATCTGTTTAATACGTGTATTAATGTCCGTGTACAAGTGACTCTATAACTTCGCAAACTACGAAGATATCTCTTCTATTAACAGTTGGAAACATGACATTAATTCAGATTTACCCTTAAGATTAGTAAAAGGTTTACTCGTTTGTCATTCGGTCAGAACTAACCGACACAGTACCGTCTTTTACTTTATCTAAAGACGGGTCCAATTAATCAGTAGATACTTACAGTGGTGGGAGTCTTTGGGGTGTAATCTAGATTCGTAATCTCGATTAATCGTCATGTAACAACTTTGAAACATACCAAAAATGGACCGAACAGAAACCTTAAATTTTAGAGTATCAAGAAAAAAAAAGAGGCCTTCGTCAGAAAAGTATCACTGAGTATGGTTCGGTAAACTTACAAGATGCGTGATTAGGATCGTCTCCGTACTTCTCTCACTTTCCTCTTTCCTAAATCCCACTCAGTCTCGACCTAAGTTTAGGGTGTCTCTAAAAGAATCTCACTTTAGATAAAGGAGAATTAGAGAGAGTGAAAGTCGTCAAGTAGATATTTGATATACACCAAAATGATATGTCTTGTAATTCGACATACTGTTTCCAGTATATCAATTTATGTTGGTCATCAGTACAAAGTTATATTCACAACCAAAAAGGTCACCAGTACAAACCTATACTCTCAACCTGGTATTTCTTCCGACTCGCGACTTCTTGACTACGAAAATTTGACATCACAACACCTTCTGACAACTCTCAAGGAACCTGACGTTCCCCTAGGTTGGTCAGTCAGGATTTCCTATAGTCGACACTTATAAGTAACTTTCCTGACCACGACTTCGACTTCGAGGTCATGAAACCGGTGGACTACGATTGTCGACTGAGTGACCTTTTCTGGGACTGCGACCCTTTCTAACTTCAGTTTTCTTCTTCTCCCACCGTCATCTATTCTACCCATCTATCGTAGTGGTTGAGTTAACTGTACTCATACTCTTTTGAGACCCTCAATCACTTCCTGTCCCTTCGGACCGTACGACATCAGGTACCCCAACGTTTCTGAACCTGTGTTGACTCACTGGCTTGTTGTTTTGGTAAGGTCTTTCGACGGGGAACTGAGAAAAGTCAGTTGACGTGAGGTATGGAGGTCTGTGTTATTTGTAAGACTATAAAAAGGTAATCAAAACGGGTAAGATCTTATGACACACCTGCAGTATTACGTCTGACATTACTAAAATGTATTCCGAAAAAAAGTGAGTTGTAATACACAAACTCCAGGTGGGGACAAGTGTACGGTCATATAGGAAGAACGATCTTTTTGATTATTTGTAAGTACAAAGACAATGAATTATATTATCTTTACATAAAAAGTGAGTACAGGTGTATGTGATACCTATAAGGACCAAGTTTCTGTCGAAAGGGCCTACACCCCTTGAACCTCTATAATCCGTAGCTTTAAAGTGGAAAAGGATTCGTAGCTATGTAGACATACACTGTCGATTACCTCTCTTCCTTTTCTCCGGTCTTCCATCGGAGGTGACACATTCTTGGGACGGGTCTTCGTAGTGTGTAATGAAGATACGTATGTGGTGGTTACTCCCGTCTGGTGTACCGGTGTACACGTATGTCTCCACCTCCCGCTTCCGAGACCCACCCGTCGGAGTGCTTAAACAATTTTAATTAAAAATAGAAAAACCTCATATCAACGAAATGTTATGAACCTCATATTAACGAAATGGCAACATTCGTTACAACACAATCAAAGATGACATGTCATTTTACTCTTATGTGTGTGTATATACATATATGTATGTGTACGTGTATGTCCGTATATGTATATACGGGAGAACAAACTCAACGCAAGGGTGAGTCCAGTGGTGTCACGTACTTTATCAAAGGACACGATATGTCATCCAAGAGTAAACAATCGCTAAAATAACGAACAACAACAACAAATCATCGATTCGGCACAGACTGAGAAACACTAGGACACCTGATATATAGGGTGGTCCGAGAAGACAGATACCCTAAAGGATCCGTTCTTATAACCGCACCCAACGGTAAAGGAAGAAGTCCCTTATAAGGGCTGGATCCCTAACTTATGCACGGAGGACGTAATCGTCCACCTAAGAAACGGCGACTCGGAGGTCCCTTCGGGTTAGATAAAATACGTATTATAGTTGTCGAACATACACAGTTAGATGCTAGAGGATCAAGGAGGGCGGGGAGGGAAAAGGAGGAATCATAGGTACATAAACAAGAGAATTGAGACACTACCATTCTGGTGGATATAGTACAAAAATCTAATGAGGATATACGTAATTATACGTTATAAACAAAAAGAGATTGAATGAAGTGAGACATACTGTCGGAGACCCAAGTAGGTACAGAGATATTTACTGAGTTACAAAAGGAAAAAACCGACTCATTATAAGTAACAAATAGACATGGTGTAGAAATAGGTAAGAAGACAACTACCTGTAAATCCAACGAAGGTACGGGACCGATAGCATGATCACGATGTTACTTGTGACATAGAAAAACTTAATTGATGGTATGCAGGACGGCGGATAAAGAACGTCAGAGAGAGAGAACATGTGGTATCTTCTTTCTTACACGGAAAAATTTCCTTTTGACCAATAGAGACAGTGTTACAGATCGAGATCAAGGTACTGGAAGGGGAGAGTGATCCAAGAGATGACTCATAGAGACAATTCTTCGGTTCTTCGTGTTTGAGACGCTTGGTTGGTTGGTCACAGGTGTCTGCGCGGTCGAGAGGTGAGAACTCCAAACCAGGACGGTAAGGATGACGTGAATGGACGGTTCCTGTAAAATTCGGAAAGGAAGAGAAGACATTAGTATAGAACGAGAGGAGACGAGTAGAGAAGGCCACAATCAAGACTCTTTGGTAAAAGGATCCATCCCTAGATGGACCATGGGACTTCGGTTTGTTGATAGTGAAGTTCTTGTTAATATAAGAAAAGGTTCTGAGAACAATTGTTCCGAGGACTTGTACCAACTTTCTTTTCTGACTTTCTAATCATTTAGACCAAGAAACGATCCCTAAAGGTGTATATAATAGAGTTAATCAGAAGTTTCATGTATTATTTTGTGCTAATAAAAATAAGATTCTATAACCTTTCATTCCGGGTGGATAATTTGTCACTACAGGGTTCTGTATCTTAATTTTTCACTGGACTCCTGAAGGAACCAAGGTTACCAATTCTTAGGCAGAGGGTTACGTCCCCTGTGTCCAAGGTCGTGACCAAGTCCTTCTAAGGTATACGGGGACCCGTTTATTCGCGTACGTGGTGTTGAGGGCTCGGACCAACGGTGTTGATCTCTTTCGGACACACGTCGTTCCTTCTGGGTCGAGTCGGTTTTTATTTGTTGTTTATTCATTTATTGAAATTATTTCCTTACTGAACCGTAGACTCAGATCTCTAACACGTAGAATACTGGTTTTTCCTTAAATTTCCAACTGACAGATTAACGAAGGAAAGTGTCTATTCCTTTATCTCCGAAGTCAAGTCAAGTCAAGTCAGCGAGTCAGTACAGGCTGAGAAACGCTGGGGTACTTGACGTCGTGTCGTCCGGAGGGACAGATAATAGTTGAGGACCTCAAGTGAGTCTCAGTGGAGGTAGCTCAACCACTACGGTAGGTCGGTAGAGTAGGAAACAACAGGGGAAGAGGAGGACGGCGGTTAGGGAGGGTCGTAGTCTCAGAAAAGGTTACTCAGTTGAGAAGCGTACTCCACCGGTTTCATAACCTCAAAGTCGAAATCGTAGTAAAGAAGGTTACTTGTGAGTCCTGACTAGAGGAAATCTTACCTGACCAACCTAGAGGAACGTCAGGTTCCCTGAGCGTTCTCAGAAGAGGTTGTGGTGTCAGGTTTTCGTAGTTAAGAAACCGCGAGTCGAAAGAAGTGTCAGGTTGAGAGTGTAGGTATGAACTGGTGACCTTTTTGGTATCGGAACTGATCTACCTGAAAACAACCGTTTCATTACAGAGACGAAAACTTATACGATAGATCTAACCAGTATTGAAAAGAAGGTTCCTCATTCGTAGAAAATTAAAGTACCGACGTTAGTAGTAGACGTCACTAAAACCTCGGGGGGTTTTATTTCAGACTGTGACAAAGGTGACAGAGGGGTAGATAAACGATACTTCACTACCCTGGTCTACGGTACTGGAATCAAAAGACTTACAACTCGAAATTCGGTTGAAAAAGTGAGAGGTAAAAGTGAAAGTAGTTCTCCGAAAACTCAAGGAGAAGTGAAAGACGGTATACCTACTACAGTAGACGTATAGACTTCAATAACTATAAAGAGAACAGTTAGAACTAAGGTCGAACGCGAAGAAGGTCGGGTCGTAAAGAACACTACATGAGACGTATCTTCAATTTCTTCGTCCCACTGTTATATGTCGGAACTACATGAGGAAAAGGTTAAACCTTGGTCAGTCAACAAGGTACAGGTCAAGATTGACAACGAAGGACTGGACGTATATCCAAAGAGTTCTCCGTCCAGTCCACCAGACCATAAGGGTAGAGAACTTCTTAAAAGGTATCAAATAACACTAGGTGTGACAGTTTCCGAAACCGTATCGGTTATTTCGTCTTTATCTACAAAAAGACCTTGAGAGAACGAAAAAACTACTAGGTCGTCTACAACCGTTAAACTAGAGAACAAGGAGACGGAAAAGATTTTGGTCGAACTTGTAGACCTTAAAGTGTCAAGTGCATTCCGAATCCCGTGAGTTTACTGAACAGATCGAAAACTCTTGATCTTTCACTGTCTCGGTACGGTTCAGATTGCGAAGATTTATAGATAGTACACCAAGATACAAAAATTGTTATCCTCCAACAGAGTGTAGTCCGACTGGGGACGTGATAAGGACTTTGTTAAAGATCGACTATCAGTAACCAATCGGTCGAAGATACACCCCAGTTGATAACGTTATGAAAGTAGAAGGTGGACTTACGACTACAATACAGTTTGGTCGATAAAAGGACTTTACTAGTTTGGGTGAAACGTAAACGATTTGTAAAAAGAAAACTTTAGAGGGGTCTTGGACAAATCGTCTCCGTTTTACGGAAACTGTTCTAATCGGGGATAAGTTACCATACTTAAGTGACAGACTAATACGTAGGTACTTAGCTTTCACAAACGACGGAGTCCCTAGTCGGAGACTATATAGGAATGATTGAAACGAAAATAGTAGACACTTTTTTCAGTTGAACAGAGTCATGACCACTGACGACATAAATCGATGACATTTACCCAAAGAAGTAGTGACCCGTAGAAAATGAATGACATTATTTACACTAGTTGACTACAATTGACAGTGGACGTCTGACTTTTCCTTCACGTTTTTATTCAGACGACTCTTTTATAAAAAACTTCCATTATACAATACAACGAAAAAACACAAGGATTAACCCCCGAAACATTTGTGGATCGATCTCGGGTGGGACCCAGGTTTGGACCGACTATTTATATTTCGTACATTTTTATTGTCTCCTTTTCTTTAGATACACTGGTGACTTCTTGTTACTTCACATTAGGGTACTTTATCAGTTACTTGGGTCATCCTTCTAACGACGTGAATGACCTCACTATATATTAAACACCCTTCGGAGATTAACGTTGAATATATTGTACTGAAATTTAGGAAGGTCTTTTCATGAGATGAATAAGTTTAACTCCAGAAAATTTCGACGGTTCGACGATTCTAGAGAACGGACTCCACTGACCGTATGAAGACAAGACCCCTCTGAGACGCATATAACTGTCAACCTGAAATCACAGGGTGCCCCTATCACCTCTCCCACCGCTTACAATTTCACATCTTATGATTTGTTTGTTTCTTTGATGTAAAATGTAAACACCTAATATGGACGTGACCCCTTCTGGACAATCAATAGAACATTTTTTTCTGTAAATTTATTTCTTCACAGTTTCATGAATGATTAGTCTTATCGCGGACGAAGGATCTTCAGTTACTTACGTATCAAAAACTTACTATTTATATCATCAACGACGAACAACTCTTGTGTCGTACATAGGTCGTTCCGGAGGCAATATTCCGGTGCTCCGGCGGGTGTAAGTCCGAGTCGGACTGGATACGAACAAAAGAATCTCGGGAGCCCCCGAAGATTCTCTAAAAATCCCGAAGTGAGTCTCACATACGAGAGGGAGAAACAGGAGGGGGTTTGGGAGAGACCACCGAGTCTACCATTTATTAGACGGACGTTACGTCCTCTGGGTCCAAGTTAGGGACCTAACCCTTCTAGGGGACCTCTCGCTTACCGTTGGGTGAGGTCATAAGAACGGACCTCTTAAGGTATCTGTCTCTTCGGACCACCGGATGTCAGGTCCCCCAACGTTCCTCAGTCTGTGTTGACTCACTGATTGTGTTCGTTTGTAGAAACAGATCGAAAGATAAGGAACAAAAACCGTAAGTTGGTTTTACAGACCATTGTCCACTTAATCCCTAAAGGATGAAACCGTTGACCTGTATGGGAGACCTATACGTATATCACTGTCACAGGAAGGTACTTGGGTCTAATACATAAATCATGAGATACCTATTTGGATCTGTCACATAATTTTTCGTCTCTGTGATGAAACGATTATTTATCAGGGATATCAGTTTCACTGCCAAAAAAATCTTCAGTACATACCTACACTTTCCACCTGGTATCTCTTCCGACTCTCAGTTTCTTAACTACGAAAACTGAACGCCACAACTTCTTCTGAGAACTCTCAAGGAACCTGACGTTCCTCAAGTTTGGCCAGTTAGGTTTTCCTTTAGTTAGGACTTATGAGTAACCTTCCTGACTACGAATTGACTTCGAGGTTATGAAACCGGTTGATTACGTATCTCGGTTAAGTAATCTTTTCTGGGACAACGACCCTTTCTAACTTCCGTCCTCTTCTTCCCCTACTGTCTCCTGCTCTACCAACCGACAGTAGTGACTGTTGAAACTCGTTGGAGACCCCCTATCACTCCCTGTCCCTCCGGACCACACGAGACCAGGTACCCCAACGTTTCTCAACCTGTGTTGATTCACTGACTTATTGTCACTGTTACGATACCTAAGGATTTTGTACGACGTGACAAAGGAAGTCCTGTGAATCGTGTTAACGTTAAAAAATGTCGAAGAACCATCCTCGGGGTCTTTCTCAACTTCTAACAGAACGAGTACAATTATAGAAGAAGGGAACCAAGTTAAGGAATTTCACAAATTTTTATAAACGTCTTACTTAGAAATTATGTAAAAGTGTAGTCAAGGATTCTATCTGCAATAATAGGAATTAAATATGTACTCTTGTGACTACTAGCTCCTTGTTTAAGAGATTCTAGGAATGACATTATTTATTACCTCGGACAGATGAAATGACACTTTGGGTGCGAAAGTTCAGGATACCTTGTAATGGAATACAAAATTTCCCTTGAGTACGATGTACTTACAATCGATATATTCACTTTTGTCACCTTTGTTTACGTTTCTTTTTAACTCACTTTAACTGCACCTTGTTATGATCGCCCACCACCGTCAAAATCACCCGAAGTTGAACGAACAAAAGACAAACCGGCGTGGTACGTAGTCCGTACACCCTACCATCTAGGGACTGGTCACTAGATTGGACGTGGGGGACGTAATCTTCGTACCTCAGAATTGGTGACCCGTCGGTCCCTTCAGGATTGGAACGTAAAAAATGAAGTCTTATGGTACTCGTAATCTAGTTCTCGGTCGTCAAGAACTTCTGTGGAACACTAAACTAAAGGATTCACCTTCTACCTTCTGACCCTTACTCTACCCCGGTCCGACACAAAAGGATAGGTTGGGTTCTTAAACTTTAGAGATCCACACTGGAGTGATTACTTCAATCCTGATTTTGATTGGTGTTTCCCTCTCCCAGTACAGTGAGATTACCCCTGTTTGTTAGTAATATTAAGTTGAGATGAAAGAGAAACCAAACCCAACACCGATAAATTTGGTCTCCATTATTTTAATATTTGTACATCGACGACGACGACGACGATTCAACGAAGTCAGCACAGACTGAGACACGCCGGGGTCTCTGCCGTCGGGTGGTCCGTGGGGGCAGGGACCCTGAGAGGTCCGTTCTTGTGACCTCACCGAACAGTAAAGGAAGAGGTTACGTACTTTCACTTTTCACTTTCTCTTCAGCGAGTCAGGACAGGCTGAGGCTCACTGGGGTACCTCACGTCGGATGGTCCGAGGATGTAGGTACCCTAAAAGGTCCGTTTTCATCTTGGTAAAGTTTTCTGCTGTAGGAAACCTTCTGAATAGTACCCTCTAAAGTACTCGTGTCCTGTAAACCAATTGAAAAATATGTATAAGTCTTACCGAATCTTTAAATCTTTGGACATCTTATCACACCGATTTCGTTCATAAAGATCAAACATAAGATCTTACGAACCCTCGTCTTGTCTACTCCTCCCTGTGAGTCTCGATGTAGTTCTTCGTGTGTCTGAAACACCTCCTCCAAGTCTCGAAGTTCACCCGCGACCAAGAAGACTCTCAATTTTCACTCTCTTCAGTAACTTAAAAGTAACAGACTGTAGAATGGTACAGTAGTCAACGTAATGTTCCTTACGAACACGTACGGTTCAACGAAATTAGTCCAGGTTGACAAACACTGGGGTACCTGGTGTCGGGTTGTCCGAGGAGACACGTACCCTAAGACGTCCGTTCTTATGACCTCACCCAACGGTACCGGAGCGGTCCCCTAGAAGGGCTGGGTCCCTACCTTGGGTGCAGAGGAGACAGAGGACGTAACCGTTCACACAAGAAATGGTGATCACGGTGGACCCTTCGTGGTAATTTTTCTTATTCACTTAGAAATAGACTTCGGATTAATACTCGTTTAAACACTTGTCGTTTGACAGGTCAACGAATCCTTCATGTAAAGAGTCTAAAGATCTAGTCTCTCTCTCTGGTTTCTTTGTTTGAGGGACTTGAAACTTGATCCAAGAGACTGTGACGGACGAGACACCATAAATTAAGACTTGACGGTTTACATCACAGTGTAGTACTGTACCTTCCTTACCGACCCTTTACCGAACTTCTTTGTCAACTTGTTCTTCAGTCGGGATCCCCCTAAACAACTCAGTTTTTACTCTCCCCATCTTTTCCTCTACCCGTTCCGACCTTCTGACCCTATTTCGATCTCCTCCTCGTATTTGGAGTACCAGTCTTTGATTAAAATAAGTACATAATTTATTTGTGTCCACTCACTGTAAGGGTATTTAGTGAAAGTCCTTATAACGATTTAGAGTCTCTATGATTTTTACTTAAAGTATCCCATTAATTACGTAATAAAGAGAGGTACCGTTAGGGAATCAAATCTCTTCTTAGGTCAATACACCTCTCTGTAAATGTCTCCAGTTCGAAGGGGCCCTTGAGTCAACCATTTCTTAGGTGCACGTTACGTCCTCTGGGACCAAGTCAAGTACCCATCCCTTCTAGGGACCTTTTCCATATCCGATGGGTGAGGCCATAAGAACCCGAAGGACCACCGAGTCTACCATTTCTTAAACGGCTGTCACACCCTCTGGACCCAAGCTAGGGACCCAACCCTTTTCGGGGAACCTCCTCCCGTACCGTTGGGTGAAATCATAATAACGGGTCTCTTAGGGGTACCTGTCTCTTGGACCACCCGAGTACCCCAGTGTTTCTCAGTCTGTACTGACTCGTCGATTCGTATCGTGTCGGGTCCCCATAAGTGTCCCCGAAGGGTCTACCGCGATCACCATTTCTTGGACGGACGATCTGAGAAACGATCCCCATCGTTTCTCAGTCTATACTGACTCACCGATTCGCATCGTGTCGGGTCTCCGTAATTGTCTCCGAAGGGTCTACAGTGATCACCATTTCTTGGACGGACTATTAAGTCCTCTGTATTCTCTGATCCCAAGCTAGGGACCCAAACCTTCCAGAGAACCTCCTCGTGTACCGTTGGGCGAGATCATAAGGACGGACCTCTTAGGGTACCTGTCTCCTCGGACCATCTGAGATCAGGTGCCTTAACGTTTCTCAGTCTGTGCTAACTTTACTGAATCGTACGAGCGTCTCCATAAGTGTACTACTGCACGTATGTGTCGTGTCTATCTCGATGGTTGGACGTTTGACCTCGTAAAGATTTTCTTCAATACGTTCGTTTCACTGGGATCTTCTTATAGGAAGACTTACAATCAATATATTATATAACCCTCTCCGGTTACAACTTCCGTCCTTTTATAGGTCTTACACTAACATCGTTAGGTTCAAGGTTGTCCCATTATAAATTTCTTTATTATAAGCCGTAATCTTTGACTGAAATACTTACGAGCTCCTTTTTCCACGAAAGGACAGGTAACAGAACGTCCTGAGTGGGAGAGAGAACCAGACGTTAGTGTAATCTTGAGATCGAACTCAAGATCGGAAAGTGTCTTCATATATAACCAAATTTTGTCGTTAGATAATTAGAAAAAAAAAAAGATCCTCGATTTGATTCTATGATCGTTCTGTGTTCACCCGTTATATTCCAGGGACATGGTTATCAACAAACTGAAGGAAAATAGAAATAAAAAATTTTAAAAATAATTAAATAAATAGAAATTAACCTCCTATTAACGAAAGGTTGTAACACAAACAAAGATAATATGTAGTTGTACTTAGTCGGTATCCATATTTATACAGGGGAGGGAGATCTTGGAGGGAGGATGAAGGGTGGGGTTGGATGGGGAGATCCAACAGTGGTTTATGGTCCAAATGAAAAGATTTGAAATCTGATTTAACCGGTTTCGGACTGTCATAGATAGAGAAGATGATATCACAGTCGCAACCCGTTATGACACTACTTCACTTTTCTCTCGCCGGCTAGATCTCTTACCCACAATTTGAGTTAGGATATAGTCTTAGTGAACTTTTCAATTTTGTACTAAACGATCTGAATAAGGTCTCGACGACTAAATAATTCAGACCTCCCTCGGACTCTTGAAGTGTATATTGTACAAAAGGTCCTTTCCGACAAACGGATCCCTGTTGTAAAGGTCTGATGGAGGGATATAGAAAAGAGAGTGATGAAATCGAGTTTCTTTGACAGGAAGGAAAAGTCACGGGAGGACAGTTTTGAAGCCTGGGGTTTCCAAATTAAAATATGTCAGACCAAAAGACAAATTATCCATCCTGAAATCAGAGGTATCCTAACTCATCCTTGGATAATCTAAAGTTGAAACGAAGAACGACTCCCCCATCTACAGGGAATTTAACGTCGACTATTTACTTTACAGTACCAGAGGTCTGGGTCCCCTTCTCTCCGTTGTAGAGTCTACTCCCATTCCTTCAAGTCGTCGTTTGAAGGTAACTCGTAGACGTCTACTATCACGGTATGGCACTGGACGTGTCTCCATGGGACCGTTTCTCTGCCAGAAATAGGTTCCCGAATACGGGGTGTTCAAGTTTTCCTCGAAAGTTACAGATCTTGTACTTTTTTTTTTAAATCCTGTTATTTGTTTACATAAGTAATATCTTCTTTTACTTTAAATTTAGAGATCAAGTGGTTTTATGGGTGACTTCTTTTGACGACACGGAAGTTGGAAGTTTTTTAGCGATTACTTGATGTACTTAGAGATACACGGGAATTAGTCCACTGGTTGATTGACCCCGATCGTCTCACTGGAGAGTATTGGTCCGTCATTTGAGTGTATTAACCCCTTGTATATTCCTTTCTGAATGACATAATCAAACGTAAGTAAACGTATAACTCCAGTCTTGAGGTTACACATTTGACTTTTCTTTCTATAATTAATCGTTTTAAAGAACGTTCCGAGAAGCCGAATCTTTTTGTTGTGAAAGTCGAGTTAAATTCGCACGTATCTACTACAGAGAGACATGTTCAGACAGACCTAGGTCATTTGGAGCAGTACGACAGTATATTCCCTTCAGTTAACGATAAGGTTGTACAGACTTCTGGGGAAACGATATACACATGTCTGAACTTCGTGAGACCCCTTGTCCGTGTAACCTAGACCGGTTCGAGACTCTCTCACCCCTTTCTACACCCCCCTAAAACGTATTCGTTCCAAAGGTGACATCTCCTCACACCTATGTGTCCAAGGATGAGTTTAATAGGTAGAGGTTGGGTCACGAACCGTGTACTCTTCGTCAAGTGTTCATGAAAACTTACACTTTAAATCATCTTTTCATTTCTCGGTTCTAAACAACCCAAAATGAGTACTTGGACATTAAGTAAAACCGGGGTTTTGTAAAGGGTCATTTTTCCGATATCAGAACCTGTAAGTACATATAAAGACAATTGAAAGGTACTATTTAGGAATCGTTCACATTTCAACATCTTTTAACTTGTAACACTACAGGACACCTCCTTTATAGAATTCATTCTCTAGTAAAAGGTTCTACGAATCACTGAGATTTGTAGTAGTCCGGATTGACACTTTGGAACGAAAAGGTCTACCACTTACCTACACTTTTTAAATGTCCGTAAAGAGAAGGTTTATAACTTCATCAAATTAAAAAAAGAACAATATTTTACAACTACGAGGACGGTAACTTTTATGCCGTTATATTTTTAAACGACTAGACGAAAAACAGTTCTCTTCTTTTGTTGAACAAACCGTGGTCTGTAACTAAAAGGTCGTTATACTCGTTATTTCCCTGATTTAAGAGTCTCTTCAAGGTTTAGGTTGGGGTGGACGGACTACAAAGGTCTTCTAGAACGTATAAGTCGAATTTCAGACCTTTGTAAATTTTAAACGTGAAGAGTTACTTGATTACCTTTCTACTTTCTTCTACAACTATTAAAGAAGTAAAATGTTCGATATCCATGTAAATTGAAGATTCATTAATACTCGTTTTGTTAATTTGTGAACCGGAATTAGATGGGTTGACATTACATCCATTTGGTTTGTTGGACGAAGAAATTTATAAATTGTTACTTATCATTTCTACTACTCTTATTGGTAAGAAACTTCCGATAAAAAACATTGACAGTCCTTAATATGATTCTAGAAATGAACTAAATCGAGTAAAATAAGAATGATATTGTTCTTCGAGTCAACGAAACCACTACAAGTTGAGAAACGTTGTGATACCCGACATTGGGAGTCCGAGGAGACAGGTACCCTAAAAGACGTGTTCTTATGACCTCACCCAACGGTACGGGAAGAAGTCCCTGATATTCGGATCAATGTATTAGAAGTTGATTGTTCATTGTGTTTGACCCCAAAAATCTCCTATTTGTTGAAAGGGGTTATTTTCGTCTGGATTCTATTTTTAAATTCGGAAGATTGACGTTTGATTACGGAAATTTGTTAAAGGAGTTACTATTTACCTGAAAATTTAATTTATGGTAATAAGAGGAAAAACATTCTGAATAATATCATAGTGTAAGATTAGTTTTTTCCTATTTATCTTTCTGTTCATATTTGTGTATATGTGTTTAAAACATACACACACACATACACTAAATCAATAAGTAACACTAGTTAAACACTATCTATTAGAATTAAAATCCTACAATATACATTAGGGGTAACATTGGTGTTTCTTGCATAGATATTGTAAATCTGTTTTCCTTTGTTTCTTCCTTAGTTTTACACAGTGAGTGATGTTGTTCTAGTTGATTTATATTTCCTTTGGTTTCCTCTCCTTTACTCCCTGTTCTTTGTTCTGTATAAGTGTCGTTTATTATTTTACCATTTTCATTCAAGAAGGAATAGTCAGTAATTAATATTTACCCCTGAATGGACCACCGGACCATCAATTCTTAGATGGAAGGTTACGTCCCCTGTACCCAAACTAAGGACCAGTCCCTTGATTCTATGGTGCACGGTACACCGTTGACTTAGGTACATGGTGTTCATCTCTCTTAGGGTGTGTGACGTTGCACATCCTAACGTCACTTCTTGGGTACACAGTGTTGATTCCGGATTTTGTCGGTTTTGTATTCATTTATTTACAAAAATTTCTTATTTAACTAAATTTAGATTTTACTGTTCAGTATATAACCCTCTTACTTAGTTTTTTGTCCTAGGTTAACACTCGGTAGTAATTCTCTGAGTTAAATCTAGATTCCTGTGTTCAACTTTCACTTTCTTACCTTTTGTTTTCTATAAGGTACGTATGACATTAGTTTTTGTTCATCTCCACCGATATTATTATAGCCTGTTTTGTCTTAATTCACTTTTAACAATGTTTTCTTTATCTATTTGTGATATGGTACTATTTTACTAGCTAAGAAGTTTTGATATATTAATATTTATGTATAGGAAGTTTGTCATTAGTTTTAGGAGGGTTATTTCTGTTCAATTTCTGGTCTACAAAAGTGTCCACTTAAGACAGTTTATAAATTTCTACTTCATTATGTTCGGGAAGAGTTTAAGAAGGTTTTTTTAAACTTCTCTTGTGGAGGGTTGTATGTAACACTCCGGTCGTAATAGATCTTAGGTTAAGATCTATTTCTAAGATGTTCTTTTCTTTTTATCTCTGACAATAGAGGTTACTTATAACTTTTTTTTAGGAGTTGGTTTACGGTCATGTAGTTTAAGTTGTAGTGTCACTTTTCTGACATGTCACTGGTTCACCCTAAATAAGGACCTTAACCTCCTACTAAGTTGTCTACCTTTTGTCAGTTACACTACGTAATGTAATTGTCTTACTTTCTTTTGTCGATATATCAGTAGATTTAACTCATTCTTTTTCGGAAAGTGTTTTCAGTTGGGGGAAAATGTTGTCTTGCAAGTTTTTGGATCCTTATCTTCCTTTGATGGAGTTATAGCATTTCCACAATATGCTTTTTGGGTATCGATTCGATTATTGTGGTATCAGTTTCTATTTTTTGACTTTCAAAAAAGAGATTCTACTTTTTATGCTGTTCGGACGGTTAAAAACGATGACTAAAAGTTGTATCATGATATTCAAGATCGGTCTCGTTAATCCGTTCTTCGTTTTACTTCCGTTGGTTTAGTCTTCGTTTCTTCGTTTAGTAGAGAGGAACGTCTACCGTCTTTTGGGATTTCTAAGATGTTTTTTTTCAATCTTAGTTTTTTGTTTAAGACGTTTCGACGTCTATGTTTTAGTTGTAGTTTTTATTAAACGTAGTTACACGTAATCGTTACCTATTGTATTTTTCAGTTAACTCTTTTCTTAGGGTAAATATATCGTAGTTTATCTCCCTCAAACTCACTTGAGACCCTCAGCCACTACCTGTCCCTCCGGACCGCACGACGTTACGTACCCCAGCGTCTCAGCCTGTGCTGACTCACTGACTTGACTTGACTCTCGTTGTATGAGTCCTTCCTTGAGTTCTTACATCCTCTTCCTTCTAAAACGTGATTTTTAGTATTTTATAACTTTGTCTATGTTTATTTACTTTACTGCAGAACATAAGTACTCGACTTTCCGAATTATAATTCTACGTTCTGATGGGTTTCCCTAGCCATATATTAGTTAGTTGAATTTTAAGTATACCTGCGAGTTTCGTGGACCTATTGATTTTGTTAGTCTTTTCTTGTTTTCTTGTTACCTCCTTAGTGTAAAGGACTATAGTTTAAAATGACGTTCCTATACCATTAATTTTGTTACACCCTCACCGTATACTTTGTCACTTTGTCTTATTTCTCAGACCTTTATTTGGGGATCTTTTACCAGTTTGTTGAAACTGTTTCAACGGATCTAGTAAGTTACACCTTTCCTGTCGGAAAAGTCGTTTACTAAAATCCTTTTAATCTATAAGTGTATGGTTTCTTAGCCTCACCCGGGAAATGAATATGGTATACGTTTTTAATTGAGTCTTACGTAGTTATTAGATTTACATTCTCGATCTTTATATTTTAAAAATCTTCTTTTGTATCCCCTTTACGAAGCACTCAAACTTAAACCGTTACTAATGAACTTATATGGTTTTCGTGTCCGTTGTTGCGGTCTTTAACTCTCTCTTTAATACGAAGTAGTTCTAAATTTTCAAAACACGTAGTTACCCGTAATAGTTGTCTCACTTTTCCGTTGGATGCTATACCTTCTTTTACAACATTTTAGTAGATAGACTATTCTTTTACCATAGGTTATACACACTTTTAAGGTTATCAAGTTTTTATTGTTATTGTGAGGTTAAGTTTTTACCTGTCTCCTCAACTTATTTACAGAAAAAGCTAATTGATTATTGATTATTCATGTGTTTCTCAACGAGTTGTAGTGACTAGTAGTCCCATTACGGTAGTTTCGGTATAAATTTATAGTGAAGTATGAGTAATCGTACCGATGATGTTTTTTACTTTTGTTTACAACTGTCCCTACACCTCTTTACTCTTGTGAGCACGTAACGACCGTCCTTACATTTTATTACATTAACGACGACCACACCCTTATCATACTACCAATCATATTATACTGCAAAAGTATTTTTAATTTGTAACCTTATGATATATTAAGATGAAGATCCATATATGAGTCTTATTTACTTTCGTCCTAGATTATATATATAAAGTTCCTTGTTAAGGTATCGTTATAATAAACGTTATATACATTCTACCTTTATTGTTTACAGGTGACGGTCCACCTGTTTTTGATTCTAGTTCCGTAGGTTAGGGTAGTAAAATACCGTTTATTTACCCCATTGTTACCTTTACAATGTCTGAAATAAAAGAACCCGAGGTTTTAGTGACGTCTATCGTTTACGTCGGTGTTTTAATTTTCTGCGAACGAGTGACCCTTTTTTCGATACTGTTTGGATCTGTCGTATAATTTTTCGTCTCTGTAATGAAACGACTGTTTCCAGGTATATCAGTTTCGATACCAAAAAGGTCATCAGAACATACCTACACTCTCGACCTGATATTTTTTTCGACTCGTAGTTTCTTAACTACGAAAATTTAACACCACAACCTCTTCTGAGAACTCTCAGGGAACCCGACATTCCCATAGGTTGGTCAGTTAGGATTTCCTTTAGTTGGGACTTATAAGTAACTTTCTTGACTACGACTTCGACTTCGAAGTTATGAAACCGGTCGACTACGTTTCCCGGTTGAGTAATCTTTTATGGGACTATGACCCCTTCTAACTTTCGTCCTCCTCTTCCCCTGCTGTCTCCTACTCTACCAACCTACCGTAGTGACTGAGTTACCTGTACTCAAACTCGTTCGAGACCCTCTACCACTACCTGTCCCTCCGGACCACACGACGTCAGGTACTCCAGTGTTTGTCATCTTGTGTCGACTCGTTGATTTGTTGTTAACGGTCTACTTATCTATTTGTTTTATATCGTTTATATATGTTACCTTATAAAAGTCGGAAGTTATTCCTCTCTTTTAAGACTGTATACGAAGTTGTACTTACTTGAGACTTCTGTAACGTCATTCACTTTGTTTGGTTACTATTTTTATGTTTACAACATACTAGGGTGAATACTCTCGGTAAGTCTCATCAGTTTAAATATCTGTCTTTCTTCTTGCCACCAAAGTTCCAGACATCACTTTCCTTAATCTCTCAATCACAAATTACCCTCGTCGAAAAATCAGAACTTTCTAATTTTTCAACATCTCGACCCTACCGTAATTGTCAAAGTCTTGTTACACTTACATGAATTATTGTGTCTTAACATGTGTATTTGTACTAATTTTAAAACATAACATATATAAAATGACGTTGTTTTACTCAAAGAATTTTCTCATTTATAAATAAATCTTGTTCATTAATAGTATTTACTAAAGACCTCCTAAACCCTGTGAGGGGTGTCTATAGAGAAATTTACTAAATGATTTGTACGAATACCTCTTACACAGGGACTAACCTGTTCTCAAAGAAAGTCAATTTGAGAGAGGGAGACGTAAAAGGTATACGACAAAGTCTACTGAGTTCTGTGTAGAGTATGGTCTACAGTACCAAGATTATGAATGTCCTATGTACTGTCCAGAAAGTTCCCGAGTGAGTCGGAGAGTTGACTACACCCACCTCCTCTGGTACATAGAAACAAGAAGTACTCACACCTACAACGCGAGAAGTCTTTTAATAGAAGTACAAAGTTAAAATTTGACAAAGGTTAAAGCTACTCCTACTAGTCAACCGTTCTCCAAACGTTACTCTTCATGATGATGAGAGAATACACACACTCTCTTTATACATTTAATATAAAACCCCAACTATAAAAATTTGTCCGTAAAGATAGCGTCCGAACGATCCCTTTATCACGATCCTACAGTTTGAGAACGTCATACGTCTAGTCACGATATGGTGTTTTTGAGAGGGAGGACTTTACGAACGACGAGGTAATTCTTTGTTAAAAAAAAAAAAACTCATGGTAATTCATCTAACCGTGAACGGAAACCCCTATTGATCTTCGACAACAAAAAAATAAGAACTAGAAACATCGAAGTCGGTTTTGTCTTTCCCAGTTAACGTATACGAAATTTCACTTTTCTCAATTTTGTCCTTTTTTTTTATGGTAACTGAGGTTTAATAAGTAAAATACATTCTCTTTTAATTATTACGATCCTAGTTCTCCTTGACTATAATTGTGACTTTAGTGACTATAATTGTGACTTTAGACTAGGGTAAAGTCTCATACCCTAAAATATACCGGTAGTAGAAGAAGTAGTAGTACATTGTAAGTTATTAAAGGACCTGACTTGTCACTGTCATTTAGTGGGACCTTCGTTTTCTCCATAGTTGTGAACATTTACTAATCTCTTTCGTTTTTTAACCGTCACCTACCACTTTATGTCCTCTGTCGATATTATAAATGTAGTGAGTAGGACCGGTGTATGATGAAACGTATATGGTGATCTTACCAGGAATGACCTGACTCAGTTCTGTCTTTCTCATAGGAATGATAATATGGAGAGTGAAGTAGGAAGTTTCCGATTTTCCCTTTTTATTCTGTGTCCCTCTATAGAAGTGTCCCTCTACAGAAAAGAATTTTATCAAAGACCAGTAAAATTTGTGACCTATAATCCTTTTATGTTTATGAACTGTATCATAAGTATAGACTTTTGACCGAAGAAATGGTGTTTATGACGTTTTTAGATTTTTATCTCGGTAGTTTTCGTTTTGTCTAAGTTTGACTGTCGTTCATACAGGTTACAAAGGAACTTTCCGGTAAAGGTAGTGTCGTTTGTATTTAGTTACGAGTAACGAGTTTTAAACTTTTCATACTCATTTACCAGTTTCAATATTTTACACATAACAATAACGAGAAATCAACGAATCAGTACAGAATAAGAAAACCTTGGGGTACCTGACAGTTCTTATGACCTCCCCCAACGGTAAAAGAAGAGGTACCCTAAAAGGGTTCGGTCCCTAACTTAGACACAGAGGACGTAATCGTTCGCCTAAGAAATGGTGACTCGGTGGACCCTTTTAGATACTTTTCACATCGGAGAGTCAGTTGAATTTCATTGTTTTATAAACTTCATCTTATCTTAGTCGTCCGATATACTAGTCAGTGTAAGTCCGGTCAATAAAGTATTGTAGACGACAATATTTGTGTTATTAAATGTTGGTAATGAAAGAATAAAGTCACTAATAATTGAGATTGAGAAAATAGTTTAGTCATTGTACTCATAATAGAACGGATGGAATATATACTCTCCGTTTATTTAAAAGTAAGTAAAACAAAAAGTTTAACTTTGATAAGTTTCTGTAAATAAACCTTCGATGATATAAAATCCGTTTTACACTCCACGATCTCCATACTTTTTACTCTGTATAGAACAGTATCTTAAACCCCCCTTTACCTCCCTTTTTCTATTTTGTGTACTTTGTTGATATAAAAATTTAATGTTTAAATTACACAAC
The DNA here is from genome assembly GCA_006410555.1 of Capra ibex. NCBI lineage: Eukaryota > Metazoa > Chordata > Mammalia > Artiodactyla > Bovidae > Capra > Capra ibex. The sequence continues at coordinate 12,470,701 of SJYO01014747.1, forward strand.
ACTATATTTCTTCATAAATACTCTTTATTACTATTTTGTCTAATGAAGTAGTATTGAGAATTACGTTTTTTGTTGTTTATGAGTCGTTTTTAATTTCACCACGAGTACTATAGTTTCTCGGACGGTCTCGTACTCCTTAATGGTCCCATACATCCTTCTTTTTTCTTCTTTCTTTTCTTTCATGGTATGACAGAACTACTGACATCGAAACATCATCTCGGACTTCAGTCCGTCCAACTAAGGAGGTCAAGGTAAGAAGAAAGAGTTCTGACGAAACCGATAAACTCCAAAAAACATAAAGGTATGTTCCACACTTTAATAAACAAGATCGAGACACTTTTTATGGTTACCATCGAACTATCCCTAACGTAACTTAGATATCTAACGAAACCCATCATATGAGTAAAAGTGATATAACTAAGAAGTCTAGATACTTGTACCATATATATAAAGAGGTAGATAATCACAAGAGAAACTAAAGAAAGGGGTCATAAAATATCAAAAGATATAAATCCAGAAATCAAAGAAATCCATCTATATAAGAATTCATAAAATAAGAAAAGTAAAGTTACCACTTACCTTAACAAAGGAATCAAAGAAAAAGATAAAAGAGTAATAATCACATATCCTTACGTTCCCTAAAGACACACAACTAAAATATAGGACATAGAAATGACATAAGTAACTAATCGAGATCGTTAAAATACTGGGTCGTTAGAGTGACGACCCGTATGTGTGGCTCCTTTGGTCTTAACTTTCTCTGTGTACATGGGGTTACAAATAGTGTCGTGACAAAGATTATCGGTCCTGTACCTTCGTTGGATCTACAGGTAGTCGTCTACTTACCTATTCTTTCGACACCATGTATATGTGTTACCTCATAATGAGTCGGTAATTTTTGTTATGTAAACTTAGTCAAGATTACTCCACCTACTTTGACCTCGACTAACATGTCTTACTTCATTCGGTCTTTCTTTTATGGTTATGTCATATGATTACGTATATCTACCTTAAATCTTTCTACCATTACTATTGGGACATACGTTCTGTCGTTTTCTCTGTGTCTACATAGCTTGTCAGAAAACCTGAGACACTCTCTCCCTCTCCCACCCTACTAAACCCTCTTACCGTAACTTTGTACATATTATAGTATATTCTTTACTTAGCGGTCAGATCCAAGTTCCGTGCTATGTCCTACGAACCCCGACCACGTGACCCTACTGGGTCTCCCTACCATACCCCTCCCTCCACCCTCCCCCTAAGTCCTAACCCTTGTGCACATGTAGGTACCGTCTAAGTACAACTACATACCGTTTTGGTTATGTTATAACATTTCATTTTTTTTTATTATTATTATTATTTTATTTTTAAAAAATTTTCTTTCTTTTTTTCCTATCTTCTTTCCTCTTTTATTTTATTTATTTTTCCCTTTACCATTGTTTCCTACACCCCGAAAGAATCTCCGAGTCTGTCATTTCTTAGACGAACGTCACCTCCTCTGGTCCCAAACTATGGACCTACCCCTTTTGGGTGACGTCTTTCCTTACCTATAGGTGCGACCATAAGAACAGACCTCTTAAGGCACCTGTCGCCTCGGACCACCCGATGGTAAGTACCCACCTGTACTTTTACCCACGATACCGAAAGTAGAGATAATAAGATATTTTGACAATCTTCGTTTTGATTTTGTAGTCGAAAGAATATCTACCTTTTGTTTTAGCTAGTAAGTTTCCCCTCTAAAACGTAATCTAATCTGTGTCAGTATCCCTTAAACATTCGGTCTTATATTTAATCTTACTTAGTGGATATTAGTGGATCTTAATTGTGTTTCTACGTTTTGAACCTTTTCACATTTCTTTATATCGTCTATGTCATTCTAGATCAGAAATTTTTTATCTTCAGGGACTTTTTTTTTTTTCAATTATTACTACGTAGTAATAAAGGGAATTGTTTCGTTTCCGTTACTAGATGTTTAAGTTCTTTGAGTTACTATGGGTTTATCCTATTTATTTTTACTTATGTGTCGAATCATGTAGTGTCACTTTTATGACTTATGGTTCGGTTTCTCTATTAGACTTTTCGTCGTCTATTACAGAAAATAGAAAATTTCCTGTGTAATGTAAATAATCTCGTCGTCTTAATGTCGACTGCAAAGTTTTCGTCGTTCTCGTCACTCTTTTATCACCTTATTATATAAGTTGTTATAGAAGTTACATAGTTGTTTTCTTTACAGTTGATTTGATCTTACAGTATAAGTCCTTTTATGTGAAGTTTTATTTTGACTTTATTTCTGTGGAGTCTATTTACTTTTATAATAACGTCATCTGACATGATTTTAAAACCATTCCTATCAAATCAAGTCAAGTCAAGTCAGCGAGTCAGCACAGGCTGAGAAACGCTAGGGTACTTAGCGTCGTGTGGTCCGGATGGGCAGGTAGTGGTCGAGGGACTCAAGTGGGTTTGAGTACAGGTAGCTCAGCCACTACGGTAGGTCGGTAGAGTAGGAGACAGTAGGGGAAGAAGAGGACGGGGGTTGGGGAGGGTCGTAGTCTTAGAAAAGGTTACTCAGTTTAGAAGCGTACTCCACCGGTTCCATAACCTCAAAGTCGAAATCGTAGTCAGGAAGGTTACTTGTGGGTCCTGACTAGAGGAAATCTTACCTGACCACCCTAGAGGAACGTCAGGTTCCTTGAGAGTTCTCAGAAGAGGTTGTGGGCATGGAAACTGGTTTTTTTTTCATTGGGACAAAGATAGTTCTATCCAACTATCTTCACCACTTGTTTTATTCTATTTGTAGTATTCATCACCACATAGATTTACCTTTAATGATCATATTCAGTTTTTAATATAGACGTACACAAACACTAAAAATAGAATATAATGAGACTAATTTACTTGTAAAAAAAGGGAATGCAAATGGTTTGTAAGTACAATGAAAAGACTCTGTACGGACGAGTACTGAGACCCTGTGATAAAATAAACCAGTAAATCGAAAAAACATCAAACAGTAAATAAGTAGAATTTATCTAATCTGATACAATAAAATGAACAAAGTACGACGAAAAACTATTTTCTCGGGGATAAAAAGTGTTTCAATTTAAGTAGTGAGAAAAGGAATATCAGTTTTAAAAATGAAAGTACAAATTCTTTAGAAAAAACAGACTTTCACGTTTTTATTTTATACTCAAAACAAGTTTAACACTGTAATCTTTCCTCTCCAATTCCTACTTAGATATAAAGATCGAACCTATTGACCTACGTTCCATTAAGGTAGATAACTCCTTCTCGTGTGATTTTCTTCTGATTCAAAATCTTTTTTTGTTCCTCCTAATATTTAAATCAAAAGTAGTACAAATCAAATTTTACGTAAACTGACTCGACGACCAAGACACGACTCTACAAAGTTTCGGAATACTTTTTACAAACCTAGGAGTTCTTCGGGATGATATGGGTTCAAATGGTCCTCTAAATCCATCCTTACCACAATTACCCAAAGTAGTAAATATTTCAGTCCCCACGACTATTTCATTTCGGAGTTTTCAAGGGTCAGTACGTGGACAAGTATCGGTAGTAATTAGTCGAAAGGAACCTACCCTACAGTCGGACCGACACAACACCCTTGCACCCTGTAGGACAACTGAACATCGTCACGACGACGGGCGTACGTACTTATTTGTATGGATACTCTGATCTCTAGAGAGGTTCTTTTAATCTCTATGGTTCCCTTGCATAGTACACTTCTACCCGTGTTATTTCCTGTCTTTGTCATACCTGGATTGTCTTCGTCTTCTATTATTCTTCTCCACCGTTCTTATATGTCTTCTTGATATGTTTTTTCTAGAAGTACTTGGTCTATTGGTACTACCACACTAGTGGGTGGATCTCGGTCTGTAGGACCTTACACTTCAGTTCACCCGGAATCCTTCGTAGTGATGCTTCTTTCGATCACCTCCACTACCTTAAGGTCAACTCGACAAAGTTTAGGACTTTCTACTACGACACTTTCACGACGTGAGTTATACGGTCGTTTAAACCTGTTGAGTCGTCACCGGTGTCCTGACCTTTTCCAGTCAAAGTAAGGTTAGGGTTTCTTTCCGTTACGGTTTCTTACAAGTTTAATGGCGTGTTAACGTGAGTAGAGTGTACGATCGTTTCATTACGAGTTTTAAGAGGTTCGGTCCAAAGTTGTCATGCACTTGGCACTTGAAGGTCTACAAGTTCGACCAAAATCTTTTTCGATTCCTTGGTTCTAGTTTAACGGTTGTAAGCTACTAGTAGCTATTTCGTTCTATCAAAGGCTTTTTATGGATGAAGACGAAATAACTGACGTCGTTTCGGAAACTGACACACCTAGTACTGTTGACAACTTTTAAGAAGTTCTCTACCCTTATAGTCTGGTGGAATGGACGACGACCTCTTTAGACGTACGTCCAGCTCTTGACCTATACCTTGTTGTCTGAACAGGTTTATCCCTTTCCTCAAGCAGTTCCGACGTATAACAGTGGGACGGATAAATTGAATGTACGTCTCATGTAGTACTCTTTACGACCCGACCTTCTTCGTGTTCGACCTTAGTTCTAACGACCCTCTTTATCGTTCTTGGAGTCTATATGTCTACTGTGGTGGGAATACCGTCTTTCTCTTCTCCTTGATTTTTCGGAGAACTACCTTCACTTTCTTCTCTCACTTTTTCAACCGAATTTCGAGTTGTAAGTCTTTTACTTCTAGTACCGTAGACCAAGGTAGTGAAGTACCGTTTATCTACCCCTTTGTTACCTTTGTCACTGTCTGAAATTAAAACCCCGAGGTCTTAGTGACATCTACCACTGACGTCGGTACTTTAATTTTCTAAGAACGGGGAACCTTGTTTTCGATACTGGTTGGATCTGTCGTATAAGCTTTCGTTTCTGTAACGAAAAGACTGTTTTCAGATAGATCAATTTCGATACCCAAAAGGTCATCGGTACATACCAACACTCTCTACCTGATATTTCTTTCGACTCTCAGCTTCTGAACTACGAAAACTTGACACCACAACCTCTTCTGAGGACTCTCAGGGAACCTGACGTTCCTCTAGGTTGGTCAGGTAGGATTTTCTTTAGTCAGGACTTATAAGTAACCTTCCTGACTACGACTTCGACTTTGAGGTTATAAAACCGGTGGACTACTTTTCTTGACTCAGTGACCTTTTCTGGGACCACGACTCTTTCTAATTTCCATCCTCTTCCCCTGCTGTCTCCTACTCTACCAACTTACCGTAGTGACCGAGTTACCTGTACTTAAACTCGTTCGAGACCCATAACCACTACCTGTTCCTTCGGACCACACGACGTCAGGTACGACAGCGTTTCTCAGTCTGTACTGACTCGTTGACTTTACTTGACTTGACTTGACCACTCTGAGTGCTTCTGTTTTTGTTCTTTATTTTACGTAAACTCGGAAGGCACCAACTATATAACTCTCTTCAAACAGTACACCTTGACCACGGGTATCCTCTATAGTCTCCATCTCTACGATGAATACTTAATAATAAAAACACTACTACCAGTTTCTTCGGTTACTCGTACTTGTTCGAGTGAATTCTTCACTCGTCCCGTCATCAAGAGCTGAACTTCTCTGAAGTTGGGAGGTAGGGAAGGGGTGAAGGATCCTGAAAGTCGTTACAGACCTCTATAAAAAACATCGGGACTGACCCCTTTACGTAGATCTGAAATCTCCGGTCCTTAGACGAGTCGTTTGGAGTTGTGTTATATCTATCGAGGGGAAAAGGGACCACCGAGTCTACCATTTCTTAGACGGACGTTACGCCCACGGGGTCCAAGCTAGGGACTCATCCCTTCGAAGGGACCTCTTATTTTACCGTTGGGCAAGGTCATAAGAACGAACCTCTTAGGGTACCCGTCTCCTCGGACCACCCGATGGCAGGTATCACAACGTCTCTCAACCTGTGCTGACTCATTGATTGTGAAAGTGAACGTGAGACAGGATTTTCCTTTATAGGTCGGAGTATATAGTTATCACGGTTTCAACTCTTTGGGACCCCACCTCTTTTCTCTGAGAGACGGTTTAAAACATGTCGTGAACCACCAACACAACGTCTTGCTTTTTAAAGTTCATTGTAGCTTTTCCTTATCAGTCAGTAGATCCTCCTTTTAGTTCTCATAATTTAGTGCCTCCGGTTCTTCATTTACAATAGTTACCATAGTTTACGGTGACTCAAGTAGATTTAACTTCTTATGTTTATAGTCAATCTGTTTGTATCACTTTTACTTCAAAAAAGTACTATGACAAAACACCTTACTACTCCCATTGTCTCCTTACTTTGAGTCCAATCTCAGACAACTTGTCACTCATCTTGTATTACTTTATATTCAATCGTTCTTATCTATCGAGAAAACTATAAAAAACCGACACTTACTTTCTTCTTTCCCTTTCATGCCTCACCTCACTCTAAGTAAAAAGTTCCCTCTCTAAATACCTATAGATTATCGGTTACTTCGTCTAGGTTTCTTACTCTTTCTCTCTTTACCTACTCCCTAGGACTATCGTACACTTCGTTTACTACGTATCCTTAAGTTCCAAACCCTAATTTTTTTTTTTCTCTCTCTCTGAAATTCGTCTCCTTCTGAGAGAGGAGGTCAAATTATTCCCTATTCCTTCTATCTTACACGCATATACGTCCGGATTCACACATCTAATTTCTACTTCTGACCGTTAGATTATCGAAGGTAAAAATGAGATTGTGTCTTCCACTTAGGTCGACGACTCTTGACCCCTTTGTCACCGTGCACTCTATCAGTCCGACCTCTCTCGAACTTCTCATGTGAAGTAAATTATCTTCTCAACCTATCAACCTCTTTATGTTCCAGTGGTAAAGAGACAGAGGGGAAAGAGGTAGAGAAAGAGAGAGAGAGAAGGACAGAATAGAAAGTCAGATGGTTGGACCTCGTGTTTATGAATTATGGGTCTACTATAAACTCAAGGGAGGATTTATAGTTGACAATTATATACAAATACCGATGTCTCCTGCGAAGTTATCTTATAGGTAAGTAACAATCGGAAAAGATACAATCCTGGTGTAGAGATGTGATTTAGATATTAGATAATGTGTCATTAATCTTTAGTCAAGTCAAGTCAAGTCAAGTAAAGTCAGCCAGTCAATACAGACTGAGAAACGTTGGGGTACCTGACGTCGTGCGGTCCGGAGGGACAGGTAGTGGTTGAAGACCTCAAATGGGTTTGAGTACAGATAGTACAGGCACCACGGTAGGTCGGTAGAGTAGGAGACAACAGGGGAAGAGGAGGACGGGGGTTAGGGAGGGTCGTAGTCTCAATCTTTATACAAGTACATTTAAGATAGATTTGAGAGAGAAAATCCGAGAGTGACGAAGTATTTAATGGACTGCACTTCCTCTCATATGAAAATGTTTTTAAGGGACGAGTGAAGATGAGGAGTCGTCGGTCACTATAAGGGTCCGAGTGCTGACTCAATATTCGAATCTCTCCAGTGTCAACTAGAGTCAAGACTAAGGAAAGTTGATGTTAGTCACACGTACTTCGTCCGTGAATTACTTTGGACTCGGAAACAACCAAGTAGTAATTTACCTATAACACTGGTAATGGAGAGTGTCCCGAAAACTCCCGACTGACGAAAACGGCTACTTCGCCAGTGTGGAGGACCAAGGTCGATCACCAGGACCGTAGTAATCATTTGTACAGAGGAAGTAAGGAGACGGAGGGAGTAAAGTGGGTTCGTAGTGGGAAATACAAACCGTCAGGTAAGAGGTCTCTCTATTTTTTTACTGAACGGTCAATGGTACCACTTTTGTGAGGGTGACACTAGTTATAATTCAATGTCTATACAACTTAAGTGTTTCAAGGAGTTTTATATGACCGAGAATACTCGGCTATTATTCTTGACCGAGGTCGGTGATGACTCTTATCAAGAGTTAGAACCGACGTGTAACATTTTTACATCGAAATTTATATGACCCAGAGTAGGAGTCTCTAAGACTACATATCCAGACCGTACTCCGGAGTCCTGATCCTAAAAAAATCTCGAAGGGATCACTAAGACTGCACGTCGGTTACAATTCTTTGGAGTGAGACATAGATGGGTCTGATGTTATGCAATAGTTATTTACCACCGATAAAGGTAACATATCCGATGAGAACACTATTAAAAAAAACTTACTGAGAGAGAAGAAAATGAGTCTGAAGTTACACTTATAATTATACATTTAACTTTTCTAATGAATCTTTGTTTTAAGACTTATTGAAGAACTAAAGGTGAAGTCCAGAAAGAAGGACCTAATAAGGGATAGGATTTTATTTAAACAAGGAAGTTCGGAACACAATCAGGGGATAAGAGTAATAGGGAGAAAAAGAATGAAAAATTATAATGGGTAGGGATCCTACGGAAAGTGTCATAAACACTGTATTCTCTTTATCTCCCTTTTTTACATCTCCACTGACTTTCCTTATCATCCCAGAGGTGACCGTCTTCCGTATGACCTCAAAGGTACGACACCCGGGGTTTCTATTCTTCTTTCGTCATTAAGTTAGTGTTCGTTCTCTCCCGTTTTGTGGGATTACTTGACTCCGGCGGATTTCCCCGTCTCTGTTGAACATTAACTAGTCCTTACCAAACCTATAAATTTTACTAGATTCGATCTACCACCTTTTACAGATAAGTTTCTTTCTTCTCTCTTTCACCAGTTATAAAACGAGTGGTCGGGCAACTTCTCTTCAGGGTTATTTAAGATTTTATTTTATAAAAGTAAAAATCTATGAATTTTGAGGGAGAGAAGTGAGATCTCTACCTGTTAGATAATACCACTTAATCAGGTGTGTTGAAAAAAAGGAATTCGAAATATTTAATGAAACGATCACTTCTGTGTCACAGATATAACAAAAAACCTATAAAGGTATTTTATGACTAAAATCCTTCTTTTACTATTTTCGACTTATGAAACTTCCAGTCTATATACTTCAGTTGTTGGGTTCTACTTCCTTCAAAGTGTAGAGTGTGTCAGTCCCTTAGTCGTCGTAGTTATAGTCGACCCTTGAACAATCTCTATGTTTAAGATGTCGGGGTAGAATCTGACTACTTAATCTAAAAAATCCCCAGTCCAGTTTCTTAGACGTATAATGGATTTGGAAGCCCACTAAGATCATGTACGAACATGGGTACGTACGATTCAGCGAAGTCAACAGAGGTCGAGAAATGTTGGGACACCGGACATCGAACGTTCCGAGGAGACAGGTACCTCAAGAGGTCCGTTCTTATGACCTCACCCAACGACACAGGAGGAGGGTTCCTAGAAGGACTGGGTCCTTGGTGTGGGTCAGAGATTTCAGAGGACGTAACCGTCCGCCAAGAAATGGCGATCGTGGTTGACCCTTCGGGTACTCCGAAAACTCCCATTTCGTTACGGCCAATACTTTTGCAATTGAGGTCTCAATTTTTGACTCACACAGGAGTAAGAAGACAATAAGAACAAAACATTACGGTTTGTGACTTTCCTGGTTTTTAATAAAGATCATACAAGGGGTTAGAGTTCTTTGTCGACAACCAAATTTGACTTGATCTTCTGTTATCTTCGTTCAAGGGTTTGCACACTGTCAGCGTTTCGTGAACCCTTCAGGCCTTTCCTCTTTCTTCAGTCACACCGGATGTTCGGGACTCCGTCCTAAACCCCTCCTTCGTCCTTATTCTGTCCAAAACCTCGAGTCGTCATAAATCTGTCGACCTTCTTCCGTTCGACACTCTCGACGAGGAACCGATTCGTCTAAACATTATGTCGTCTAGAACAAGTTAGACCTCTACTACTCTAATCCACTAATAAAGGAAGGAAGGTCTCCCTTGTATAACTTTCTACCTGAGGACGTTGAAGAGTCTTACGTTCTATGATGTGTCCAAGACGAACCTGGTGACTGTTGTGCGTTCAATTAAGAGACTCATCTCTCCACTCGATGCCCATAAATTACTGGTAGGAAAACTAAGTGTGAAGAAAGAATTGTCTTTACATTACAATCCTTTCGATTGTGTAGGACAAAGAAACATAGTTCGCCTACAGAAAATCGACCTACATAAATAGACAAAAATAAATTTTAAAAATACGTATGCGAACAATAAGAGTTCTATCTTTTTATATCATGTTTCTCGTTCCCGAAACTTCAGTTCATTTTAAGTATTATTAGTGTTGGTAACTGAACTTGCGGATAAGACGACCCGTGATATAACTCACCTTTAACTCCGGTGTTTCCGTTCAGGGAACAGGGTCTAATGTGTCACTACTAAGACCCAAGTTAATCCGACTGAACTTTAGGGAACTGGTGATAAAATTGAACAGTTACACTAAGGTCTGTTACTACAACCCACTCGAATCCGTTCATTCAGTTGACTCGAAGTCAAAATAGTAGACCTACTACTTCTGTGTACTCTGAAAGAGTTTATTGACTCCTAGTGAACTCTTTTATACCCGTTTCGAGGAGGAGGTCAATGGACGAATGGATATGAGTCATCCTTCCCTCCGTCGATTAAGAGTGAAGTAATAATGACCGAGGATTTACCTACTCTGTTGACCAAATGGGTCTAATACGGTAGTCCGTAGAAGAAAAGAAGATTTGAATTGTTTTCTTCAAATCTTGTTTCACCGGGTCTTTATTTCCTTCCCAACGTGAGTGTACAATAATGAAACTAAAATAAAATGGGGTCCCTCATTTTGATTACTGGTAGGTAATGTCGTTATAGTTCATCCCCCTCCGATATGTAAAGGATACTTGGAGACAAAGACAGTCTAAGAGTACGACAATTCTAAATAAGGATTTTACGTTCGAAACTATGAAATAGTTGGGGAGTCTGGAAATGAGTAGTTCTCTGAGATTTCTTGTAAGGACTGGTCCTCAATTTAGTAATGATGTAACGATTAAACAGATAACACCCTATATCTTGTCTTCAGATCAAGAAAAAAAAAAGGAATATCTCGTCGTCCCAGGGATGTGGTGACTGTCGACGAAAGGTTTAACAGGTCGGTAATTCATTAATAAAGGAGTAGTATTCTCGTCGACCCTCTCTCAGAGGGAGGGAAGAATTATCTCGGAAGTGAAGGAGACGGAAGAGGAGGTACGACGGAACTTTACCCGATCCGAGTGTCTTCATATCATAACCAAAAGAAGAGTATTAACTTCTTTATTTTACACTGATTCGTAAGACTGACGACTAACAAAGAGTTGTCGAGACGACGACGACGATTCAACGAAGTCAGTACAGGCTTAGACACACTGGAGTATCTACCGTCGGGTGGTCCGAGGGGTCAGGGACCCTAAGGGGTCCGTTCTTGTGGCCTCACCCAACGGTAAAGGAAGAGGTTATGTACTCTTACTTTTCGCTTTCACTTCAGCGAGTCAGCACAGGTTGAGAATCGCTGGGGTACCTGACGTCGGGTAGTCCGAGGAGGTAGGCACCCTAAAAGGTCCGTTCTCATGGCCTCACCCCACGGTAACGGAAGAGTCAAGTTGTCGGGATTTTCCGTTGTTTCCTACTGTCGTTAGGAAACTATCACCTGCTAACACTCTACGATCTAGACCTTCGTTCTCCTACATAATAGATCCTGTGAAGGGAAGGATGTAAACGTTCCTTGAATTCAAGTCTCATCACTAGACCAGTTCCAGGATGAATCGTCCACCGTATCAACTCAGAACCTAAGTTCGGAATCGTAAACTCCGAATCACCTCACAAAAGAGGTGATGAGGTACCTTTACCTAGACCGGGTCCTTGAATGGAGTGGAAGGGTTATCGATAGATGAAAGACTACAGTCTTCTTTGTCTATGTCACTCACTGCAAAACAGAGAAAAACATCTTTCCTCCTTCTATTACACTAAAATCGTTAGACGTATATGTAAAAACCATTTCAATTGCATGTTGTAACGATCAAAGTCCATATGTTGTATTACTAAACTATAAACACATGTAATACATTACTAGTGGTGTTGTTTAGATTGTAAGTAGTGATATATATCAATGTTAAAAAAAGAACACTACTTTTGAAAATTCCAAATGAAGGAATCGTTGAAAGTCTAGATGTTATAACGATTGATATCAGTGTTACGACATGTAATATAGAGGTACTGAATAAATAAAATATTGATCTTCGAATATGGAAATTTAATGGAAGTGAGTAAAACGGGTGAGGGAAGAGGGGTGGAGACCACTGGAGGTTAGACAAGAAACATAGACACTTAAGTAAAACAACAACGAAAATTAAGGTGTATATTCATTCTAATATGTCATAAACAGAAAGAGACTGAATGAAGTAAATCGTATTATCGGAGTTCTATATGGGTACAACAGAGTTTCTCATAAAAGAAGGAAAAATACCGGCTTATTATAAGGTACCATATATATATATATATAAAAAAAGAAATAAACAGAAAACTATCTAACAAAGGTATAGAACCGATAACACTTATTACGACGATATTTACACCTTAACGTCTATAGAAAAACTCAATCACGAAAATAAAGGAAGTCTATTTATGGGTCTTCACCTTAACGGTTGATTATACCATCAAAGTAAAAATTGAAAAATGAACACGAGTTTCTATAGTAGTTATAGGTATAGTGGGTAGGATTTGGGTCAGTTTCAGATTATTTCAAGTGTAAAACGTCCATTTATCTTTTGAAACCTTCTATTTAGAGGTTGTTGACGATCGACGGACATATACCACAAGTCAGTTGAAATTAAAGGAGAAAGTGGGTAGGAAAAAGATAGAAAATTATAAAATTAAAGGTTTGAGAGAGTCTTATCACTAAAGAGTTACACACAGTTAAAAAAGAGTTATTTTTACCCCTTTTTCGATGATTTATTCATAATTTTTATCACTAGAGAGGGAACCTACATAAAGTATAACCAGACTAGGTCCCAAAAGACACACCAGGTGTCTCGATGGCACAAGATTCCTAGGTTCTCACCCCTACCACGAACAAATTTTACACAAAAGGGTCTGAAGAGGGGTCTGTATGACTTAAGACAAAAGACCCTGTACCTCCCCTTTTCGATTTTTGTCCTCAGCCGTATGTAAAAGGGAAGACGTAGACGGAGTCATTGAAGTCTATTGGGTTAATATCAATATTTACTCCATTAAAATTACGATTTTTCTGTTCCTCGATCCGGGTCACCGGGGAGACTTAGGGACATCGTGGGAAATACCGAGGTGAGAGTGATGTTTAGGGGTCCGTGGAACTCACAGAAATCGTAGATTGTTGGCCAGGAGGTTCCCAGAAGATAAGACCAAAGATGTACTACGGGTGAGGATGTTTGTGAACATCTGTCGTAGACCGGTACTCCTGTTGAAACGAAACGGGTTTCGCGGACTACCCGAGTATCCACTCTTTGAGGTCCACAATGTCTCCGAGAGACTAAGACAGACGGTAGTCGTGTCGTTCCATCCTTCTTCCTAGGACAGAAGTCGAACCCTAACGTGTAACAAGGACTCGAGTCCAAAAGGTGAGGAGTATGGACCCGAAGTGTTTTAGGGAACATTCTTATTGAACGGGTCGGGAAGGAGAGTTATCCCGAAACTGACCTCAGTTCCTTGTACGAAACGATAAACGGGTATCGAGTTGGAGATTAGGGTCGTGTTTTGGTGTGTGTGGGATAAAGCCCAGGGAAAGACGATGTGTATCTTAAGGTGGTATGTACCCAAAAGGTTTCTAGGTCTTGAGTAGTCTTCCTGACCTAAAATCCCTTACCTTATCGGGTGAGATAAGTAAGAGTGAACGTCCCAAAGGAATAAAATTTTTAACGTAACACAGAATATAGGAGGTAATATGTGTACACACACACACACACACGCACACACATACATATGTATGTGTGTATATGAGAATGTACGTAAAATCCACTTTACATCCTGTTTTATGATTCTCCTATCGTCTTTACGTTATGTCTTTATATTTTTCCTGTCTTCGTTTTAGTCCCTGTACTCTTTTGAGATTCGTTGTTTTATTTTCTTACCTCTCTATCTCGCTCTCCATGAGTCAATTGTATGTCTGTCTCATTCAGTTGTTCTTTCGCACTTTGATATTCTCCTTACCAGTTTTCGTATCACTGTTTTAATCGATTATAAATAACTCACTATAGTCTAGAATACGATACACGAAATGAACGTTTAAAGTCAGTTCGTGGTGTACTTAAGATAGTATAATTACAATAAAACTAAAGGTAAAACATAATACGTTCACTTAGAGTCCGAGCCACGTGTGTCAGGTGACAAAAATTATATAGTTTTGAAGTACAAACTACGGTCAAAACGATAAACTGTGAGATGACATAAGGGTGACGAACTTCGAGTTGGGATCCAGTGGAGGGGAAACTGCGGAAACCCCACGAAGGGGAACTGAAAAAAGGTACTAGGTCACTGAGTTTTAAATTGCAAGACGTGTCGTCCTTAGAAGTCATAGAGGAGGATCCGATACGACTGTGAACCGGCACAGAGTGACTAAAATATGTAAAAATCGGACTGATCTTCAATTTAAAGACTTAGACGAACGTTACGTCTTCTGGACCCAAAGTAGGGACATAGTCATTCTAAGGGACCTCTTCCATTACCGAGGGATGAGGTCATAAGAACGGACCTCTTAAGGTACCTGTCTCCTCGGAGCCCGATGTCAGGTTTCTCAACCTGTACTGACTTGTTGATCAGTGTGTGTGTGTACGTGTAACATTTGATCTTAAACTAGATTCCGTCCGTCTAATGACCGTTTTTGTTCCGGTCTACCTTATACAACCTGTTTTGTTGTCTTTATTACTCGACGTAAAATATTTTTTTATAAAAAATTTTACCAGGACACTACTGGTAAAAGTAAAAAACTCCTCAGTCTCCCAGTCCATCCTCGATCTTTTGTTTCCTGCCGGTGAGGGAAAGGGAAAGTCGGTTGTCTAAGGTACCAAAGGGGTCAGCAGTGTGACCCATACGAGTCTGATCCCTGACGGTATACCGGGAAGAGGTGAGAGAAGTCTAATACTCCTGGACCTTTAATAAAAGGGATGTGACAACTATTGGTTTCCGTCTTTGGTACTATTACTGTATGATCCTTTTTTCTCGTTAGCTTTATTTACTTTTACGTCGTCTACTCGAATTTCTTTGTCGTTATTTTTTAACTCCATCTTTTATTATTTGGAATCAATGTCGTGGTTTGTTAAATGTATGAAGGGAGGTTGGACGTTTAGATCCATAAATTCCCTCTCTTTATGTAATACGTCTGGACTATTACTTTTAGACATAAGGTATTAAACGTTAAAGGACCGATACAATACGGTTCGCGTACAATTTGTTCCGTAAGACGTGGGATTAACACCCACTGAAAAGGGGTAAGATTAACACAAAATTTTTACGTAGAAAGATAGAGTAAGTACGTGTGGGGTTTTGAAACAAAAACGGTGTTTCGTGTAGTCATTTTGTGTGTTTTGACTCCTCAAAAATAAAACGACACGTGGGTCCTTAGGGTTTACCTTTTTATTACCCCTGACCGTTTGTGAAAAAAAGACACTACGGAGTCTACTCTACAAACCTAAAGAATGACCAAAGGTTCCAATCGTAACGTTGTTTGTCGTTGTACCGTGTGTTTCTATTTACAAATTCTGACACTAAGAGACAGTCCCCACTAAAAACGAGTGGAGAGGTCCCCTGTACACCGTTATACACCACTATATAAACCAACGGGATTACCCTCCTCCGATGACCGTGCATCACTCATTTCTCTACAACTGTTTATAGCATATTCCGGAGTCCTGTCAGGGACGGTTTTTTCTTTATCAGACAGGGTGTATAATTATCATTATCACAGGTTCAATTCTTTGAGACTAGATTCCATGATAATTTTCGGTAAGTCAATTTGAGAAAAGTAGTACTGTGTAACGAACTCTGAACATGTACTTTTTGGTCTCTTAAAATAAATTTTTCTGATGACCAAATACACTTCTTTTGTACCTGACACACAGAAACAAATACTCTCGGAATCGACTAAATGTGGTCACGGAGACGACGTCCTTAACGTCGTACTCTCTAGTACCACCAGAAGAGGTGACCGTTCCGACTCCAGTCATGCGTGTCTGCTCAGACCTTCGGTTGGTCCAGTCTCTATTCGATCAGTTTCGTTGTTGTCCTCCTTCTTCCCCGTCGTTTCAGGAATCTTTTACAGTTCTCCTTGTTCAGCTATAAAGTCTAAGTTTCCTCGTCCTTACAGGTTTCTACCCATACACTCACCGTTCCGGTTCCTAAGACTCGTAATTTAGTTACCCCTTACTCCCGTCAGACGTCGTCATTTTCCGAAACTCTGTGGGTTGATATATTGTATACATACTGTATGTATTAAGATCGTTATAACATTATACGACCACCCACCCATACGATTCAACGAAGTCAGCACAGGCTGAGAAACTCTGGGGTACCTGACATCGGACGGTCCGAGGAGACAGGTACCCTAAAGGGTCCGTTCTTATGACCTCACCCAACGGTACGGGAGGAGGTACCCTAGAAGGACCTGGTCCCTAGTTTGGGTACAGAGAAAACAGAGGACCGTCCGTCCAAGAAATGGATTACAGTGGACGACGACGACGACGACGACGGAGCGAAGTCAACACAGGCTGAGACACGTTGGGGTCTCTACCGTCGGGTGGTCCGAGGGGGCAGGGACCCTAAGAGGTCCGTTCTTGAGACCTCACCTAACGGTAAAGGAAGAGGTTAAGTACTTTCACTTTTCACTTTCACTTCAGCGAGTCAGCACAGGCTGGGAGTCGCTGGGGTACCTGACGTCGGATGGTACGAGGAGGTAGGTACCCTAAAAGGTCCGTTCTCATGGTCTCACCCAACGGTAACGGAAGAGGTTACAGTGGACCCTTCGGATTTTATATCATATTATATTATACATATAAAATATAAATTCAAAATATATCCTCATTTGGTTTCGACTATCTTAAATTAAAAAAAGTATTCCAGTGTTTCAATGATACTCCGTTGTTTACAAAATGATGGTACTTTACTCTTTTTGGAAGGGAGGGAAATTCGAGATCGTGGGACTAGTGTCCGAGTAAATCGAATAATAGTATAAAATGTATACAGAGGTCCCTCGTAAGTAAAAAAAAGTGTAAAGAAGGGGGGGTTTTGGGGGTGTAGAAGGAACGGAGTCAATGGACACAGATAAGGAATACTCATCCTCTTACGAAGAGAATATGACACACATAGTCCCGTCCGTAACTGACTTATCTAGACTTTTCACTCGTAATACTGTTGTTGTTGTTGTTGTTTTTTTCTTTACATTTATTTTTATTTACACATGGACACATTGTATAGGAATAAAAGTAAAAATATGTAATGAGGACTACTAATGGTATAAAAGAAGTAAAAAAAAGAGGTTTCCTTTAACCCTTTTTTATTCGTTCTTTAATACCTAACAATAAGAAGATCATTTGAGATTAATAAAAAGTTTTAAAAGTTTTAAAATTAATATATGTCTCGTAAACTCTACACATGTTGATATCCGTTTTACTAATTTTACTACTTAGTCCTATTTAAACTAACCCCAACGATGACTTTGAAATGATAAACTCAGGGGACCCAAGAGTCTCTGAGTCTCGTAGGGTCCCACCTTCCTTTAACCTATTTAAATCACCTACATTAACACGACACTCGACTGAGAGGAGGGTTTACTTACCGAGTATTTTTTATAAGAAATATAGTCATTGAAAGTCGGATTTCCTGTATAAGTGTCGTTCCTGAATCCATCTCCTTTGTAAACCGTCGCCCTCTTAGGAAAATCATTCCAGGTTTTGAGTGAAACAAACGTCCTTGAAAGTTTGTTACCGTCTTGTACCGCCTTAGAATTTACGTATAATGGTTCACTTTCTTCGGTTAAACTTTTCCGATGTGTGACATGCTAAGGTTGGTATACTGTAAGATGTCTTCCGTCTTAATACTTCTAATCATCGACGGTCCACAACTCAGTTTCCTCTCTACTTACCTACCTTGTGTTTCTTGAAAATCCCGTCACTTTACGAGACACACTATGGTACTACTACCTATTCACAACAATACACACACACACGAGTCAGCATAGACTGAGAAAGACTCAGGTACCTGACATCGGGCGGTCCGAGGAGACAGGCACCCTAACGGCTCCGTTCTTAAGACCTCACCAAACGTAAGGGAAGAGGTGCCCTAGAAGGGTTGAGTCCTTGACTTGGACCCAGAGGACGTAACATCCACCTAAGAAATGACTGAGTCCGTGGTCCCTTCGACGTATACAGTATGTAAATAGGTTTGGGTGTCGTACATGTTGTTACTTCTGAGTTCGGATACGTGAAACCCACTAATGCTTAACGGTCACAGCCAGGTAGTCAACATTACTTACATGGTGAGACCACTTCTTACAACCATTGTCTCCTCCGAGAACACACCCCTTGTCTACCCTTTAGAGACATAGAAAGGGAGTTTAAACGACACTTGGATTTGACGAGAGGTTTTTTTTTTTATTATTATTATTAGAATTATTAAAAAATCTTCTTATCGAACATCCCCTAAATTCTGTCTTCGTCCTTATGTTTAATCCTACGACTATGTTATTATGTCCGTTCTCAGTTTCCCAAACCTAGTCTATTCCTCAAAGTTTCACAAACCTAAGATGACGTTCAGAATTTTGGAGAGTAGGAACATGATAGTGTTATCCAGGGGGTTTAGTTAGGGAGAGAGGTCCAGGGAAGGTATATCGGAAAAGGTACGGTAGACCCACTACCTAGTTTTGGTGTCAATACTACAGTGGAGTGGAGACGAAACCGTAGGGATCTCCAGAACCTCGGGTGAGGTATCTCAGAAGGTTACACAATGGTTGATCTGTAGAGGATGTTTCCGACAGGACAAGGGGATTTCGAGAGGGTCAGTGTCATTTGGTGCCGAGTAGGATTCACCGACCACGGGACACCCCTAGGATACAGAGAACTATGATAGTAAAGACATGTAGGATGTGTACCGGAGACGAGAGGTGGACCTTTTAAAGACGAAGGGACACTCTATGTCGGGTTTACCACAGTCGAGTGAAGGGTCTGTAGGTTCGTATCATTCCCTGAGGGAGGGAAGACAAGTGTATCATTAAATGAGTAAACATTACATCATTAAAGGTTTACGTATTGATTTATCACAATTGAGTTCGAAGGTATCTTTTA
This sequence comes from Capra ibex, assembly GCA_006410555.1. NCBI lineage: Eukaryota > Metazoa > Chordata > Mammalia > Artiodactyla > Bovidae > Capra > Capra ibex. Next base: position 12,489,925 of record SJYO01014747.1, read on the forward strand.
ATAGCGTCCGACCACCGTATTCGTTGTTCGTAAGTAAAAAGTGTCAAGACTTCCGATCTACAGGTTCCATGTCCCACGGTCGTACCGACCCAAGAATGTCCCACTCCTAACAGAAGAACCAAATGTTTACTGACAGAAGAACGACATAGAAGTGTACCAACTATCTCTCGGTCAATCTAGAGACCGGATAAGAATATTTCCGTGATTAGAGTAAATGCTCCGAAGGTGGGTCTACTGGATTAATAGAGGGATTATAGGGTGGACGACGACAGGGTGACGTCGACACGACGTGACCTCACCACTCGTCGGTTCCCCTATATGGGGTGCAGGTTCCATTCCTCGTCACCGACACGAAACGACCTCTTCGGTACTTTTCTATAGGGTCCATGTTCCATTCTCTTTGGGGTCATTCTACCGTCTGTGATTCTCTCCCGTGGTCTCCCGTCTGTCTGCCTTTGGTGTCAGTGTCTTTTGATTGGTTAGATTAGTGTACCTGGTGTCGGAACAGTTTTAGTTACTTTAATTCGTTACGGTACATCCCGGTGGGTTCTACCTACCCAGTACCACCTCTCGAGACTGTTTTACACCAGCCAGGTGACCTCTTCCCTTACCGTTTGGTGAAGTCATAAGAACTGAACTCTTGGGGTACTTGTCATCCTTTTCCGTTCTTCTATCCTGTGACTTTCTACTTGAGGGGTCCAGTCATCTACGGGTTATACGATGACCTCTAGTCACCTCTTTATTGAGGTCTTTCTTACTTCCCTACCTCGGTTTCGTTGTTTTTTGTGGGTCAACTCTGACCACTATCTTTGTTCCAGGTTACGACATTTCTCATTATAACGGACACTGACACTGACACTTCAGCGAGTCAGTACAGGCTGAGAAACACTAGGGTACCTGACATCGGATGGTCCGAGGAGACAGGTACCCTAAAAGGTCCGTTATAATGACCTCACCTAACGGATCCTTGGACCTTACAATCCAGGTACTTAGTTCAGTTTCACCTTCACCAGTTTGTCCTCTGCCGTTCTCACTTACAACTGTAAAATCCTTAGTCGCTTAATTTTACCTGACCTTACCCATTTGAATTGAGTCTACTGGTAATATAGATGATGACACCCGTCCTTAGGAAATCTTCTTTACCTCATCGTTAGTATCAATTGTTTTCTCAGACTTTACGTCACGAACCTACGTCAGAGTTTTTGCTGTCTTACTAGAGACAAATAAAGGTTCCCTTTGGTAAGTTACGGTGTCATTAGGTTCAGATAGGGGGTTAGTCATTCCGACTTCTTCGACTTCCACTTACCAAGATACTTCTGGATGTTCTTGAAAAACCTTGATTGCGGGGGTTTTCTACAGGAAAAGTAATATCCCCGGACCTTACGTTTTCATCCTTCAGTTCTTTGTGGACCTCATTGTTCGTATAAACCGGAACCTCATGTCTTACTTTGTCCCGTTTTCGATTATCTCAAAACGGTTCTCTTACGTGACCAGTATCGTTCGTGGGAGAAGGTTGTTGTTTTCTCTTCTGAGATGTGTACCTGTAGTGGTCTACCAGTTGTGACTTTAGTATAACTAATATGAGAAACGTCGGTTTCTACCTCTTCGAGATATGTCAGTCGTTTTTGTTCTGACACCGAGCCTAGTACTTGAGGAATAACGGTTTAAGTCTGATTTTAACTTCTTTTATCCCCTTTGGTGATCTGGTAAGTCCACACTGGATTTAGTTTGAGAAATACTAATATGTCATCTTCACTGTTTGTCTAAATTCCCTGATCTAGACTATCTGTCTCACGGACTACTTGATACCCGTCTCCAAACACTGTGACATGTCCTCTGTCCCTAGTTCTGGTAGGGGTTCTTTTTCTTTACGTTTTTTCGTTTTACCGAGACACTCCTCCGGAAAGTTTATCGATACTTTGTCTTCTCTTCGTTTTTCGTTTCTCTTTTTCTTTCTATATATGGGTAAACTTACGTCTCAAGGTTTCTTATCGTTCCTCTCTATTCTTTCGGAAGGAGTCACTAACCACGTTTATTTATCTCCTTTTGTTGTCTTACCCTTTCTGATTTCTAGAGAAGTTCTTTTTCATTTCTATGGTTCCCTTATAAAGTACGTTTATACCCGAGTTATTTCCTGTCTTCACCACACCTGGATTGTCTTCGTCTTCTATAATTCTTCTCCACCGTTCTTATGTGTCTTCTTGAAATGTTTTTTCTAGAAGTGCTGGGTTTATTAGTGCTACCACACTAGTAAGTGTGAGTGGATCTCGGTCTGTAGGACCTTACACTTCAGTTCACCCGGAATTGTTCGTAGCGATACTTGTTTGGATCACCTCCACTACCTTAAGGTCAACTCGATAAAGTTTAGAACTTTCTGCTACAACACTTTCAGGACGTGAGTTATACAGTCGTTTAAACCTTTTGAGTCGTCACGGGTGTCCTGACCTTTTCCATCAAAAAGAAAGGTTAGGGATTCTTTCCGTTACGGTTTCTTACGAGTTTGGATCACGTGTTAACGTGAGTAGAGTGTACGATCATTTTATTACGAGTTTTAAGAGGTTCGGTCCGAAGTCGTTATGTACTTGACACTTGAAGGTCTACAAGTTCGACCAAAATTTTTTCCGTCTCCTTGGTCTCTAGGTTAACGGTTGTAGACGACCTAGTATCTTTTTCGTTCTCTCAAGGTCTTTTTGTAGATAAAGACGAAATAACTGATACGGTTTCGGAAACTGACACCCCTAGGGTCATTTTACACCTTTTAAGACTCTCTCTACCCTTATGGTCTGGTGGACTGGACGGAGAACTCTTTTGACATGTCGTCAATCTTGACCTGTACCTTGTTGTCTGACCAAGGTTTATCCTTTTCCGTATTTAGTTCCGACGTATAACAGTGGGACGAATAAATTTAATATATGTTTTATGTAGTACTCTTTGTGACCCAACCTCCTTCGTGTTCGACCTTAGTTCTAACGACTCTCTTTATAGTTATTGGAGTCTATACGTCTACTGTGGTGGGAATGTCGTCTTTCACTTCTCCTTGATTTTTTGGACAACCACTTTCACTTTCTCCTCTCACATTTTCAACCGAATTTCGAGTTGTAAGTCTTTTGATTCTAGTACCGTAGGTCGGGGTAGTGAAGTACCGTCTATCTACCCTTTTGTCACCTTTGTCACTATCTGAAATGAAAACACCCCGAGGTTTTAGTGACGTATACCACTAACTTCTGTACTTTAATTTTCTGCGAATGAGGAACCTTCCTTTCAATACTACTTGGATCTGTCGTATAATTTTTCGTCTCTGTAATGAAACGGTTTTTTCCAGACAGACCAGTTCCGATACCAAAAAGGTCCCCAGTTCATACCTGTACTCTCAACCTGACACTTCGACTCGCGACTTCTTAAATACGAAAATTTGACACCACAACCTCTTCTGAGAACTCTCAGGGAACCTGACTTTCCTCTAGGTTGGTCAGTTAGTATTTCCTTTAGTAAGGACCCACAAGTAACCCTGACTACAACTTTGACTTTGAGGTCATGAAACCGGTGGACTAAGGTTCTCGACTGAGTAAACTTTTCTGGGACTAGGACCCTTTCTAACTCCCGTCCTCCTCTTTCCCTACCGTCTCCTACTCTACCAACTTACCGTAGTGGCTGAGTTACCTGTACCTAAACCCATCTGAGCCCATCAACCACTACCTATCGCTTCGGACCGTACGACGCCAAGTACCGCAACGTTTCTCACCTGTACTGACTCGTTGACTTGACTTGACTTTGAGAAATCCTATAACTCAGAAGGTATAGTATATCAGTCCGAGAAGGTATAGTAAATTAGCCCCATGTTCGTTTAATTTACTATTTTTTATTTTATAAGGTTTTTATAAAAACTAAGATCCCTATTCCCCAATCGTATAACCTCACATACACGAAACAAGAACGGTAATGATATCATTCGTTAAGTAAAAATCCGGTAAAGGTAGAAAATAATAGTAAAAATAGTCTTGATCCTTTGTAATCCTCACCTTACGAAAAAGACAGACTTATAACATAATTTTTAATAACTGAAAAAAGTCATAAGATGTCAAACGCAAAAGTAAAAGTAAAGAGTAACTAAACGGTAAAATACTCGGACGTCAACTTTTCCTCCGAAACTTGTTAACTTAGGTTCTTGTGACTTCGTCTCCGTCGTCACTCGAGGATAGTGTTTAAAACTCTTTATGAAAATCCTAGATAAAGACTTTGGTGATCGTTGACTCTCGATTTACTTGAATTTAGGAATGGAGTATAGAATATATTTTGACTTAATCGTTACTTAGTTTGGATTCATATAATTTATTAAATTTATTCATAATCACTGAAAAAAGTATTTTAAACTTTCCGGTTACTTCTAAAATTTTATTTTTACCAATAATTAAATTTAGGTATTCAATTTGATAGAGATACCTTTTATAGTATAGTATATCTTACTTTTCCCCTGTCGATCTTTGGTCTCTCCATGTACCCACTCGTCTACCCCTTCTTTGAGAAGAACCAAAATTCTGTCGAGGGAAGGACGACATATGAGGGTACGTCTTCAGGTCGCTCCAGAGACCAGAGCAGAATATTACTGTAATTAGGATAAGTACTCCCAAACTCTTCCACTTTCTTAGTCTCCCTTCTTCCCTCCTCCTCTTTCTCTCTGTCTCTCTCTCTTGTCTTTCAGAAAAGTTTTTCAAACATTTCCCTCTCTCTTTTTTTTTTCTCACCAGAAAGTTCTTTCTGTACCCTCTACTTTCAAACAAAAAAAAAAAATTTCTTCACGACGACGACGACGATACAGTGAAGTCAGCACGGACTGAGACACACTGGGGTATCTACCGTCGGGTGGTCCGAGGGGGTAGGGACCCTAAGAGGTCCGTTCTTGTGACCTCACCCAACGGAAAAGGAAGAGGTTACGTACTTTCACTTCACTTTCCCTTCAGCGAGTCAGCACAGGCTGAGAATCGCTGGGGTACCTGACGTCGGATGGTCCGAGGAGGCAGGTACCCTAAAATGTCCGTTCTCATGACCTCACCCCACGGTAACGGAAGAGGTATTTTCTTCCCGGGATTACGAATTTTCAGTTCACCTTCCCAAGTAGACTCTCCAACCCCTGGTGTGGTAGTGTAGAGTGGATTCCTCTAGAGAAGTCAGGAATAGAATGGAATGGTTTCGTAAACTACACCAAGTATGTAGAGTCACCCTGGGGTAGACGGTTATGTCCTCTGAATTCTCCGTTCAAGTCAGGGACCCAACCCTTCTAGGGGACCTCTTCCCGTTCCGTTGGGTGAGGTCATAAGAACGAACCTCTTAGAGTACCTGTCTCCTCGGACTGCCCGATGTCAGGTATCCCAACGTTTTTCTAACCATACTTACTTCGCTGAACCATGATGTGAAAAAACCTTTTTGAAAGGAACCAAAGACACCGTGTTGTGAGAGGAAAAAAAAAAAAAAAAGTAGGAGACCTAAAAGAAAGAGTCGTCGGAACTGGTTGAGTAGGAGGACGTGGATTTACTAGACTACTTCAAGAGAGTTCGACACAGGTTCCAGGGTAGAAAGGAATGTTGGTGAGAGGTTCTGTTAAAATAGTCGTAGGAGTCGAGAGTCAAGTCAAGTCAAGTCAGTGAGTCAGCACAAACTGAGAAACGTTGGGGTACTTAGCGTCGTGTGGTCCGAAGGGACAGATAGCGGTTGGGGACCTCAAGTTAGTCTGAGTGCAAGTAGCTCAGTCACTACGGTAGGTCGGCAGAGTAGGAGACAGTAGGGGAAGAGGAGGAAGAGGGTTAAGGTGGGTCGTAGTCTCAGAAAAGGTTACTTAGTTGAGAAGCGTATTCCACCGGTTTCATGACCTCAAAGTCGAAATCGTAGTAAGGAAGGTTTCTTTAGTGTCCCCACTAGAGGAAGTCTTACCTGACCAACCTAGAGGAACGTCAGGTTCCCTGAGAGTTCTCAGAAGAAGAGGTTGTGGTGTCAAGTTTTCGTAGTTAAGAAGCCGCGAGTCGGAAGAAGTGTCAGGTTGAGAGTGTAGGTATGTACTGATGACCTTTTTGGTATCGGAGCTGATCTGTCTGGAAACAACCGTTTCATTACAGAGACGAAAAGTTGTACGATAGATCCAACCAGTATTGAAAAGAAGGTTCTTTATTCACAGAAAATTAAAGTACCGACGTTAGTGGTAGACGTCACTAAAACCTCGGGGCTTTTTAGTTCAGACTGTGACAAAGGTGACAAAGGGGTAGATAAAGGGTACTTCACTACCCTGACCTACGGTACTAGAATCAAAAGACTTACAACTCGAAATTCGGTTGAAAAAGTGAGAGGAGAAAGTGAAAGTGGTTGTCCAAAAAATCAAGGAGAAGTGAAAGACGACATTCCCACCACAGTAGACGTATAGACGCCAATAACTATAAAGAGGGCCGATGCACGACGGATTTACGACTACTGAATCCCTACAGACAGGAAGTAAGCCTTTACCGTTAGGTGAGGTAACAAGAAGAACGGACCTCTTAGGGTCCCTTCCCCCTCGGACCACCGGACGGCAGAGACCACAGCGTGTCTCAGTCTGTGCTGACTCCGCTGAATCATCGTCGTCGTCGTCGTCGTAGTCAGGAAGTAAGTCTCGGAGAAGAGGTTTGAAGTGTTGATACATAAGTTGATCGATAAGTTTTTCAGGTAAACCTCCAGACGTATGGTGTACCTAGAATAATACAGGTTTCGGTCCTGGTTTGAAACTTAAAGAGGTGTGAGATTAGGTCGGGACAGGACCACAATAAAGACACCTACTGTGAACTTAAGTAGTTAACATATCGGGTCTTTTGACCATTAGTAGAAACAATAAAATTAAGGGACGTTGAGACTCTAGGTTAGATAGTCGTTCATGACAACTAAAACAGAACATTTGTTGGAACTATAACTAGGTCTGTAGAGGTAGACGTGACGGTTATTGGGTCAATTTTGATAGTTGACGAGAATGAACTTGTCGACTATTAGAAGTACCTAAAACGGAAGTTCGGTAACAGGTAGACCGTCGGTCCTACGGAGATATCGTTAAAGGATAACGAGACTCTTAGTACTGTTTTAAGATTTTCACAGGGACACACTAGACGTTGAATTAGTAAAGAGGTAAGGAGAGGTGAGAGGCCAAACAAAAGACTAGAGTCAGTGTAACGGAAACAAAATCAAAGATCTTTACGGTATTAGGTAGATCAATACTTCGGAAGAGCACACGACTATGAAGACGGTTATTTCACGAAGGAGATAAGTTAAAAGAATCGGACAGACTTATGATTAGTGGAAGGCTAGAACCTAAACAGTAATAGAAGAGTTACTAGACCACTCAGATTCAGTACAAGAATGTACTACATGAGAGGTTTCAGTGTGACATAAGACAGAGGGACAAATAGAGTCACTAATAAACTAATGACGACACCAATAAATATATCAGATGAGGTGATGACATACTTAAAGCACTCTCCTTTTCGGTGCGAACATACAGATTATTTATATACGACCCGGACATTATGTTACTTGTCGTGTTTCATTCTGACATTATTTACTCCTCACGTACGCATTCACTTATTTACTCACTTAGTTTCTTTATTGACAGGGTGGAATCTGGAGACAGAATAAGTAGATATACGTCTTAGTGTCTCTTCTCTTTTACTCCTCTACGTATATTTTCGTTAAATGTTCGTGCAAATGGAATTTAACTGTACGACGACTACCGAACAGAAGGTAGGAAGGGAGAGGTACAGCGTTTCAACTGACTCGAGGTTCGTTTGTAACAGTCAAGTGTTAATATGCGACATCGTAGGTGTCCCACTGGAGTTACTGGGACTGGAGAAAGGGTTGTAAGTGAAAAAACCTAAAATTCCAAAGTATACTATAAAACTTGTTACTTATGGACCAACTAAACTGACAAGAATTAGAAAAAGTTACAAATGTCATTCGTCTCAAGTGTTCGAATTTCAGGATAAGACAGATCCCTTACCTTAGAATAGGGGTTTCTGTCAATCGAACTTACAGTTCTATTCCTCGTTTATCTCGACTTCCATATTCCGGTTCCGGTACACATACAAAATCTTAGATCGTGTACACAAACCTGTGAGTGTGAGACTGGGTGCATGAGTGTGGGGTTTCGTACCTCTTCTATTATTTGAGACCCACCGGGATCACAAACCCCTAATTTATTATACTCGGAAAAGACTTACGACAGTGATTCACTAGAACGGAAAGACTTCCAGGACCGTTACTAAATCCCTTTTCTCAACCATAAAATCGTTTCTTTAACGTTTAAGGACTATAAAGACTAACAGAAAGTCAGAGATAAGAAATCGAAACTCGGTGTAGATGTTGTTTCAATACTCTAGGGTATTATCGTACTCTTTACGTAGTCTCACTATGCATCTCCGGTCCTTGTTTCTGTTGTTCCCTTTCTCACCTCCCAAATGTTTTTAGAGACGAGGTGCCGTGCCGGATACTCCTTCCACGGGCCCACTTCCTCAGACTTGGGGTGGGAACCAGTCTCGACAGGTGACCTGGTTACTTCGTCTAATAAGTCACCAAGTGGTCAAAAGTCGACATACTAAGACGTAGACGTTAATTAACCTTTACATTTTGGGTATGGGTGAAGAGAAAAGGTGTCGTTTGTGTTTCGTAAATTAATCGTTCTTCCCTTTCTTTCTGTCTCGTTAAGACACGACACAAACTAATTAAAACAACCAAGTAAGTTTAATAATTTTTTTTTTTTTGGATCTACCCATAAGACACCACGAACACTGGTTTAAACCCTCATTATATATATGTGATTATGCACCGAGTCGACCATTTCTTAGACGGACGTTATGTCTTCTGGACCCAAACTAGGGACCCAACCCTTCTAGGGGACCTTTTCCCTGTCCGATGGTGAGGTCATAAAACCGGACCTCTTAAGGTACCAGATATGTCAAGTACCCTATCGTTTCTCAACCTGTACTGATTCGTTGAAAGTGAAAGTACGTATTTTATAAATTTAAACCTACATATTGACTTATTAAAACTTTGACAACACAAACTTTGATTGTGTAATATTTAGTTGATATGTAGTTATGTTTTAAATTTTTACTTATAATTTTGTTCTTTTGTAAATGTTCGTATCACGATTAGGTTCTTATTTTTATATTCTGGACTGATACGTAAAACGTACTCTTTTCACTTTCATAATCAGAGAATCAGCACAGATCGAGAAACGTTACGGTACCCGGTGTCAGATGGTCCGAGGAGACAGATATCTTAAGAGGTCGTTCTTATGACCTTACCCAACGGTAAGGGAAGAGGTCCCCTAAAAGGACTGGGTCCCTAGTTTGGGTTCAGAGGACGTAACGTAAGAAATGACAGACTCGGTGGTCCCTTCAGAAAAGTATTCTTTGAGTAAAATTAAAAAAAAAACCGGTGTGGTACACCAAACGTCCTACAATCAAGGGACTGATCCTCAACTTGTGGACGGCTACCGTCATCTTCGTGTCTCAGGATTGGTGACCTAACGGTCCCTTGAGAACTCTTTGAGTGAAAATTTACACTTCTGTGTCTATCAAACTTTCATTTTCCTACCCCCTTTCTATGTGGTACGACTATCGTTAATTCACTTTCGACCCCATCGAGATAATTAAAGTTTATCTCTACTGAAGTCTCAGTCCTTTTAATAGTCCCTATTCCACATTATAGTAACTCATTATAATAGTTACTACCTACTTAAAAGTTCCTTCTACATTACTACGATTTACGTATACGAAGATTGTTGTCTCATAATATTATACACTCCGTTTTGACTCTTTTGATGTATTCCTTTGTCCATTTAAGTAATCATGTCAACCTCCGAAGGTAGGGTCGTTCTAGTTTGGTCAGTCAGGATTTCCTTTAGTTGGGACTTATAAGTGACTTTTTGACTACGACTTCGATTTCGAGGTTATGAAACCAGTGGACTACGCTTCTCGACTAAGTAACCTTTTCTAGGACTACTACCCTTTCTAACTCCCGTCCTCGTCTTCACCTGCTGTCTCCTACTCTACGAACCTACCGTAGTAACTGAGTTACCTGTACTCAAACTCGTTCGAGACCCTCTATCACTTCCTGTCCCTTCGACCCGCACGACGTCAGGTACCCCAGTGTTTCTCAACCTGTGTTGAATCGTCGACTTGCTGTTGTCTGAGAAAACTATTGACTGTCCAACTAGTCCACCTTATGGTCACTCGATCTTAATTGGACTTGTCGGGATAGTTAGTTGAACTAGATTAATTGCAAACCTTTGATAAATAGGGTTTTCTCGTCTTATGTGTAAAAAGAGTTCGATCGTATTTTGTAAATGGTCTTTTACCATTTGTGTGGAATTATTAGCTCAATCCCAGAGGACGTAACGTCGTCCTAAGAAATGGTTGACTCGATAGTCCCTTCAGGATTTTATCGTATTTGGTACGTTTTCTATAAAAGTCCGGTGTTACGTTAATTTGACTTTTAATCATTGTATTTATACCGTTCTTTTATAGGTTTATAAATATCTAATTTGGTGTTTGAGGATTTAATGTTTAATCAGTTTCTTCAGAGTTCTCTTTCAATTTTTATAGAAATGGTTTATTTTCACTTTTATGATAAACATTTTGAAACACCCTACATCGTTTTCGTCACGATTCTCTCTTTAAATATCGTAATGTACGTGTATGATCTTTTCTTTGACCTCTTCCCTTACGATGGGTGAGGTTATAAGAACAGACCCTTTAGGGTACTTGACTACTCTGACGGTCCGATGTCAGGTACCCCGGAGTTTTTTGGGTTGCACTGACTCGTTTATTTGTGGTCGTTGTCGTCTTTTCTTTTTCCTAAAATTTGGTTATTAGATTCGAAGGTGGACTCCTTTGATCTCTTTCTTTTCTCACTAAATTTGGATTCCCTTCGTCTTCTTCTTTTTTTTTTATCTCATTTTAGTTACTTTGACTTTTAACTTTCGTTATCTTCTTTAGTCATTTTGGTTTTAGGTCAGGAACTTTTACAGTTAGAACAAAAGAAAAAAAGATAAAAACCGGTGTGGTACTTTGTACACCCTAGAATCAAGACACGATTCAGTGACGCCAGTACATGCTGAGGACACTGGGATAAATACCTGACATCGGATGGTCCGAGGAGACGGGTACCTTAAGAGATCCGTACTTAGGACCTTACCCAACGGTAAAGGAAGAGGTCTCCTGGAAGGACTGGGTCCCTAACTTGGGATCAGAGAATACAGAGGACGTAATCGTCTACCCAAAAAATGGTGATCGCGGTGAACCTTTCGGGGGACTCAAGGGGTTAGTACTTAGTTTAGGTACGGGGTACGTCACCTTCGTACCAAAGAATTGGTGACCTGTCAGTCACTTCAGGGAACTTTTAGAGGATATACTTCTAAGGATGTATATAGGGGAACAAACCCTAAAGGAAGGTTAAATCCAGTGGTCTCTCGTGGTTCCTCGTTCGTGGGTCCGAAGGGTCCACCACGATCTCCCCAATTTTTGGGAGGACGGTTACGTCCTCCGAATTCTCTGCGTTCAAGTAAGAGACCCAACCCTTCTAGGGGACCTCTTCCCGTTCCTTTGGGTGAGGTTATAAGAACGGACCTCTTAGGGTACCTGTCTCCTCGGACCGTCCCATGTCAGGTATCTACACGTCTCAACCTGTCCTGACTTCACTGAGTCTCGTGGCTCATTAAGGGAGACGATATATCATCCAAGAGCCATCAATAGAGAAAATATGTATCATTACGTATATAGAGTTAAGGTTAAGTTGGGTCGGTGGGGAGAGGAAAAGGGAGAACTACAAGTATACAAACAAGAGATACAACCACAGACATATATGAGGAAACGTTTATCCAAGTAGACATGGTAAAAAGATAATTACGTATGCATACCTTAGACCTCTACTGTTTGAATGAAAAAAACCCAACAAAACCCAGAGTAATTAATGTACAGAGGTTTGATCTCTTGAAACCCGAAGGGACCACCGAGTCGACCATTTCTTAGACGGACGTTATACCCTTTGGACCCAAGTCAGGGACCCAACCCTTCTAGGGGACCTCTTCCCTTGCCGATGGGTAAGGTTATAAGACCGGACCTCTTAAGGTACCTGACATATCAGGTACCGCAGTGTTTCTCAATCTGTGTTGACTCGTCGAAAGTGAAAGTTTGATCTCTTTGTCCCTCTAAAACAAAAGTCTTACACTACCTACAAAGATAGAGGTCATTACGAAAACACCTAACACTTCAACCCTTGATACTCCACCCTTGATGAAGTACCTTGTCACAGAAGTCTCTTTGGACCGAAGGGAAGGTTACTGGTGTATCGGTGTGGGCGGTTGGAACGGAAAGAAGTTCACGATGACAACATAAAAATAACGTAACATATTACCTGAAAACCTGAGTCTCCCTCCCTCTCCCGCCCTACTAAACCCTCTTACCGTAAGATTGTACATATGATAGTACATTCTTAACTTAGCGGTCAGATACAGACTACGTCCTATGTCGTACGAACCTCGACCACGTACCCCTACTGGGTCTCCCTACAACACCCCTCCCTCAAACCTCTCCCCAAGTACAAACCCTTGCGTACATTCTTAATTTCTAAAATTTTAATTTTTTTATTTATTTATTTATTTTTAATTTTTTTTTTAGTTAGTATTTTTTTTTTTTTTTGGGTAGATCATGTGACTAGAAATCCGGAACCTTTTTCCCCTTACAACTTCAAACCGAAGGGAAATAGGATTGAGTGAACAAAACTTGGTAAAATTGTAACATTTTCAAATAGAAGAGAGACACGTTGTCCTTTCCAGATGTCAGTAACATAGTGTCTCTCGACCACCCCCTTCGGTTATACATGGTTTATTCAGTACGTACCGTCCAAGATCTTTGACATCGGTGAAGTGAAGGTAATAAAATGAACTCGAAGAGGGTTAGATAAACCACTCATAAGAATAACGGTAAAATTCCTGTTCTTGTATTTCCGATTTTTCTCTGATTTCTTCTACTGTTGGCAGATGTGTCGGTCACTTGTTCCTTAGCTTGGGTCCCGACACTCTGAAACACATTGATGACAAAGATGAGGGATCCTGGAAGAACGACTGGATTCACGGTACACAATCAGTACAGACTGAGAAACACTGGGGTACCTGATATATCGGACGGTCCGAGGAGACAGGTACCCTAAGAGGTCCGTTCTTATGACGTTACCCAACGGTAAGGGAAGAGGTCCCTTAGAAGGGTTGGGTCCCTAACTTGGACCTAGAGGATGTAACGTCCGTCTAAGAAATGACAGACTCGGTAGTCCCTTCGGGTCCCGTAGGCTGATTTCATTCCGTTACATTAGTACAAGATCAATGGACTTGTAACGGTCGAGATTGGTACTTCTATATATGCGTAAGTAAGATGAGTGACCTATAGTAAAGTTCCAGTGGATTACAATTTTTTTTTCATCGAAAGACCAGTTTATTAGGTCTCACTTTTCCTCACTCCTTCCTTTAAAGTTAGTATGATACCTACTGTTGACTTCTTTACTCACTATTTCATCCGTTTGAAAGTCCGTCAAAGATCGTCGATGTCGACTGACAGAGACTAAAGTCAGGAGTATTAGCTTTGTTACCCCGAAGGGTCCACCACGATCACCATTTCTTGGGTGGACGGTCACGTCCTCTACATTCTCCAAGTCCAAGTTAGGGACCCAACCCTTCTAGGGGACCTCTTCCCGTACTGTTGGGTGAGGTCCTAAGAACGGACCTCTTAGGGTACCTGTCTCCTCGGACCACCCGATACCAGGTACTCCAACGTTTCTCAGTCCGTTCTGACTTCGTTAAATCATGTGTTCGTTCGTTAGTCTTGTCATCGACACGTGTCTCTACAATCGTTACGGTTCGTCTTATCACAACCAAAGTTCGTAAGGAAGGAACCGCTTACTACCGTTTCTACCATCCCCTTCTGTCAAACACTTCATATTTCAGAGACAATGGTCGGTTTTCAAATCGAGCGTACTCCATTAAAAAGATCGGACCGTGATGTCCTGACAGTAAAAATATCAAGTGTCTAGGACCTAGAAGACGAAGCTTCTTTCCAATTCGAAACCGGTTTACCCCACAATAATCGTGTCTTCGCCTTCGAGTAACTGTATTTTCAAAGGTAGTGACGAAAAAAGTCACCTTCGTGAGAAAAGGTAGGTGTGGAGATCGACAGAGACCCAAAGTTCTCTTTTTTTCGGGACGTAATCAGTGGCTCCGTTCAACCACGGGCACTCGAAACCAAGGACTAGACCCAGGAGCCCCAATTTTACTTCGGTGTGTGACACCTTACTTGGGATTAGGGAGTCTCAAACCCATCAACAAATGTGTCTTAAATCACGACCAAGTTGTCTATCCATGGTTGTACAAGGAATTCCCCTCTTACACCTGTTTTTCCTTGTCAACTGAACTCGTGAATACCTTTGGAAGTTTCGGAGAGAAACAAATATGTTCTCATACGTCTTTTGGTTTTATTCTGGTTTATTAAGAGGTTTGTTTATAAAACTTCCCAAAGGTATTAAAATTAAGGTAACATTCTTACGTACAACTTTACATTTCATAAGGAGAGACCGAACACTCTAATACCCGTTAAGATGAAAGGGAGACGTATTCGTAAAGGGTTTATAAGTCGTTACCATGATGTACATCCTCCCACCTTCTCCTCTTTCATTACCCTCCTCTTAGTCTATTGAAGTGTGAAGTGACGGGTCACGGGAGGGTTAAGATTGAATCACCGATTTCGACCTGTAAGTCTTTTGATTCTAGTACCGTAGGCCAGGACAGTGAAGTACCGTTTATCTTCCCTTTTTTCATCTTCGCCATTGTCTAAAATAAAAGAACCCGAGGTTTTAGTGACGCCTGTCACTGATATCGGTACTTTAAATTCCTGCGAACGAGGAACCTTCCTTTCGATATTGTTTGGGTCTGTCGTATAATTTTCAGTTTCTGTAGTGAAACGGTTGTTTCAACATATATCAGTTTCGATACCAAAAGGTTATCAGTACATATCTATACTCTCACGTTGGAATTTCTTCCGACTCGCGGCTTCTTAATTACGTAAGCTTAACACCACGACCTCTTCTGAGAATTCTCAGGGAACCTGTTATTCCTCTAGTTTTATGAGTTAGGATTTAGGATTTCCTTTAATTGGGGTTGATAAGTAACCTTCCTGACTACGACTTCGACTTTCATTATTAAACAGGCGAACTACACTTCTCGGCTAAGTGACCTTTTCTGGGACTACGACCCTTTGTAACTCCCGCTTTCCTCTTTTCCGTCTCAATCTGTCTATCTAGTGGTAGAGTCACCGGTACTTAAACTCGTTTGAAGCTCTCTATCACTTCCTATTCCTTCGGACCCGACGACGTCAGATTTTCTCAGTGTTTCTCGGTTTGTGTTGAATCTCTGACTTGTTGTCGTTGTTGTGTCACCCTGTAGGTAGCACCGTAAAAGGACTTCTGGGAAACTAACTGTTCTGACTTTAATTTTTTTTTTTTTATGCATGGATATATTCCCCTTAAACCAAAATTAAAACTGTCGTTCTTCTTTTGTCCTTTTTTTTTTTTTTTCTACAATTCGTTTACCTTTTCGGATTTATGGTCCTTTCTCCCTCCCTTTCATTCGGATCTTTCTAGTATCTCCTTTATCACAAACTGAGTGGTCATCGAGAAGGTCGGATATACAGATTTGGTTAGTACCGTAAAGACGGGGGAACGGACATAGACTGAGTCCTTACCCGGAGATTCGGTTAAAGTTGTGTTCTCTGACATTACTCACCCTCCCATTGAGGGTCCGACCGCTTCGTCTCTGGATATTTATCCCTACTACTAGTCCGTTCGAGGTTAGTCGGTAGACGGGAGGGCAATACACATTGTTACGGACAGGAGTAACAAACTCGTGTAAATTCCACACGACAGACAATGAAGGACGGGTTTGACGGAGTAGTCGTCCTTACGTTTCGTTCGAAAGGAGAGAAGTATTAAAATGAAATGCCATACCCGAATGAAACGGTGGGTTTGTATAACCGAGAAAAAGGAAAAACACTTTTAACCCCATAACCAAAGACCATAGAACTATTAAACAGAGGTGAATATTCAAAACAAACAATACTAAGAAATTCTATTTTAAGGTGGAGACCTAAAAGAATATAGAGATATGACATGGAACATTTTTACATTGTTACACTAAGTCCGATAATCGGTGTCCTAATACATGTATTTGGTGTATCATCGTATCATTGAATAAAATCGGTAAACTCATGTGACTCTCCCTTAAAAGTAAACAAACTTCCTAGCACACGGTTAGGACGAAATCCTTTTCTTTATGGTCGTACGTTAGATCGTAATTCCCGTGTGTTTGGGTGCGTACGTGTCGATTATGAAAAAGTGACAAAGGAACGGTTAAAATTAAAAAAACAAATCTCTTTACGTCTTTTCATGTCTCTTTTTACATTTTAAATGAACACACGGGTCTAATTGTTTTTAATTGCAAAAAAGGTCAAAATTCACAAACTACAATTTACACCACAAAATGAAAAAGTAATTTCCATAGTGCCTGATCCCAATTTTAACTTTAAATAATTAAAGAAATGGGTAATGAGAAAAAAGGAAAGGTTTTCATCGATATAACTTCAAGTATATACAGGAATACTTACTTAATACTACATTGAACTAAAGAAAAAACATAACTACGTATTCAAAGAATTTCATTTATAAAATTTCATAAAATTACATATTTATACGGGTACACTTGTTTAATATAATAGTGAAGTGAAAGAGAAAAAGAATACCTACGTACTTTAAAAATTTTACCCTCATGGTAGAAATTAGGCGATATACCAATATGTACATAAGAAGGTCGATCAGTGAGAGAAACTTCAAACTAATATCACAGAAAGAAAGAAAGAAGAAGGAAGAGAGGAAGGGAAGGGGTGAGAGAAAAAGGTGTCTCTGTGGAAGATAAACTCAGTAATATTTATGAATACAAAATTAAACGTCAAACCTAAGTAAAAAAGAACAGATTCTTTATAAAAGGAAAGAGTTTTAAGGTATCTAAAAAGATGTTTACAGATCTCAGAAAACCCTGAACAAACATACAAAAACAAAGATTTACGGAGAAATTTTCAGAAAATTGTTACTGAAATACCATACCAAATAAAGATTAAATTGTCATAACATCGTAAACATGGAACAAAACAGTTTTAAAAGGGATACCGGTCAGTCACACACGTACACACGATTCG
Organism: Capra ibex; assembly: GCA_006410555.1. Lineage (NCBI taxonomy): Eukaryota > Metazoa > Chordata > Mammalia > Artiodactyla > Bovidae > Capra > Capra ibex. The sequence goes on from SJYO01014747.1 coordinate 12,507,225, forward strand.
GTGAGGTCAGTACAGGTTAAGAAACGGTAAGATACCTGTCATCGGACGGTCCGAAGAGACAGGTACCCTAAGAGGTCAGTTCTTATGACCTCACACAACTGTACTGGAGGAGGTCCCTTAGCAGGGTTGGGTCCCTATCTTGGGTTCGCAGAATGTAGAGGACGTAAGTGCACCCGAGAAATAGTGACTGGGGTGGACCCTTCGGTGTATACCAGTTGTCAATAAAAATTTTAATGTTTAGGTACGAGTACGAGTCAACACAGACTGCGACACTGAGATTCTGACATCGGGCGGTTGGAGGAGACAGGTACCCTAAAAGGTCCGTGCTTATGACTTCACCCAACGACAAAAGAGGAGGTCCCCTAAAAGGGTTAGGTCCCTAACTTGGTCACAGAGGGGCTAAAGTCCATCTAAGAGATAGGTGACTCAGTAGATCTACACCTGTACTTATTTTACACTAAAGATAAACAACCAAGTTTACGTATAAAATATACATTTAATACATATATGTTAATACATATTTATACGTCAATATATAATAAATATTTTGTATATGGTGTATGTATACGTGTTTATATACACAAATAGACCTCTTCCCATATCGTTGGGTGAGGTCATAAGAACGGACGTCTTAAAGTACCTGTCTCCTCGGACCGTCCGATGTCAGGTATCCCAGCGTGTCGTAGCCTATACTGACTTCACTGAATCGTACGTGTATACACGTATTTTGTAAATATAAACGTAGACAAGTATGTGTGTGTGTTATCAATTTTCACATAAAGTTTAAAATCGGTGAGATGATGAAAAAACAGATGAACCAGAGAGTTAAAGACTCTCCATACTTAACTTTACAAGAAACCCCTAAAACCTATGGTTAAAGTAGTATGTTAGGATATCGATGAGATGACGTATAAAAGTTCTACATTAAAATGCATGTTCGTTGAAGTACAAAAGACTTCGAAACCCTACTAACAATGGAGATAAAATACCATTCAGAAACAAATATGGATAAATTTGGAAAATTATGAGAACGAACACACACGATTCGACGAAGTCAGCACAGACTGAGAGACACTAGGGCACTTGACATCGGGTGGTCCGAGGAGACAGGGACCCTAAGAGGTCCTTTCTTATGACCTCACCCGACGGTACGGGAGGAGGTCCCCTAGAAGGGCTGGGTCCCTACCATGGGCGTAGAGAAAACAGAGGACGGAACCGTACGTCCAAGAAATGGTGATCACGGTGGACCTTCAGGTTAGTTTAAAGAGAAGTAACTACATTAGTCGGAAGCAAACTCATGAGATAAAAGTCGACAGACAATGAAACGAAATTGATACGAGGAACTGGTCTAGAATGGGTAAAGAGTACAATAACAAGTGATCATAAAATCGAAACAAAAGAAAGGGGGTCTCCAGTAATAATGATTACCGAAAGTATTAGTTTGTTGTGATTAAATAAATTGTTAAAAAAAAACATATGGTGAGAAGGTTCAACTTAAAAGACAAAAATCTCTAATATAAAGTAGTAGATTTTTCCAGTAATAAAAGTGGTACGAGAATGTCCAAAACACTAAGATTCAACTATCAATAAGTAGAAGTTGAGAACGTGTGGAATATTCGAATGCCTTGGACTCGACACAATCGTAGGAATCGTCCTTCGAAACTTAGACGAGGTCGGTGTCCGGGATTTCCAAAACAATTTAGTTCTCGAAAACAAAATTAAAAAAAAAAAAAAAAACCGGACCTCAGTGACGTAGTATATTCGNATTTTTCCAGTAATAAAAGTGGTACGAGAATGTCCAAAACACTAAGATTCAACTATCAATAAGTAGAAGTTGAGAACGTGTGGAATATTCGAATGCCTTGGACTCGACACAGTCGTAGGAATCGTCCTTCGAACCTTAGACGAGGTCGGTGTCCGGGATTTCCAAAACAATTTAGTTCTCGAAAACAAAATTAAAAAAAAAAAAAAAAAAAAAACCGGACCTCAGTGACGTAGTATATTCGTCAGACTTAAGTCTTAAGTGTGGATGAATACCATGGTCGGTTCGACTGAGGAAACGGTGGGACCCGAGACCCTCCGTCCGTCCAAAGAAACGGTTCCTCTCCTCAGGACTGGAACCCTTCGTCACTCTCGGTGGGGAACGACGAGGGGTAAAAGGGTACACTCTGACAGGTGAAGGTAAAGGCTCGTGGGATCTAAATCTCTAAATCTCCACTAGGAGATTAAAAACGAGGAACCCTAACGGAAAGAACTACCCCACCCCCCTCCCCACCAATTTAAATCCATATATAGATTGTTTAAAATTAATAGAAAATCGAAAAGGTACGTGAACTTTACTCTTTCCCTTAAAGGGGACGTCGGGTCAGACGAATTAACTGGTGTTCAAGGAGGTCGTAGGAGGCATAATTGCATATTGAGAAGACCTTTGACGGAGAATTTCCCTAGTTAAATTTGTCGACTTTTTACCTTCTTTGAGTAGTATATTGGGGTGGTTAACCTGAAAGGGTAAGTGACTCCTTATCCCCATATATTTCAGTCGATTCAGATGTGGATCACAGGGATGTACTCTGACCTGGGAACCCGATGTACGGGTGATACCTCTCCCAGAGATCCTGTATTGACGCCGTGTGTACCTCTACTTGGGTTGTAATGGGTACGGGAGGTCCGTGAGGCTTGGCCTCACATACGTTCGGACACGTCATGACACGTGCTGGAGAACCGAGGAACCGAAGTCACTGAGAGATATACGTTCTATTTCAGATCTGAGGACACCTGTCGTAAGTTCCTGAGGTTAAATGAGTAAATCCGGTATCTCTCTCTGGACGAATGTCCTGATACCTGTCTCACACACATAGGGGGATGGAGGTTAAGTATGTAATTTTGAGGTCAGGAACCACACTACCGTAGACCTCCATCCCGGTGACCCTCTCGATCCAGTACTCCCCACCTCGGAAGTAGTATCAAAACCATGAGAATCTTCTTCTCTGTCCTCTCCCGAACAAAGGAAAGAGAGATGATAAGTGGTACACTTCTGTGTCGTTCTTCCACCGGAACACGTTTGATCCTAGGAAGGTACGACCGTGGGAATAGAGTTTAAAAGGTCGGAGGTCGTGATTCTCTTTATTACCGAAAATTTTTTAGGTCCGATACCACAAGATAATCTCGACGACGACGACGACGATTCAGCGAAGTCAGCACAGGCTGAGACACGTTGGGGTGTCTGCCGTCGAGTTGTCCGAGGAGACAGGGACCCTAAGAGGTCCGTTCTTATGACCTCACCCAAAGGTAAAGGAAGAGGTCACGTACTTTCACTTTTCACTTTCACTTCAATGAGTTAGCACAGGCTGAGAATCGCTGGGGTACCTGATATCGGATGGTCCGAGGAGGTAGGTACCCTAAGAGGTCCGTTCTCATGACCTCACCCCATGGTAACAGAAGAGATAATGTCGTCAGACCCGATTGATTCTATCTGTTGGAGGACTTTCGTTGTAGGAGAGGAGGGTACACAGAAAGGTACGTAATAAGAGGGACGGGTCGACTGGTGACAGCAATAGAAGAACCCTTTGGACGTGAGTAGAAGGTTCTGACTGGAGTCTCCAGTAGTGTAGTCAGGTAATTGAAAAACCAGGGGACTGGTCTATCACTAATCGTAAGAGAGGAAAGATCCCGTGGAAAATGTGGATGATACACACCCACAATCATCGAGTCAACACAGAATGAGGAACCCTGGGATACCCGACATCGGACGGTCCTAGGAGACAGGTATCCTAAGAGGTCCGTTCTTATAATCTCACCCAACAATACAGGAAGAGGTGAATGTAGATGACATCAAAAAAAACTAAAATAATTATGAAAGGAACGAAAAGATACCCTTCACATTCTTTTACTTCCTTCTCCTACGTATGTTGAGTCAAAATAAAGTGTCCATGAACAGTACGAGAGACCAAGTTCTGATTACAAGTTATTTCCGTTTACGTTACTCATTCACACAGAGATACTTATTTCTGAACATAAAGAAAAGACTAGATGTGGTCCCCACGTCCGAGAATTTGTGTCCAGGGACTTAGGGACAAGGGTAGAGTCCCGACCTTGGTTTGGGACCTGGAACCAAGTCAGTCGATTACTGGGATTATGAACTGGGAAAGACCCTTACACCAGGTACCTTCTTAAGTAACAGGTACCCATGGTTCGAACTCGACCCCGACGTAGATGAGTATTTCAACTGTAAATAGAGATACACAGTTCATTAGTTAACTCATACTCATCGAGTTCCACCAGAAGAGGTCACCGAGTTGTCATTTCTTAGACGGACGTTACGTCCTCTGTGTCCTCCACACCCAATTTAGGGACCCAACCCTTCTAAGGAACCTCCTCCTTTACCGTTGGGTGAGGTCATAAGAACGACCCTTTTAGAGTACCTGTCTCCTTGATGTTAACACCCGATGTTAGGTATCCTAGCGTCTTTTAACGTGTGCTGACTCGCGACTCGATAATTTCCTATTTATATGTGGGGCACATGTATTAATATTGAAGAGAGACGGGAATGTTCGTTTCAGTTATTATTAAACTTGATATTCAATAATTTATAATGTCTACATTACTACTTTCAGAGATGTCCCACCTCACCCTCGTTCTACTTCACTTTATCTTGTCAAGTACCTTCTTACCGTGATCGAGTACGTAAGAGTCACCTCCACTCTGTCGGGGGCTCCCCAGTTTTGAACCAAGAACCAACCCCGTATATCCCTATCTCGTTAATCGGTACTACCGTCACCAGTCTAAGAACGAGGTGTAGGAATGGATACATTCGTGGTGGACTTTTCGGGAACGACGCGTAACACCGCCGTAGTTGTTAATCTCTTATTTCGTCAGTCGGAACGACGGCATTTATTTCTTACAGACACCAAGGTTGTAAGGAACCTAGAAGAAGGTCTGAGAAGGGTATACGAAAGATCGAACACGGAACGGATGGGACCCAAACCACTTGTCGCTCTCTTCCCGTTGCGTCTTTTAAGAATCTACAATACCGAACACATGGGGGGGGGGGTGATTCCCCGACGTAATGTATGTGTCTATATGTCGTGTAGACTTGGTAATTTTAAAATGTTCTACTGTTAATCCTTTTATTTTTTTACAGAAATTTCAGAGGAACCCTCCCGTTATTACAATTAGATTTACCAACTTTTTATGATATAATCTAGTTATAAAAAATTTTTTCGTGAGAGGGAAAGTCACACCCTCATCCTCCGTCTTCCTGGTCGTACCTACGACAGAGTTCCTCACTCCCCGTTACCGTAACAGTCCCGGTCCTCCCTCTTCCCTGAGAGGTTGGTCTACGTACGGTAACCTCCTGGTCGTCACTTTTACGACGTCGTCCGTCACTTGAACTTCTCAAGAAACGGTCTCCGGACTAAGGTGCGACCGCAGAACGTCCTCGCGAACCTGCCGAGATAACCTGGGTTCCGGTTCCGTACACGGTTGTCGTTCTTGACTGTGACGGTTGGTCAGAACGACGCTTCCAAGGGGAACCGAAACTGGGGGACTGTAACCATAACCGCCCAGGTCTGACCCAATCAAACCCCGAGGAGGTCGTTTCTCTACCGGAAAGAGAAGACTGATCAAGTGTGAGAGGAAACGAGACCTGGTTACACAGAGGGAGGATGGAAAAGACGGTCCTGAGGGTCGTTCAGTATACTACTCCCACTGGGACCAGGACCACACGTGTCCTATGTCCTGGTCCCGTCAGAGTCCGTTTGGTGTAACCAACCAGTGGGATGAATCCCAGTTCTAATGACCACGTCTCTCCTGAATCCGGAAAAACTCGAAGTTGTCCATTTCGGTTGACCATCTGTTCGTAGAGGGTGGAGTACAGGATATGGGTTGATAACTTCGTGGACAATGACGAATCCCTTCGCTCAGAGTCGGAACTAAGGTTTAATTTTAGTGGACCTTCTGAAATTTTTGAGGACGACGTGTTCGGTGTGGGATCTTGTTAATTTAGTCTTAGAAAACCTAATTTTGGTCCGTAGGTATATAAAAAATTCACAGGGTATACTAAGGTCATATGTCGGTTCCACTTTTGGTACCCGAATCTCGTTATCGTCACTAATTGGTTTTATAACGTTATTACCTTGGTAGTGGAACCCAAATGAGATTAAACCTCTCTGACATCCCAAAATTGGAACTACGAAATTGTGAATACGGAGGTACACTTCAAGTACTTATGAACCCAGACAGTTATAAAACCTTTACTCTCGGTAATTTAGTCCTCGAATTTAATTTGATTCTAAATCTACATCTTTATGAAAGAAGGGTCATAGGTATACGGAGGCCCAAAACAGACGTACCTAAGGAAAAACCGTCCAGTCTTGACTACTTTGTTCCGACAGAACTAAACGTCCTCAAAGTAGTGCACTTCTCTTCGAGTCTAAATTTCAGTTGGTCATTGTGAATTTTGATTACCAAGTGACGACAATCGTCGACCATCTGAAGAGACTTCAACCATACTCGCTAGACTTCAGTAAGGGTAGTTATTGGAAGGGGTACCACACGGAGCTCAATAGGGACCCCTCCGACAGTGGTAAACCTTCCTAATGGGTTGGTAGTCTTACCAATCGTGCGTACCTCGACGAACGATTGTGTACTTTCTTTATTTTTTCTTTCTTTCTTCAATCAAACTTCGACTTCCCGTCTAAGTGTGTTTTTACGATCGAAAGTCTCACAGACACTGTCTATAATTCGTCCTTAACCTGACCCCGGGTGACTCATGAAGACCTTGGAAGGTACCTCAGTGGAGATATTCGTAAAACCAAAAATAATAGATTACTATTAGGTTTCGTTTATCTTTTATTCGTTGAAGTCGGGGGATATTGGTGTTCATGTAACTCAGACGAAGTTTCTTTTAAATTTTTAAGAAGAGGACTCCTATGCGAAAGTGGTTACCCAGAGTTCACCTTTTTGTTGTCAATACGACAGAGGAAGGCACTTCTCCTTCGCGCACCGAGAAAACATTACTCTTACTATGAGACTTCGTGAGTTGGCAACGTAAAAGAGGACCCTGTAGGGGTCAAGGGCCAGCAGAACCAAAAGACACTTGTCGGTCAGACTTCACACACACACACACACACACACACACACACACATGCACGTGCGAGTCAGTATAGACTGAGAAACACTGGGGTACCTGACATCGACCGGTTTGAGGAGATGGTAACTTAAGAGGTCCGATCTTTTGACCTCATCCAACGATAAAGGAGGAGGTCCCCTAGAAAGGTCTAGTCCCTAGATTAGCGTAGAGGACGTGTAACCGTCCGTCTAAGAAATGGTTGACAAGGTGAGCCCTTCGGGTTAGACCTCATAAACCTAATATGCGGAAACTTCCTTTCGGGAACTCCAGAGGACGGGATTCTTTGTGTCGTAAAGTCTCGTGACGACTTATATGATCTTCTTCAGGCATCTTATAGACCGGGACGACTAGTGACTTACACACTTTTCCTTCCTCTGTCTCCTCTCCTCTTGGTCGTCCAGGACACAGGAGAGTTGGGGAGACAGGTCTTAGTACCCTCCCCGTTCGGATCGCAGACGGACTCATTCAGGATCATGAATGAAAGTCTTGGTGCACCAGTGGCGGCTCCCGGATTAATCGGGTCGTTTAACGCCTACTGTCTCGTCCTCACGAGGTTCACTGCTAATTTTCAGAACCGGATACATGAAAAACCGAACATCTTCACCAATAAAGAACAATTATCTTCGGTGTGACGACTAATATTTCCGAGTAGTCTCGATATAGGATACTCAGAGGTATCGGTAATCCCACATAATTTAGGGCTCACACATCCCGTCCCGGTTGTAGTACATTATATTATATTACGTTCTGTCAGGACCGGGGACAAGGTGTGCCTACAAGTGTCTTCCTGTGGGACTGGTCCGTCTGCCTCCTGTTGTACGACCTCTGGTCGTCTGGGTCTCCCGTCGTGACGTCGGGTCCGTGTCTCTCGACCTGTAAGAACGGTAGTGAGGACACGTGAACTCACGTGGGTCGGAAGGTACCTCGGGCCCCAGTTGAAACCATCTTGTCGTCCTTCCTCTCCCTTAAATTTTCCGACTCATCAATAGTCCCTGTATCCCAACCGACTTACCCTCACAAATTTAGACTTCTCCACTTCTTTATAAGTAATAGTTCAATCATGAAGACTGGTGGTACTGACGAGGGACGGGGTTCGGGTGGGGTTGACGCTAAGCCGTCCCATATTCTCTTCAAATCTAGTCAATGCTCTTTACGTGGAAATTGTCTTCATCGTCTCTCACTGAGGAGGGAGAGAGTGATGCCCTGAAGCCCGTTCAGTAGGGACACACATAAGTGTTCACAGGACAAGACCCACACCACGACCTGTGATTCTTGTGTCACTCCTTTGTGTCGTAGAAGTCTATTCCGGCGGTTACTGAGACGAAGGGAGCCGGAGGAAAAGAAGGATTTAGACCCCGGACATCAGGTATAATAAATAATATTATAATGTAAAAAATGGGAAAGAGACGGAATTCCTTCCAAATTTTGTGTGTGTGTGTGTGTGTGTTGAAGTTTTCTCTATCTCGTTTTGAATGGAGTGACGGTAACCGTTCTTAATTTACTTTCCTACCGGTGTGTGTATGTACTCTAATACCTACCGAGGTCGCTCGAATGTAAAAGTAGGTCTTTTGTCTTTAGTCACTTGACCAAGACTTTTATTTGAGGGGGGTCTATACGCCGAGGGTATAGTCGTAAAGGTGAGGACGCTCCCGTGGGAAGGACAGGGCGTAGACCCTACCCCTCTCAGAGGAAAGAAGAAGGATGGGACGTCGGTACGACCGAAGATATGGAAGGGAAAATGGAAGGGACTTCGAGCGAGTAGAAAGGGACCTGTCATGAACCAGGAGCCAGGAACCTATGAAAGAGGGTTTACCGAACTTTGGTTTTGATATGCGTTGAATGCATTAAATAACATTCTACCTGATCGATCTTTCTAGTTCGTCTCTCTTGTGAAGTCGTAAAATACTCTTCGGACAAAGGTAAGTGGGAGGAGGTTATACTCGTAGTGTAAAGGTGTGACTTTAAATGGGAACACACACATCCCTCCCACCCCACGAGTCAGTGTCTACTGAGAAACACTGGGGTTCCTGACATCGGTCTTATAATCTGGGTCCCTAGTTTGGTCCCAGAGGATGTAACGTCCGTCTAAGAAAGGGTAGACTCAGTGGTCCCTTCAGGTGTCTGTTGAGACGTGTGTATGCTTTCTTTCTTCTACATGAAATTCCTGTATGTAGAAGGTTCCCGTTTGTTGTTAGGAATCTCTTTTTATGTAAAGATCAATCCCACGTCTCTTACGTTTCCTGAAAATGAAGGTACCGTCGTTGTTAGTAGTCAAAAGGTTTCGTGTTTCACTCCACATTTCCTTCAGAACTACTAAGGTCTCCTGTTCTGAAAATATCCGTTTTCTATGTGTACCACCGAAGGTGGACCGTCGTCGTCAGACTATGAGGGGTCGGTTTTTTGCTTTTTGTTAGGTTTACGGGTGGTCTCCTCTTATACATTTATGTCACATTGTACTAATATGTTACCTTATAATAAGTCGTAGTTTTTACTTCAGGATTACGTACACTTTTATACCTGTTTAGGGTCTAGGTAATGCGACTACCTCTCTTCGGTCTATGTTCTCACGTAACACATATTAGGGTAAAAATACTTTACGTCTGTGTCTTTTGTGAGGTAATATAACTATCTTTAGTCTTCTCTCAAACGGACTTAAAGTACCCCTACTTGATCTTCCTTTGGACTCCTTTAAAGACCCAACTGTCTCAAAAATTATGAAACGAACTCCATAGTCATTGCACAAATTAACTAGTTTTACATAGTCTAACATGAATTCCAGGTACGTACGGTTCGATACGACTAAAACTGAGTCAATTTTGTTTATGTTTGTTTCTATAGTTTGACGTACGAATCTTAAACATGTAAAGTAACATTCATTTAATATGGGGTTAAAATTTTTATAAACTCTTCCTTTACCGTTAGGGGAGGTCATAAGAACGGACCCTTTAGAATACCTGTCTCCTCGGACCACCCCGATGTCAGGTACCCCAACGTTTCTCAACCTGTACTGACTCGTTGAAAGAGAGAAATTTTTATATAAACTTTTAGGTATTAGAAAGAGATCTAAATATTATAGAAGACTTAATTAATTTCCTTGTATAAAGGGTACTATTGAATCCATCACAACACTTTCTGGACAATATTTATGAATAGTCTACATGGTTTTGTGTGTATGTTTGTGTGTGTACGTGAGTATGTGTGTCCGAAAGACCAGACTGTGGGTAGTACAATAAAGACTGGGGTCCGGGGGAACTCACCTGATCACACCTGACCAATTGACACGGTCAAGGTCTTGGTGTCTATGTCCTTTCTGACTCTATTTCGGACCAGTGAATGAGGTCCGTGGAGGGATCCATAGGTACTACTGTTGGTTCTGAATTTCCCATCTTCTAATAGTAATTCAAATTTTAAGTCGATTCTCGTTTACGGGGCGTAGGGTCGAAGGACTAATTTGTCTGTTCCAGTGACGTTAGAGTCTATTTGGTAACCGGGTCCTTAGGGGTGAAAGAGACTGTGTATGTTAATTTGACGACGACGACGACGATTCAGCGAAGTCAGCACAGATTGAGACACGCTGGGGTGTCTGCCGTCGAGTGGTCCGAGGGGGCAGGGACCCTAAGAGGTCCGTTCTTGTGACTTCACCCAACGGTGAAGGAAGAGGTTACGTACTTTCACTTTTCACTTTCACTTCAGCGAGTCAGCACAGACTGAGAGTCGCTGGGGTACCTGACGTCGGATGGTCCGAGGAGGCAGGTACCCTAAACGGTCCGTTCTCATGACCTCACCCCACGGTAGTGGAAGAGGGTTATTTTGACCCATATCGGTCTTTACGACCTATAAAGGAATAGTCATCTTGATCTACAAGACTAAGAAGAGACGAGACTCAAAAGACCTTCCCACTGAATCCTTGCGACTTGACTTTCCCGATCTTTTTTATCAAATCACCGGAACTCACGAATAGGCTTGTTAGTCCGATCTGAACGATGCAAACTGTATGTGTAATAAAGGGCACTTTTCACCGGGTATGTACATTATTTAGAAGAGAATTAGGGCACTGTTCCCCAACTCATACTTGAAACCAAAAGTCAGAGAGTTTGTTTCTCCTTTCAAGTACCTTAAGGTGTGCCAGACGTCCCTTTTCTTATCGTCAGTCCCTCCTCCACTCCTCTGTAAATGACCCTTACAAAAAGAGTGCACAGACTCTCTAAAAGGTCTTCATTGGGAAAGAGGTTACGAGACTTGTAGGTTTACGTGTTTATGTTTGAACCTTACGGGGTGGGAGGTCCAAGTCGAGCTCCGACTACGAGTATGTACCTCTGCCATGTCGGTTCTCCGTGTGTCCCTGCCCGGTCAGTCTAATTCCGAGGGACCTTGGATGAGAAGAGACAGAAGACAGCACACTCGGTCACTTCAGGGAAGAATAAATGCGTTAAGACTAAACCCGAAAACGAACGGTCCCCGGTTTCTTGGGATGGACTTTAGGACGACTTATACGAACACCTTTAGTACATACCATAAAAGGACTTTTAAGTAAATGGAAAACCCTTTCCAACTAGTATTGACAGTGTACTACGATATTCCTACAAACAGACGTCTTGTAAATAAAAATTTTTTATGTCGGTACACGTATACAGTTGGGGTTTGAGGCTAGATAGGGAGGGAGGGGTGGGGAGTGGGGTATTGACGCCATAGAAATTTGGTTGTATAAGTTTGTTGTTATTGGAATATAAGTCTCCTTCGTGTTCTTTCTTACATTCCTAATGAAGACTTAGTACAACATATTCTTGAAACGATTACTCAAACGGTCTTAATGGATTTTGATATAACTACTATAGATTAGAAATTAACCGAGTCTCCATTTCTTAGGTGGACATTATGTCATCTGTGTCCTCTACACCCAAACTAGGGACTTAGCCCTTCTAGGGAACCTCCTCTCGTCTCGTTGGGTAAGGTTATAAGAACGGACCTCTTAGGGGTACCTGTCTCCTCGGACCGCCCGATGTCAGATATCCCAACGTTTCTCAGCCTGTGCTGACTTCACTGAATCGTGTGTCGTGTCACAAATTGATACTAAGAACCTTTTAGGAACGTTCAATATCGTTGACCAGTAGGTGACTGATCTTAGTATACCAGAGAGAACTCATTCTCAGTAAGAATGTTTAGGACGTTCGTACTTCTACCGTCGTCCCTAGTCCTTTTGGGTAGTGGAAACACGTATACCTTCGGTAGGGTCCGCGGGGTTGACGTCTCAGACAAAAAGTGTCGTACTCAAGTGAAGGGAATTAGTATGAAATACGAGAGGTTTTTATTACACCTCCTTCGCACGTAATACATACATTTCTATATGGTAGACAAAAGGAAGAAACGGATCTCTCCTTAAGGCATAATTTTACTTTCGGAGGCCAGTAGTATCCTTCGTTTTTCGTTTCTATTTACAGAAAGGAAAAAAAGGAGGGTTTCGTGTACATGTTTTGTAAAGGGTACCGGTCGGTCACCTTGTCCACCTATGTGAATTGAAAGTATGTGTTCGTTAATTGACTTACGTTTGGGCGTCAGACTCTAAGGAATTGTATTCCAGCATCCAGACTCAGTTGACATCCTTGTTTTCGTCCCTATGGCTTTAGAGTCGGTTGTCTGACACCACAGGAAGTCCCGATTTTAAAAACACAGAGGGTTCGAGTCGGTCCGCACCTCGTCCATGTCATTTATAAACGGTTTAGTATGTTTATTGACATAGTAATTACGTCACTAGAGTTAGTGACGGGTAATTTTAGTGGGTTCAGAGACGATTTTGTATTTCCACCGATTCTAAGAGGGGTCCGATAATTTTAGTCTTACGGTTTGAGTGGTCTATTCGGACTATTCTGTCAGTAGACATATCAAGTGCCCTAGTATGTTTCACCCTGTACTGACTCCTGTTCGTGTATAAATCCAATATGACTTCGTTTTGTGAATTTTTGTTATTAAAAACATCAGATAGGAGAAGGAGAAGATCAGACAACGTAGGTATAGTTATCAGAACCAAATCATTATCTTACTTTAGAGGAAAAATTTTTAATTAACATATAACCACTATCTTCATACTCTTTATTAAGACTTCAACTCCTTAATTTTTTTTTTTTTTGAAGGGTTTTAATTGAAATCATACTGAGTCCTTTCGATACTTTTTGGTTGTTTATGAGTTTGGAGACTCTAATTTGGAGTTTATCTTTCATACATTACTTTTACTAAACAAAAATTTCCTAAAGTCTGGTCCTTATGATTAAGAGTCTCTAAAACATCCGGAAGGTTAACAACTCAAAGTGGTTAGGACTTTTACTAAGTAAAATGATTTTGGAGACTCTTGTTTAAGACTAAATAATATAATTTGTACAGAGAGTTGAGCTTATAGAATAGAAAGAGAGACTTTTACTTTGAACTGAGGACCATCAGCCACGAAACGAGATTCTGTACGCATGACTTAATCTTGGACGTAAAATTGTTCTAGACCCCGATACGTACACGTGTGTTTCCAGACCCTTCGTGACCAGGTCCGATTCACCTAGGTCTGACGTCCAGTAGAGTCCTGGAGCCGTCATCGTTAAGACACGTTTCTTCCTTGACTCCGGTACACTTAACGAGTAACAACAACAATGAGTGAGTGATTCAGTACAGACTGAGAAACGTTGGGGTACCTGACGTCGTGCGATCCGAAGGGACAGGAAGTGGCAGAGGGTCTCAAACAAGTTTGGGTACAGGTAACTCAGCCACTACGATAGGTTGGTAGAGTAGGAGACAGTGAGGGAAGAGGACGGGAGTCAGAAAGGGTCGTAGTCCCAGAAAAGGTTACTCAACCGAGGAGTGTAGTCCACGGGTTTCATGACCTCGAAGTCGAAGTCGTAGTCGGGAAGGTTACTTATAAGTCCCAGCTAAAGGAAATCCTAACTGACTAAATTAACGGAACGACAGGTTCCCTGCGAGTTCTCAGAAGAGGACGAGGTATTAAGTCTTCGTAATTAAGAAACTGAACCTTGAGTCGTTTTCAACGAAAGAATTTTACTCCGGGAATTTTATTCTTGTATGGTCGGAAATGAAGTAGACACAATTCCAGTCGTAAGTAAACCTCCAAGTGTCAGAGTCTCTATAAAGTACACAAATCTCTTTGTCTGTAGAAAAAGGGATAGTACGGGAACCGCCCCGTCACTGATGGGTCGCAATGCAACACACTTCGAGATCGTACCTGTCGATCCTGACTCGTGTCCGGGTGTGTGGGTAGACCTGTCGTCCACTCTCTGGAAGGACGAGACTTTACTTACTTCTCCTTGCGTGACATGGGCGAGAACCGCCCTTGTGGTCACTATCACCCTTTGTTACACGAATCCGACCTTTGTAAAAGAGAAAAGTTTGATATCCGAGTTGAGAAAATTTCTTTGAAGAGATTGTATTTGTCAGGACAATCCTGTGTACTTAACAGTTCCAATTGTTCGATTGGTTGTCTAGATAAAAGGGGAAAAGTGGTAAGTTCCCCGAAGGGACCCCCGAGTCTCTCATTTCTTAGACGGACGTTGCATCCTCTGGGCCCGAGTTAGGGACCCAGACCTTCTAGGGGACCCCTTCCTTTACCGGGCGAGGTCATAAGAACGGACCTCTTAGGGTACCTGTCTCCTCGGACCGTCCGATTCCATATACCTCAACCCTTCTCCACCTTTACTGAATCTCTGATTTTTGTTGTTCTCGTTGCTTCGTCTCCGGTTGTCCTTCATAATACGTTGTGTTGCGTGACTCTTTATATCATTCTTCAGTGAGACCAATCTGTCCGACCTCCCCTAAACACTTCGTTTACAGTGAATGTCATTCTGTCAGAGCGTAGTTTGATATATAATACTACTTATCAAAATATAGGACTGTTGTGTAAGGTTTCAGTGGAAAGAGTAAATACGAGATTTTTAAGTATGAACCCTTAAAGTTAAACGGATTCTTTTATCTCTTGGTAATAAATCCCAACTCGTCCAGGTAAGACATCGTTCCCTACCGACAACCCCAGTAGAAGGGTGTTCTACTCCTCGACTTTTTGGGGTAGTCACTAAAAATAGCGTGGAGTTCGGACGAAAAACAGTGTTTGGAACGACGAGAACCCCTATGAACTATTTTGTCATACTTTATGTCGATCATGGTGCGATCGGTCCTGGATCGTGTAGGTGTCGTAAATCGTTAAATAAAAGATTTTAGTTTAGGTCAACTCAAATCAGGTCTAGATCGTCAGGACCCGACAGGAAAATTGAGTAACTGACCCACGGAAACCCGTTCAGAGCATTATTTAGAGATCCAGAGTGAAAGAGTAACATTTTTCCGCTAATATTAGTGAACAAGTGTTCCTACTACTTTTTTATAATCCACCTTATACGTTTTCTCGGTTAGGGTCAGAGACCGGAATCTCCCACACACACACGGATTGACGAGTCTGCACAGACTGAGAAACACTGGTGTGTACCTGACGTAAGGGGATCCGGGAGACAGGTACCCTAAAGGTTCCGTTCTTATGACCTCACCCAATGGTAGAGGAAGAGGAACCCTAGAAGACTTGGGTTCCTAGCTGTGGATGGAGGATACAGAGGACGTAACGTTCGATTAAGAAATGGGGACTCAGTGGACCCTTCGGGGTTATAAATAAAAATAAATAAATAAACCGACACGACCCAGAATCAACACCGGACACCTTAGATCAAGGAATCGGTCCTTATCTTGGGTCCGGGGGAGGTAACCCTCACGACTCAGAATCGGTAACCTGGTGGTCCTTGGTTTCGTCTGTTATTTTGACTAACCAAATAAGTACTAGGAACGAAGGTTCCAGTTCGTTTCAACACTCAACCTCACGGATAAACTAGGTGATATGATATAGTGTTGGTCTACTGGAAATTCCTAAGACGGTTTTATTTTTGAAGGAAATTTAGTGAAAGACAAAAACCAGACTTGTAACCACTACTCAAGGAAAACATTTAGGTAATATGAACTGGAGTGAGTCTGTTTCTTGTACACTACTTGGTTCCGTAGATACGTCTGTGAAGGGGTAAGACAGTCCTTCTAGACTGAAAACCGGAGATAAATAAGTAGATATTTCACCCTTCAAGTTAGTTCATCCACTGGTCAGTGGAGATGTCCAAATTAAGAAACTTGTTGTAAAATACCATCACTCTAATATATATTACTGAGACAACAGTCTTTATACAAAAGTAAAACGAAATACCAAAAGTAGAATGAATACCGAGCCTTTTGGGACTTACTGTCATAAACGTTAGAGACGAACAAAATCTATGACTTTGACTCTGAGTCTCTCCAAGTCACCGAACGGATTCCAGTGTGTCCTTTGCCCCTTGTCTCATTCTTACACCTACGTCTATTCGACTGGTTTTAAGAGAAGAGATGACCCACAGGGACCTTGAGTTGTAAGACCTTGGTAAACAAATTCTTATAAAATATTAAAATTCATTCGACGAGACGAAAAAAATATTAAAAACGTATAGGGAAGGACAGTTCCACTGCGACGGTAAAAGAGACGATAGTTATACGAATGGAGACTGTCCGTGGAGAGAGGTTAGAAGACAAATATGACGACACCTAAATTTATGTCTTCAACAGTCTTTGCAAACTTCTTATTACCTAGACCCTCCGCCAAGGGACTCGAAGAGGATCTCATTTCACGTGTCTGAGTCTGAGGAGGTATGGAAGGAGCTCCTCCGAGTCTGTAAGTAAAAGTAAGGAACTACAAGTCTTATTTAATCTAAGCACCTACCCCTTGAGGACCACCTACTCCAAAAAAACCTTTTACTAACCCGGACCCCAGCAAACGAAATAAAACAATCACGAGAGGGAAGAAACCTGTGTGATCTGATATTCGAGTAGTGTTGAATAGACAGTCAGTGCAGAAAGGGAGAGGACGGTCCGTGCCTCTGTCGTATACGAATAAATAAGTGAGTAAGTGAGTTGCATGTATAAAAGTCTCAGTCGATGTGCGGTCTGTGATACTTTCTATAACTTCTACGCACCTGATTTTCCTCTGGGTCTATGACTGAAGTTTGATCGACGTTAACCGAGTCTACCATTTCTTAGACGGACAGTACGTCCTATTGGTCCAAACTCGGGACCAAACTCTTATAGGGGACCTCTTCCCTTCCTGATGAGTGAGGTCATAAGAACGGATCTCTTAAGACACCTGTCTCCTCGGACCATCCGATGTCGGGTACCCTAACTTTCCTCCGCCTGTGCTGACTCACTGATTGTGAAAGGGAAAGGCCTTTCTTTTTATCCGTGTTTTTTTTCTTTACCTGAGAGACGTATGTCTACGACTTCGACGTCGAGGTTATCAAACCGGTGGACTACCTTTCTCGACTGAGTGACCTTTTCTGGTCTACGACCCTTTCTCACTTCCGCTTTCCCCTTCCCTCACCGTCTCCAACTCTACCAATCCATCGTGACAGCTGAGTTACCTGTCCCCAAACTCGTTTGAGGCCCTCAGTCACTTCCTGTCTCCTCTGACCGTGGGGTAAGGTACCCCAGTGTTTCTCGACCTGTACTGGATCACTGACTTGCCGTTGTTTTATCGATTTTATACAGAACTTTTGTGACCCCGCCGACGATTACGGAGTAGTTCTCTCAGAACGTAGAACGTGACTTTATTCACAAAAAGTCCTTGTGTTACGTTTCCTTTTACAAAGCCCGTCTTGTCCGTAGTACGCGTGTTTACCCTCTGGAGGCCCTTACTCCGACATACTAGACCTTGGTGTTAATTAAACTATAGTGATCTCACATTTGGTCGTCACACGACCGTTCGTTAGAGGGACTTTAGTTTTCGGAACTAAACGTCACAAACGACGATAGGTTCTCCGTTTAGGAGAGTGGTACCGGTTAAAGTTCGAGAGATGCGAAACTGTCGGTTGGTGGAACTTTTAAAGGACGTATAAATTGTTGACGGAGAACTCAACTCGAGGTTACCACACGAGTGGTAAATTTTTATTTATTTATTTAGTAACAGAGGTTTCTCTTATTTTGTTTCACCAGAGTATGAACGATAGGATATAAGACATCCTTCGGGTCACTGCATGAGACCAATATTGAGGGAGTCCTGGAATCAGAAACTGTGATACGGACGGGTGTTTCTATGTATTCCTTAAGGTGGGAGAAGAAAATGGGGAGTTTCGTTGTGTGAGTGTCGTAAATATTTGTATCCCTAAATATAACTTCTAAACTTCAAGTGGAACGTCCTTTCGTTTATTGGACCTTCATCTATGTCATTCAATGGACGTACACTTGCTCAAGGTAAGACTCTTGTACAAGCATTCAGGTTTTTTCAATCAGATCCATGGGTTGATTGTGTCAATTGATATATTATGACACGACATTATCCAAACATTATGAAAAGTGTGTTTGTTATGTAAATTTTATTTTCTGTCTCTTTCGTAGAAACTAGAATGCCATGTCATGGAACTCTTTATATCGTCACGTCATGTTGTCGACCGTATGTCCCCGACCGTAGATCACTTGTCTTGTCTTCTCAATGACTGCCTCCTCCCTCTCCCCCACCCTCTCCTATCTCGACTTCCCAGCAGTCGTTGTCCTCTACCTCCCGTGCGACGTTCCAGTGAGTCCTGAGTACACCTACCGTGTCCAAGACCAAAGAACAACTTCGTTCCACGTGCGAGGATAGAAACTTTCAAACGTTGAACTTCCAAGTGCACTCCCCCTGAATGACACATTAACTGGAACAAGAAATGTTCGGGTAACCGGAGGGACTGCTCACACGACCCGTGTAAAGAGATACGGGGGAGGTGACGGGGTGTGGAACGGGTAGAGAGTCGAGATTCCCATTTAATCTTGTTCTCCATAAAGACAACGAAGAGTGGTCGATCGTGATGTCTACGTTCTTAACACTTTCGTAAGAAGGGAAAGAGTACAGAAGGGGCCAGAGACATGGACCTTTCCACCAAAAAATTTTTTACCTCAAGGACCGACTATTTTTAATATACTGTGGAGTGAGTAATTCAGGTACTACAAATGTTCGTCATTTAAGAAAATAGGTGACAATGTAGTGAACTGAGACGATTTTCATGTTCCATCACTCATGGTTTGTTCTCTCACGTACCCGTACATTTTTGTGACATCTGGACTCACTTATAAACGATCTACGTGATGGGTGACAACCTGAGGATCTCTCCTAGAGTATTTTATTTTTCCGCCGGTACTCGAACCCCGAAGGGTCCGCCGCGATCACCATTTCTTAGGCAGACGGTTACGTCCCTTACATTCTCTACCTCCAAGGTAGGGACCCACCCCTTTTCGACGACGCCTTCCCGCACCGTTGGGCGAGGCCATAAGAACGGACCTCTTAGGGTACCTGTCTCCTCGGACCCCCCGGTGTCAGGTGTCCCAGTGTTTCTCAGATTGTCCTGACTTCGTTGAATCGTGTGACCCTGTCGACACTTGAATCGATCACGGACAGAGTAATTCGTGGTTTTTTCCCCAAAATAAATTAAAACAAGACCTGTATAGGACATTCTGTACTCTCTTTTGTGGTTTCCCCGTAAAGGTAAAATGAATAATATACTTCTCTACCCTGAGCTACCCGACTTTTTGTCCAAGAAACCGTCTTTCTTGAAACAAATTTTTTGAGTTCCGTCACGAGTCACTCTGCGAACTTACCGGTTAGTTGGCGACGAAACCCCGATTCTTTTAGTTAACCAAAGAGGTACTTGAAAGGTGTGAATCGTCTGGGTTTGTTCGTTCTACTTAAGGTTTATTTTTATTTCGCACGAACCCCTCCAGGGACCCGACACAAGGAGTCGGAACACGGAATCAAGGTCCGCTGTAAATACCCCGATAGACCCTTTTCCCCCTTCGAATCTCTAGACCGGCTACATGAGACCGAGGAAGGGTGATCCCGACACAGACCGCGAACGTGTGTGTGCCCACCGGAGAACGTGTGTGTAAAGAAGGCGTCCGCCTGTGCGAAGTGTGGCTCGCGTAACTCTTTTTCCCACGACACGAACCGCCGGCCTGGGGACTGCGCCCCGGTCCTGTCGCGTCAAGTCTACCTCAAAGGAGGCCGACCTCCTCGTTAGGAAAGATTTAATTTACGGTCCACACTTTGTCCGAAAGAAGAAACACGAAGAGCTGACACTTATTTGTCTTTAAGGACACGTTCACGTTCTATTAGGCGCGTATTAAGTAGGACCTCAAAGCAAAAGGTCTACAAGTCCGTGATCGCCTAAGGGTACAGAAGCCCCGAAACAAAGAACCTCTGTCGTGGTATCAGGTACGCCGGCCTAGGCTGAGGCCTAGACTGAGGTCCGTGCCGTCGGAGCGAGCGTCGGAGACGGACCGAAGGAGTGGAAGAGACCCCGAGGGGTGCAACCCGACGACAGACTCGCGGAGACGACAAACCGACGTACCTGAAATATCTGGTGAAAAAAGAAAAAACGAAATTTTCCGTTTGACTTGAATGGAAACATTTCCTTGACGAAAAAGAAATTGCACCTCCTAAACAGCAAAGGAGAAAGAGTGAGTGGACACCTTCTAGAGAAGGTTATAATTCTTCCCTGAAGACTTCAAAAATTCAAATAAGTAATAAAAAAAGTATTATCTTATTTTTTTCGATGCAGTGACCGAAAGAGGATGAGCGTATAAGACTCGTAGGACTCACAGTTCTTGACTGAGTAACCTTTTCTGGGACTACGACCCTCTCTAACTTCCGTCCTCCTCTTCCCCTACTGTCTCCTACTCTACCGACCTACCGTAGTGGCTGAACTACCTGTACTCAAACTCGTCCTCGACCCTACCTGTCCCTCCGGACCACACTACGTCAGGTACCCCAGTGTTTCTCAGCCCTGTGTTGACTCGTTGACTTGCCTTGACTTGACTCACAGTCCGTGTGGAGCCGTGGAGTGTACCAGTAAATGACTCAGAAAGTCCTACTGGTCGTAGTTTACGAATGAGGTACGACGAGTCGTAGGACAGGTGGGAAGATCTCTTGCTTGAACCCTGTCCTAGTCGCTTAAACGACTTCCGGCACACCTAAAATAAGACGACGGAGCCACGACGGATCGACACACTGGAGTCCTTCACTTCAATTGGATAGACACAAAGAAACAAGATTGGACATTGAACTCTCACAGTTCCCAACAATATTCCTAGTTTTCTTGTGGATATTTCACGGATTTCGTTACGGGCCGTCGTGATTTATAAAACGTTTACAAAAGACAACGATAAAATAGGACAAATCAGTCGTGACTTTGAACAGTAGACATAGGAGTAAAAAAGTCGATATTTTTAGGATATAGAACTTAGGGTATAGAATCTGGTACTCCTCGGACCCTTTACGTATTCACAATACAGACTTAAGTTCAGGACACCTGAAGTACGATCGGATATGGTAGGAAGAGAGACTGAAATGGAAGACATTTACTCTGAACCTTTAAGACATAATAAAGGTCCAACCGTTCCTTTCGTCGTCTTCTTGTCCGCCACAAGTCTTATAATAAAAGTGTTGAGATTGTAGACAGAGTAACCCAACCCGCAGATCAATAAGAAGATCGTAGACCCGTTAAATTTATTATTATAAAACAAACATAGTTTGTAGAAGCACGGAAAGGTTTCGTTCCAGCTAGGGTCACTTAAATTTGACGGAGCGGTGTAAAAAGTAATAAGGTGGACCTATAGAGTTCACAGAAAAGGTTCCCTGAGGGTGGATCATGTCAGTACGTCAAGTAGGAAGACCGTTGTTAATAGCTATAGTCAAAACCGTAATGAGAGAGTTCCTGGTAAAGATTAGAAATTGAAGAGAGGGTGACCACTGGAAGCGTAAGGACTAAGACACGGTAAACAAAGGCTAAATGAGACTGAAAGATCGTTGGTCACGCACTTTACTAAGAGACATGTCTTTCAGACGACCTTTGGGTACCCCGGTAGATGGTAGTGGTGGGGGATGAACTTGACCAAAGTGAAAGTTGACCAAAAGCATACCTAGTTGTAACGGGTCTGATAGACGACGACGACGACGACGATTCGACGAAGTCAGCACAGGCTGAGACACGCTGGGGTATCTACCGTCGGGTGGTCCGAGGTGACAGGGACCCTAAGAGGTCCGTTCTTGTGACCTCACCCAACGGTAAAGGAAGAGGTCACGTACTTTCACTTTTCCCTTTCACTTCAGTGAGTCAACACGGATTGAGAATCGATGGGGTACCTGACGTCGGGTGGTCCGAGGAGGTAGGTACCCTAAAAGGTCCGTTCTCATGACCTCACCCCACGGTAGCGGAAGAGGGGGTTAAGATAGATGACGATACGTTTATCTTACATAGTCTTTATGAATCGAAATATGTTTTTTTTTAACAAGTGTCCTCAAACTTACTTTTAAGTGTTGTCAAAATACTAGAAATCAAATAAAGGTAACATAATTAATCTTTTGACCCCAGGTCTCTGTGAACCGTGTGACGGTCAGTGGGCGTCGAGAAGGTTGAACCGAAGGTTAAAGTCCAAGAGGGAAGCACTCACATGATAAGTGACTCCACGACCCAAATCGTACCCAAAGTAGTAAATTTTTACACTGTCTTACAAACTAAAGTACTTATTCCTTTCCCTCTTTAAGTTTTGGACATCTTTTCCCTTCTTTCCTCACCGACGAAAGAAAATATCTGTTTACTACTCCTTCTGACAGGAGTTGAGTATTTTATTTCTCCCCACCTCGGACACAGAACGTGTCGAACATTATGTCACAAGATGAAAGTTAGTGTGTGATGGGGTTATTTTAGTTTCTTCCCCTTAGACAACGTAGTGTGTCCCTTCAGGGAACTGGAGACCCTTACATCCTTCTGTCTTCCTCGGATCCTAAACCTCGGTCTACTTGGAGGAGGTAATACAAGAACGACGTTCAGTCACTTGAGACTCAAAGGGTGAATGAAGTACATATTTTCCATTCACACACGGAAGATTCAGCGAAGTCAAGTCAAGTCAAGTCAAGTCAACGAGTCAGCACAGGCTGAGAACGGTTGGGGTACTTAGCGTCGTGTGGTCCGGAGGGACAGGTAGTGGTAGAGGGCCTCAAGTGAGTCTGAGTGTAGGTAGCTCAGTCACTACGGTANGGGGAAGAGGAGGACAGGGGTTAGGGAGGGTCGTAGTCTCAGAAAAGGTTACTCAGTTGAGAAGTGTACTCCACCGGTTTCATGACCTCAAAGTCGAAATCGTAGTAAGGAAGGTTTCTTTAGGGTCCCGACTAGAGGAAGTCTTACCTGACCAACCTAGAGGAACGTCAGGTTCCCTGAAAGTTCTCACAAGAGATTGTAGTGTCAAGTTTTCGTAGTCAAGAAACCACGAGTCAAAAGAAATGTCAGGTTGAGAGTATAGGTATGTATTGGTGACCTTTTTGGTATCGGAATTGATCTGCCTATAAACAACCGTTTCATTACAGAGACGAAAAGTTATACGATAGATCCAATCAGTATTGAAAGGAAGGTTCCTCATTCGCAGAAAATTAAAGTACCGACGTCAGTGGTAGACGTCACTAAAACCTCGGGTCTTTCTATTTCAGACTGTGACAAAGGTGACAAAGGGGTAGATAAAGGGTACTTCACTACCCCCACAGATTGAGAAACGCTGGGATACTTGACATCGGACGGTCCGAGGAGACAGATACCCCTAAGAGGTCCGTTCTTATGACTTTACCCAACGGTACGGGAGGAGGTCCCCTGGAAGGGTTGGCTCCTTAGCTTGGGTTCAGAGAATGTAGAGGACGTGACCGTCCGTCAAAGAAATGGTGATCCCAGTGGACCCTTCGGGGTTTCTAAAATATATATATAGATGTATATATATACATTAAAATAGTATTTAGTGTCATAGTATTTTTAGGTACACACAACTCACAGGACACCCTTGGTCAATAGAACGATTACTACGATAGATTTTCCATAAAACGTCAGAAGTGGACTTTCAAGAACTTGTAATATATCCTTCCGTGTGTCTATTCGTCTTCAAGGAGATAAAGAACTTTAGGTCTGAGGAGGGACTCTCCAGTCCTGGTCTCGATGACCGACGTCAGGCGGTAAATACTACGAAAAGTGAATACACTACACTCCCGCCCAGGGTCGATTCCGCCGTTCTCTCCCTAAGTCATACCTTCGGGTCGTGGAACTTCTGCTCGACAGAGGGAGCCGAGAGTAACAGAAGTGGAAATAGTATTGGAGGACCACGAATGACCTCACACAGAGGTCCATGTAAGAGAAATAGAGTTTATGTCGGTTAAGTAGCGGACTTATAATTGTAACGGGAGCTGTGTTTTATAGTTCCCCTCTTTTGATTCTTCCACCTACCTCTTTCCTCTCTGTGTTGTTTGATGTCTCTCGACTGAAGAATGTGTTTTTTCCCGGGGACCTCCCTGTAAAATCTATCTTTAGATATCAGACCGTAGTTTCACTTGTATGTAGTAAAACATTAATTAAACCTCTCAACTCTTCTTTGTAATTCATAACTAAGGTTAATCGAAGCCCCCGATTTAATTAGCAAAAGAATGAACTTTTAAGAGTATATTACCGGGTCCTCATTCCCGTTTTGTCACGACCGTCATGCCTTAAGGGTCGAGTTTGTTAGGGAAGTGACCTAAAACGTTGACTAAAGGATTGACGGTCGGGTAAACTACTATAAAGAAGTACTTCCTGTTTTGGTGGACCCGTAAAATCCGGTACGACGCCGGTGTCTGGGTCCGTTTCCGGTCGTAAAAGTTTCAGTAAATTTTAGATCACCATAAACAATAAATATATTTTAATCGTGGACTCTTACTCACTAATAACGTCAATCTTCTAATACTTTGTGGGAAAGAATGAAAAATCTGAGAAAGATATTTGGATATAACTCCCCTACTAGATACTTAGACCACAGAACTCCAGATGACCGGAATAAAACGGGGGACCATACTTCGGGTGGGACGGGCCACTCCAGGGACGTCAAAGTGAGTAAGTCAAGATGTCGACTAGGAGTCCGGGCGACTGAAGTCGGTTGAGTCGCTCGGAAAAGTTCTGTGGAAATAAATACCAAATGTTGACGTGTACACAGAGGAGAAGATAAATGATCAGTTCCTAGAAAATGTGAATTGACAACAGTTCTGGTATCCAACCAGGGTCTGTATCTTTTATTCGTCTTTTAGGAATCGAAACAATTCGCCTTTTGTCTAAAAGAATTGTGAAAATTCCTACTACTAAAATATAATCCTTAGTTCGGTCTTTTGGTCTTATTTCTCCAAAATACATATATACGCACGTACATGCAATTCAACGGAGTCAACACAGACTGAGACACACTGGGATGCCCGGCATCATCGGACGGTCCGAAGAGGCAGGTACCCTAAGAGATTCGTTCTTATAACCTCATCTAACGGTACGAGAGGAGGTCCCCTAGGAGGGCTGGGTTCCTAGCTCGGGCCCGGAGAATACAGAGGGTGTAACCGTCCACCCAAGAATAACGTACTCTATAATTGAAGAACGGTGTAATTCTTTGTGGGAATTACTAGAAATTCCCTTTTGAGTTCTCAGTTCCTCTCTTACTCCCGTTACCAACGTTTGACCCACACTCATACGACCGAAGGGGAGGTCTAGACTTCGTGTCGGACATTCCCAGAACGAAGGAACCCGGACCCGGTGATCACCTCTGTCTCTCTGAAGGTCTCTTCCGTATCAAGATGGAGCTATCCCACGGGTTCCGCTTGTACCGTTACCGACTACCGTAAAGAACTCGGTCACCCGTACTCCGCCCCCCTCTGCCGAGACGAACAAAGACACATTAAATCTTTTTAAGTGGGTCTCAATGACTCTGGGTTCCTTTTGTGTCTTCTTGATTCGTCCGAATACCGGATCTTCCCCTGACCTCAACCGTACCCTCCGGTGTCTCGTACTCAGAGAACGTCGGGCTTCGTTATCGTTCTCATCGACGGTAGCCGGTCTCAGAGGATGGGGTATATTAGAAGATATAAGTGAATTTGTCCTTTAATTCTATTATGTTCTCTCTTCGAAATTGTAAAGAAAGATCCAGAGTAAAATAAACCTAGTGCGTGTTCTTTTTAATAAGTTATGAAAAAGGGTACTTTCGTTTTACCTCTCCTGTTCAATTTATAGATCTTTAGAAAAAGTTTTAATTGGAAACAAAATAATCTCTTTCTTTATACTACGTCTGTTTCGTTTATAGGTCCACTATCCAAATACAAAGGGAAGTACAATATTTTATTGATTTTCAGTTTTCCTACGACATACAGAGTCATATATTTCAACAAATTGAAACGACTGTCGGTACGACCTTTTAGTAGTCACACAAGTTCGTCCAAGAGTGGACACCTTGGCTGGCCCCGTCTGACTCTGGACACGGGACTCGCTGTCCGGTACTCGTCCCGATACGGTGAGTACTGGTTCACACGGAGAGAAGTGTTACCGTACTAAAATAAATAACCAAGTGTAGTCTCTGTTTTTCGTTCAAAAGAGTTCTTCCTCATCCTTAACTTGGATAACGATTTGAGAACTTGAATGGGTCCCGACTGTTAAATCGAGAGGCATTTAGGATCCTCTAAACTTTCCGTGAAAAGGAGGAAGAGGCATCTCACGTAAACTCCTCTAATGTCAACCGTAAGTCTCTCTTTTTACAAGGGTCGTCACGTTCACCCCTTTGGACACACACTGACACACAACTTTCAGATGTGTCGTATAGATTCTATGCATAGTATGAGAACACGATTCCCTGAATAACCCGTTAAGGTTGTCCTATATACGGACACCCCATACTTGGTCCTGGGTTTTCTAAGATTCCTG
Source organism: Capra ibex (assembly GCA_006410555.1). NCBI lineage: Eukaryota > Metazoa > Chordata > Mammalia > Artiodactyla > Bovidae > Capra > Capra ibex. The sequence goes on from SJYO01014747.1 coordinate 12,534,165, forward strand.
AGTGGTGATATACGAGGTCCCTGAGTTCAGGATTAATTTCAGACCTTTCCACCCAGGGGTTTCCGAGTTCAGGTCGGGTGTACCTTTGCGGGGATGAGACATTATGAAAGATGGGGGTGTCGTCAGTTCCATGGTCCTGTGCTGTGGACCTAAGTGATGAGTGCTCAGTTCGACACCTTCTTTTGTCTTCTCCTGTGAGTTATGTGGACACTCGGGGACCCTCGAGAGTCTATGGATAAGTCCTGATGTTTACTGACGGTAAGATTCCTTGTGGGGGTTTTAGATCAAAGATCCCTATTCTAAAGAGTCCTATCGAGATTCCTCGGTTGTGTCGAACTGTCTCTACCATGAGGTTTTGTCTGTCCTCTATCTAGAAGACTAGGGACTTGTTCCTCCCTGAACTCGGTAGGACCGCTACACTTAAATTTTAACTAATTACAGGGATGATCAGGAACAATACGATGTAACTATTACGAATACTAATAAGGTACTTGACAGTTAACAGATTGGACAAAACAGAGACCGGTCCAGTTGGTCGATGTTGTACCTCACGGTCGAGTTGTTTCTATATTTTGATGTCGGTTGGTGTCTTTTATAGTGTGTGGGAATCTACCTGTGGCGATATTCCTGAGGCTCCGAATTCTGATCGGTCTCCCCCTCCGGGTTATGGGGAGTGACGGGGTCAAGTCGTCCTTCATCGGTCTTTCTGGAGCTGCGGGATAAGGGTTTCTTAGCCCGGAGGGTAGAGAACTCCCCCCTTTCAATCCATCCATCTTATCCCTTTTCCTCAGGTTTTACCGCCACCGATCTTCTGTTCCTTCCCTTTTCGGGCGCTTTTATCTTGTTTTCTTCCAGGCTCCTGGTCTCACTCCTGGAGTCCATTTTGGTTGTTGTGAGGACCGACCGGGTTAAACGTGTCCTGTCCGGGTCCCTCTCTCTTTGTATGTTTGTCTTCTCGGTTTTGGTCGAGAGAGAGAGAGAGGACGCACGACCCCGCGAGAAGAGGAGCACAGAAACCTAGCTACACGGGAGTGTGGAACTTCTACCTAAAAGGACGATAGAAGATTTATTTTATCTCGACATTGTGACTCGACATTGTGACTAAACAGATTCTCGATATTGTACCAGGTAAGCTCGGGACTCTCGATATTGTACCAGACAGGTTCTGGACTCTCGACGTTGTACGGTTCCTCCGAAATTACAGGCAGTGAGGTTTAGAAACAACATTGCTCTGTTTCTTGGCTCCTTTTGTATGTGAACGCACTGTCCTCCTGAGTCTATTTAGTTTATGACTGAGTCTTGGTCCGTTTCGTTCTACTAACCAATTTTCTTTGGGTCTTCTTAGCGGGGTACTTTCACTAAGTTTGCTGGCACGGACACCCTGAGAGAGACTCGGACACACAGATAGGTACCCATGAAGTGAGAAAAAGGAGGATTGTTTGTGAAACGAAGTGACGACAAACAGAAACACCCTTAAGAAAAGGCGTAGCGGTTTCTCGGTTCAGAAGATTACCGAGACTAAGATGTGCGAAGGACGGTGATGGGTTGGAGTCAGAGACCCTTGGCTTCGGGACGAAGTTCGACGAAGTTCGACTCCGGTGGACTCTAGTTTCACTGACTTCTCCTCTCTCCTCGGTAGTTAGCCCAGAATTTTAACAAATATCACAGGAACTTTTTATCCTGTTTGTGTACTTGTTCTGTACTTTGGTGTAAGTACGTCTTCTTACACAGGATTTCTGAACTAAGTACAGTTCGTGAGTTTGTTGTAAGAATTTCGTGGTCTTACTTACCTATCTTAGTTTCCACCTACCTACCGATCTGTTGCGAAGTCCTCTGCTCTGGCAGTAGTGCCTTCATAAGACAACCTTACTTTAAGTAACAGGTAGACGACGGCCGCTCTTTTGGTACCCGGTATAAAGAATCACCATACGGATTAAAACTTGTTTACGTTCATAATATACTGATCCAATCCGTCATATACTACTGATTAGGAGAAATAAGGATACGTAATTTCAATAGTAAAACATCCGAGAACGGACCTTTTAGGGTACCTACCTCCTCGGACCATCCGAAGTCAGGTACCCCAGTGATTCTCAACCTGTGTTGATTCGGTTAAGTGAAAGTGAAGAGTGAAAGTACGTAAGCAACCTCTTCCTTTACCATTGGGTGAGGTCACAAGAACGGACCTCTTAGGGTCCCTGCCACCCGAAGGTAGATACCTCAGTGTGTCGTAGCCAGTGCTGACTTCGCTGAATCGTCGTCGTCGTTCCTTGACTCCCGTTAGTAAAATATAATATCTTTTGTTTTTACTATGACACGGGACAAAGGCTATAGTGATGTGATTTCAGAAGTGTACAGTGTTAGTTCTTTTGTTTTGTGGTTTTTGTAAATCGGGAGACTCTTGAGGCTCTATTTGGTTTCTATTGTCCCAGTGGAACTGACTAAGACAAAGGGGGTATTATTTGGGAACTGATGAAGGGTAGTTGAGTCCACCACATCACCACTTCTTAGGTGGACGGTCACATCCTCTGGACCAAGTTAGGGACCCAGTCCTTATAGGGGACCTCTTCCTTTACCGTTTGACGAGGTCATAAGAACGACCTTTAAATGACCTCCCGATCTCAGGTACTCCATCGTTTCTCAACCTGTGTTGACTAGTGCACACGCACCTGTGTATATGTGTGTGTGTGTGTGTATAGTGGTAGTTTATTTAGTCAACGAAAAAGAAAAAATGACACTTATCTGATTTTATTTATATAATTAGAACCTTTAAGTTGGTGAAAAGGAGATTTATGAATAAAAAAATTATTCTCTTCTAAAATCGGAAAAGGTTTTAGAATAAAAGAACTTATGTGACTTTTATTCACAAGGATTATAAAGACTGGAACTCTGAAGGAAAATGTCACTGAAGACTTCTAAAGTACTCTATCGGATGAACTCGTGTTGACTATTATTACGTAGGAAAAAGGATAGTCTCATAATAACCTATGTGTAATAAACATTCATGTTCGTTCCGAATATAAAATAAACTTATTCAGCCCGTACGAGTGATAATTCCTTGGTCCTTATACGAAGTATACATCTATAACATAGATATTTCATGAGATCCTTTTTAAGTAATTGAACTCGGGTTACAAATATTTTCGATGAGTCTTCACCATTTTTCTACAGTAAGGGACCGTCAAGTCCTTTTACTTATTTGCCCCACCACCCCCCACCCCCACCATACACGGGTCCCGTTTTCCTGCAGGTGGCGTGAGTCTCCATACGACCACATTCACTGTCTTCAGACACTCGATCAAGAACCAAAGACTTGAGTTATTTCGACTACACTGGTCGTTTTATGAAGACTGAGTATTTCCATATAGTATTTAAGTCCAGGAAAAATTTGAAGGTCTGTCTTTAATTGAAAATTATAGTATATATAGGGATGCAAGTCAAATCAAGTCGGTAAGTCAACACAAGCTGAGAAACCCTGGGGTACCTGACGTCGTGTGGTCCGAAGGGACAGGTAGTGGTTGAGGGCCTCGAACGAGTTTGAGTACAGGTAGTTCAGCCACTACGGTAGGTTGGTAAAGTAGGAGATAGAAGGGGAAGAGGAGGACGGAAGTTAGAAAGGGTCGTAGTCCCAGAAAAGATTTCTCAACCGACAAGCGTAGTCCACCGGTTTCATGACCTCAAAGTCGAAGTTGTAGTCAGGAAGGTTACTTATAAGTCCTGACTAAAGGAAATCCTAACTGACCAAACTAGAGGAACGTCAGGTTCCCTTGGAGTTCTCAGAAGAGGTTGTGGTGTCAATGACTATGTTTTTCATACATTCGTAATTAGTCGTGAAGAACAATGTAGATATAAAAATTTTGCATAAGTTCTTAGTATCATAGCTTAATTTCTAAAACATAATAATTCGTTGAAAACGTCGATTTAGGTAAACAACTACCGTCCTTTAACTGACGGTTTTCCTTAGTTTCTTCTTTTTTCGTTATAAACATGACGAAATTATACTGATTCTTTAAAATTTTTTGGTGTCCATCCGTTTTTTATTCCGTAAAAGTGGGTTCTATTTGGTTTATATCGTCCCAGTGGGACGGAACAAGACCTGGTGTTATTATTTTGGACGTGAGAAAGGATATTTAGACTTCAGGAAATGTTTTCGTAAAAGTAAGGACTTCGAAGGTGTCGACTACAGAGTACTATGGAGAACTGTAAACAATTTTATTATTAACACGTTCCTTTGCACAAAACAAAAAAAAACGGAACTTGTCTATTTATACACAACCTCCCCCTGTGCGCATATGGACACCGACTAAGTACAACTATATACCGTCTTCGGCAGTGTTATAACATTTTACTAATAGGAAATTATTTTTTAAAAATTTTTCTTTATTTCTGGTAAACTGTCACTTTCTTTTCTTTCTTTTATACACACACACACACGCACACACACACACACACACACGCACACACACACAACCTTTGTTCCTATAAACCCCTAAAAGGGAAAATTAAAGTCCATCGTGAAAATTCAAAAGACTTGGTACGGAAGACTTCAAACTGAGGGAATTCGAGTAAATACGTTAACGTTAGAGTTCATAAATAACTTAAATTCACCTTAGAGTTGTCAATAGGTGACACATTTTATCGATGGATCTTATTAAAACCTAATCTGACAAAAAGTAATATCTTTTGAAAATAAAAAAATGAATTTTTACAGAACGTTCATACAGTAATTTAATCTGTTACATTAAAATTTTTTTAGATATTTGGTGTTGATCTTTCTTAGTGACTATGTATATATATATATATTGTATAACTCTATATAAATTATTTATATATGACCATACGTATATCATATAGATATAGGACGATATATCTCTTATATATATTCCCTATATATAAAAATAAACCGTTTAAGTCTAACCACATGTAAATTTGTAACACAAATTTAAAAACGACATTATATAATCGGATAATAATTAAGTTAACATAGACTTTCAAAAAAAGGTGAGAAGTAATAAAATTCAATTTAAAGTTCTTTATCTTAACTACTCTGTCATAAGTGTCTCATAAACTTTGTATGACAGTTTAACAGGACGTATTTCTATTTCAAACATGGTCAGATGTCTTAAATGTCTTATAATACAAAGAGGTAGAAACGTAATATCCATAATCTTTACATTAAATAAAAAGATCAATGTTCCTTAGACAAAGTTATTTAATAACACCGTATTTGAAAAGTTACGATCATAAACTAACATAATATTTTTTGAAATTTCGTAAATACAAACCGGAATGAATACAGATAACAGTTTTAAATAATACTCATTTAAGAGAATGTAGTCAACTATCACAATCGTAAGTTTGAGAACTAATTATGGATTCTAAATTATAAAAGTTCGTATGAATGTCTTTAAAGTTGTATAAACGGTTATTTTTAAAATTGACGATGATTCATGTAACAGTAGGATAATAAATCCTTTTGTTAATAGAACACCTTATCTCGATTAGTTTTGGTGTACACACTTAAACGTTCAATAAGAAAGGATGACACATCTGGTTAACGGTGAACTTAAAATCGAGACTGCATATAATCCGGTATACATAAAAGATGTATATTTATGTGTTTAGTATTAGTCTCATTATGGTTCAGTTACGACTTAAAGTCAAGAGATCCGTAAATCGAAACATCAACCTCAGGTATAAACCCAATTTCCAGTACGCTCAATACCCTACCTCATTATTTATAATTGAGTTAAAGGACCAACGGGGAGAACATGATTTCTGGACAACTATTGACCAGTTGGATCTCCGTGGAACCACGAGATTATAAAGTCATTCCGTACTAGGGACAAGTAAGTAGGGTCCGATTGTGTCTGTTCGGTGAAATTGTACTTGGTCTACACCTCACGTACCGACCCCCGAAACTCGTCTCTAACGTGTAAGACCTCCAAACGAATTACCCCACAGGGTGACAAAATCTTTCCCGTCAATTAAAGGAACACCGTGATACGTTATATGGTGCTTTACGACCCTAAGACCCACCAAAAGAAAGAGACGGTAGGATACAGGTGTGTAAAGTATTTAATACTGAAATTAAATTTTTTTTTCTTTTTACACTGTCGACACCAGTTATTCAGTAGGTACACCATATGTTCAGTAAGTCTAAGTACAACCCGTACTTACACCGGGTCGAGTCCCTTATCCGAGTAAGTCACCCGAGAGGACCTTCGTACCCTGCTACTTGTCGCACACTTCTGGAGCTAATGCGTGACCGCGAAACTAAAACAAGGATCAGGGGATTCGCCAGGGGATTTTTCCGTTTAACCTAGAGTCTAACTTTACACTCTTCTTGGGGTCTCTGTGTGACTTTCCGCTCTAAGTTCATCAGTATGAACTGAATAACTACGGAGTGTGACTAATTAATTGTCTTTTTTATTTATATTTGATTAGTCTCCTCGGTTATACGACGTCGAAATTACTGTCAGAGCAGACACACACGAGCCAGCACAGGTTGTGACGTTTGGGTTCTTTACGTCGGGCGGTCCTAGAAGACAGGTACACTAAAGGGTCCGTTCTTATGACCTCACCCAACGGTAAAGGAAGAGGTACCCTAGAAGGACTGGGTCCCTAACTTGGGTGTAGAGGACATAACATCCTCCTAAGAAATGGTGACTCGATAGTCCCTTCAGGTTACTGTGTGTGTCTCCCGTAAAGATACCACTTTTTAAATCTCTTAGCACGAGGATGAACTACCCTTAAAACGTTTTTGTAAAATTGAACATCATAAAATTTTTTAGAAAAAGAAAAGAGAAATGAAATACCAAACAAGAATCATTCCCTATGTAATAAAGGAAAATCAAAATCGTCTTGAGGAACGAGATCCCCTCCCTAGTCATTTATAACGAAGAACGTAACCTTCGACTACAAATGAGGACGAAGGTTAGCTGTCCCAAACCCCTCAGAGACCTTGTCGGTGGGGTGGTGTGTGTGTGTGTGCGGAGGGGGTGTATGAGTCAGGAGATAGTGATGAACTGTAACTGGACCTTTCATGGTGTATGTAACAAGTGAGAATGTGTAAGATGTTCTACTCGATTCAAAAATTCAAGGAACTATTGGGAGCCCAATACTTTCAACAGTTCTATTCAAAAATGAACAGTTCAATCTTCTGAGAACTCTCAAGGAACCTGACGTTCCTCTAGTTTGGTCAGTTAGGAATTTCTTTAGTCAGGATTTATAGGTAACCTTCCTGACTACGATTTCGACTTTGAGATTATGAAACCGGTGGACTACACTTCTTGACTTAGTAATCTTTTCTGGGACTACAACCCTTTCTAACTTCCGTCCTCCTCTTCCCCTACTGTCTCCTACTCTACCAACCTACCGTAGTGACTGCCATACCTGTACTCAAACCCATTCGAGACCTACAACCACTACCTGTCCCTTCGGACCGCACGACATCAGGTATCCCAACACTTCTCCACCTGTACTGACTCGCTGACTTGACTAGTTCAATCCGAGAATTCGGACTATGGGTTCTACGAAGTTCTGTCTCAGGTACCGAAAAAGGTCTGAACGGGGAGTGGTGGACCACCTAGCCCGTAGAGGCAGTGTGAGGGCACCGAGGATTCTGAGAGGGAACGGACAGGATCTCGACAACGAGACCTTTCGGGAGAAAGAGAGACGACCTCGTGACACCACTTCGGGGCATGAGAGTCCTTGGGGTCTGCACCTAAGGGTTCCCGTGTGGAAAACCACGGTTCCGTAAACTGGGAACTTTTCAGGACTGACTTTACCACTGGAAGGGGGGTCTAGACTCGTACGAGTGGGAAAGACACCAAGGTGTGGTACGGGACCGGGATGGAGGGAGATGTCCGCGTGAGGAACGTTAAAAAGTCCGGTAAGGTGAGACGCCTGGACGACTTTAAGACCCATGAGAGTCGTCCCCGGTGTCACAATCTCAACCGGCGAGGGGTATAGGATACCCTACCCCCGGGGGACCGCTAGCAATCTAGCGAGAGTGGTGGTCTGAAGGGACGGACGAGAGCCACTCAACTGAAGGTTAAGTCAAACCATAGAGTGGATATTGTGTCGTGCGTAAACAATCGTATAAAAGTAATGAAAGACCTCTCACAAGAGATGTTCAGGTCTGGTACAGAATTAATAGAAACATAAAGGTCCCGGTTTGGGGTACTATAGTGAATATTCTACTAGGTCTTCCTAGGAACTTCAGACAGAAATTTGAAGACCGAAATTAGACGATCGTACCAATTGGAGGCGGAGCCTTGAGGTTCCCACCTCATACTCCCGGAATTATAAGAGAAGTGTCGACGAAATATAATCTCAAGTAACGTATGGACAATCAGTTCTCTTGTCGTTTGGATGAGAGTATTCCAAATCGTATTGTAGGACGGATAGATATTTTACTGCTTAATTTTGTTGTCATAATACAGCAAGGGTACAAACCGGATAATGCCTATGATACACTCTCTCTTGTCACTTTACATAGGATTTCGTAATGAATTTATTGAGTCAATAACTAGTTATTCAAATAATAATTCACTTTACGAAATATTTAATCGAAACATTAACTCATAACAACGACAAAAAAATTCTCGATAAAGTTTTTATGACCTCTTCCTTTGTCGTCGGGTGAAGTAATGAGATCGGGCCCTTTAGGGTACCTGTCTCCTCGGACCACCCGATGTCAGGTACGCCAGTGTCCTCACCCTGTACTGAATCGTTGATTTGGTGGTCATAAAACAAGTTTATCTCTTTTCCTTCGATGTATAACAAATAAGTCAGTCTTTCCAAAACAGAAAAACAAACATGGAAAACAATTCACAGTCGGAGAGGTGCGATCCCTTTGTTCCCACTTACTAAGTCTTGGTTGGAGTAAGGATCCTCTCACCCTCTGGCCAATCTTTTGGTCCTGTAATACGGTGGTACACGCGTCCACTTACTTTCTTCCGTTCTCCTCGTTTTTGGGTCCGGACCCACCAGTCTTCACTGTAACTCAATTTAGAAACTTCACACTGTCCTACTTTTAGACCGTGAACCTTTTTGTTGTCGGTCGAACCTCCTTCAGGTTTAAAGGTTCTGACGACCAGGTTTGATATGTAGAGGGTCCACTGAGATGGCATGGGTTTCGTTCAATTTAGTCCCGTTTATAATTCGTTGTTCTCTCGAGGAGATGGTACGCAGACGGACTGAAGTTCCTAGGACGTCCACCGACGTGGTTTTGATGGAGACGAAAAATTTTAAATAAATAAACCGACGTAGTCCAGAATCAACGCCGTACGCCCGAAGTAACGGGACGTCTAGAATCAAGGGGCTTGTCCCTGACTTGAGTACAAGGGACTTAACGTTCCGTCTGAGTGTTTGTGACCTGGTGCTTCAGGGGTGTTGATGGGAATCTGGAACTCCTTTGATTTCTTCTTTAGTAGAACTTTTCGTGGGAAAAATTATCTATGATAAAGATAAACATAATAGGACCCCATTTTCGTGATCATTCATAAAGACATACGTAATAAAGCGGACGTACCATGTTAATCTAGTACATCTGTTGACGGTCGTCCTAGTCCCGAACTTGGGTCCGGACAGACTAGGGTTTCGGTCACAAAACTCTGACGTTTGACACGACGGAGGACGATCACTTACGACGGAGGACGAGAGAGAGCAAGTTACGTATAAGTTTCTAGTCACACAATTTTTTAATTCAGTTCCACAAATTTATGTATGAATTATAAATTTATTCTATCCGGAATTATAAATTTAACTTTGTCCGGATTTGAAAAATTATGAACCCAGACCTTCCGGTACCAGGTACCCTAACGTTACGCAGTCTGCTGAATCGTTGAGTTGTTGTCGTTGTTGAACTAAATATAACACTAAATTAGAGTTTATATGAACGACATTTATTCAGTCCTTTTGTATAGTAGATTTAGGATGATCACAAACTCTTGAAATCGATACAGTTACACTGTGTTATTCTTTCTTTGTAAACCCCCGAAGGGACCACCGAATTACCATTTCTAAGGTGGCCGGTTACGTCCTCTGTACCCAAGGTAGGGACTAGGTCCTTCCAAAGTGCACGACACACGCTTCGTTGACTTGGGCACGTGGTGTTGGTAATTCGGATAGGAGACCTCGGACGCTCAACGTGGAGGACTTCGGGCGTGTGGGATCTCGGGTATCTTGGGATTGAGGACTCGTGTGCGAACATACGTCCTGAAATTCTGGACGCATGAATGACATGAATTACATGTCATGTATGACATAGCGACCGAAAAGTAGCTATACGAAACATTATAAGAAATATTATTTGATCATTTACATTCATTTATAAATGGACTCAAAACACTCAACAATATCTTTTAATAGTTTGGACTCCTCCTTCACCACCTTTGAAGTAAATCAAAAATAAATGAAACTGGATTGGTAGAGTAAAACCCTTATATAAGGTTCCTATGTACCGGTTTTTATACTTTAGGCATAAGTAACGTCGGATAAACGTTATCGTTTTGTGACCATTGAAGAGTTCACAAGTAGTAATCGTCGTTATTTGGTATACTACACACCTCATGTTTCCTAGTACTTTTCCTTACTCCTGAGAAGAGACAGGACCACCCTCTATTAGAGACCCTATACAACGACTTACCTTTCTGTTTCACTTCTGTGTAATGGTACACATTTTCTCTATCGGTTGCCTTTATACGAAGGTTATATGAATTTGTTGTATATGTATAAAATAAAATAATAGTGTCTTGTATAATTTATATTTTATTACTTTTCTAAAATTTTTAGAATTTTAATGGTGGAAACCCTTCCATCTCTTTACCTACTTGCCTTGTCTCTCCCTGACCTGAAGAGCCTTATAAGAAAGGAAACCTCTAAGTTGAAACTTTAGTGAATTATAAAACATATTAACATTTTCGCCTGTCGTTTTTTCACATAGTTAAACCACTGTATTAGTGGGTCGTTTTAAATCAATAAACTGATAAGTAGGGATACTTAACTTAAGAATTGTCCACATGTCTTTTATAACTACCACCATTACAAATATGATATTAAAACTCGACAACGGACACGGAGAAACTTATTTTGTCTACTCTTTAGCACAGTCAAAGAAACTATTCACCCTAAAAACCATACCCATGTGACCATATAACTACGCCAATTCTTTTAACAAGCACCAAGACTTATACTTAACCGTCATAGTCATACTTAAGTACTTCATAAAATAAAATTTTTGTAAAGTATCGAGTAAGTGACTTTTTGTCATCTTTTGGTACTGAATAAGTCATCGTTCCTCATGGGATCGAGAAGTATACACCAGAGATTTATCGTTTGGTCTCAAGGAACCTAATTTCGGAATAATTCTTATTGTTTTGGATTCTCCATATGTGTGTGTGTGTGTGTGTGTGTGTGTGTGTGTGTGGTATATTCCCCCTGTATTAACGTCCATATTTTTTAATAGAAATTTTTGGTACTCTCCTATAGGAATTGTTTAATACCGTTGTTATAAAATCATTCTTTACGAAATGGTTTCAATTGAAATTTTTAAACTTATCTGATTTTTTAATATAAAACACATCAGTCTTTGGTCGATAAATTAAGTTTTAATATTTCTATATGGAATTTTATACCTAATGATTAGATGTGTACCATTCTAATACTCATCAAAAATAGACGAAGAAAAACCAATCTCCGTGAAAAGTACATACACATATATACACACACACACACACACACACACAGACAGACAGACAGACAGACAGACAGACAGACAGAGATACCGCGTTAGTCAATTGTGTAAGTCAACAATTGGTTTTCCGACCACCAAACTCGGGTGGGTCCCTACACTGAGTGGAAACCCAAAGGAAACATCGAGTCACCATTTTTTGGGTGGATGGTTAAGTCCTCTACGTCCAAGCTAAGGACCCAACCCTTCTAGGGGACCTTTTCCTTTACCAATGGGTGAGGTTATAAGAAGGGACCTCTTAGAGGTACCTGTCTCCTCGGACCACCCGATGTCAGGTACCCCCACCGTTTCTCAACCTGCACTGACTCGCTGATTGCGAAAGTGTGAAAGTGTACATCTAGTACAGCTCTTTTTCATTTGGTTTTATTATCTGTATTAAAAATTTCTGTAAAAATAACTTAAAACAAGGAACAGAAAAGAATCGAGGAAAGAGGACCCAGGACCACGTGCGTTCCAAGACAAACACGGGAGGGCCGTAGACAAAGGGGTCAGGACACATTCAAGACCACCGAGGTACCACCCAATTGCCGCTGGAGGAGGTTCTCCCGAATACGGTGTGGGTCCAGACGACGTGGGTCTCGGGGACGGGGGAGTCGTCAGGTGACGACTGGACGTGGAGGAGTCCTCTGTGGGTTTGTGTCAAGACAGAGTCAGAGACACCCCAGAGACCCAGGACCACACGTCTTCCATACCAACTCGGGAGACTCGTAGAGACCGCCCATACCCCGACTAAGATTTACACTAGAGCGGGAAAGAGGGCAGAATGGAAGTGTGTGATCGTTTCATTACGAGTATTAAGAGGTTCGGTCCGAAGTTTTCATGTTCTTGGTTCTTGAAGGTCTACAAGTTCGACCTAAAATTTTTCCGTTTTGGCTCTCTAGTTTAACGCTTGTAGGTGACCTAATAGCTTTTTCGTTCCCTCAAGGTCTTTTTGTAGATGAAGACGAAATAACTGATACGGTTTCGGAAACTGACACACCTAGTGTTGTTTGATACCTTTTAAGACTTTCTGTACCCTTATGGTCTGGTGGACTGGACGGAGGACTCTTTAGACATACGTCCAGTCCTTCGTTGTCAATCTTGACCTGTACCTTGTTGTCTGACCAAGGTTTTGTCCTTTCCTCATACAGTTCCGACATATAACAGTGGGACGAATAAATTGAATATACGTCTCATGTAGTACACTTTACGACCTGACCTACTTTGTGTTCGACCTTAGTTCTAACGACCCTCTTTATAGTTATTAGAGTCTATACGTCTACTGTGGTGGGAATACGGTCTTTCACTTCTTCTTGATTTATCGGTGAACTACTTTCACTTTCTCCTCTCACTTTTTCAACCGAATTTTGAGTTGTAAGTCTTTTGATTCTAGTACCGTAGACCAGGGTAGTGAAGTACCCTTTATCTGCCCCTTTGTCACAGTCTGAAATAAAAACCCCCGAGGTTTTAGTGACGTCTACCACTGACGTCGGTACTTCAGTTTTCTGTGAACGAGTAACCTTCTTTTCAATACTGGTTGTATCGAATAATTTTTCGTCTCTGTAATGAAACGGTTGTGTCAAGAAAAATCAGTTCCGATACCAAAAAGGTATACCAAATAGGAAAAGTATACGTACACTCTCAACCTGATATTTCTTTCGACTCCCGGTTTTTTACATACGAAAACTTGACACTACAACCTCTTCTGAGAACTCTCAGGAAACCTGACGTTTCTCTAGGTTGGTCAGGTAGGATTTCCTTTAGTCAGGACTTACAAGTAACCTTCCTGACTACGACTTCGACTTTGAGGTTATGAAACCGGTGGACTACACTTCTCGATTGAGTAAACTTTTCCGGGACTACGACCCTTTCTAACTTCCGTCCTCCTCTTCCCCTACTATCTCTTACTCTACCAACCTACTGTAGTGACTGAGTTACCTGTACTCAAACTCATTTGAGACCCTCAACCACTACCTGTCCCTCCGGACTACCCGACGCCAAGTACCCCAGCGTTTCTCAGGCTGTGGTGACTCGCTGACTTGCCTCGACTTGAACACCATGAAGACACCAAGACGAGTGTTGTCGGATAGGTGTTCTTTCTGTAATAAATAAAGAGGATCTTAGAGTTGGTACTAATTAGACAGAATGTTCTGACACGATGAAGTACGTGCACCAGGGTCCAGAGGTGAGGTGAATCCATGGATCTTGCGGTGGGACGACCAGAGGGCCCCTCAAGACCCGAGGGATTGGGACCTCTTCCACTGAGTGTGGAGACAAAACGTAATCGACATCTTTGAATCGGGGTAAAGAATGAACAGGTTTGGAGTCAAAGGAGTAAAAGTTTTTCTCTGACGTTGGACTACACTTCTACCCCAAAAGACAGTTCGTACCAACACACGATTCAGGGAAGTCAGCACAGGCTGAGAAACACTGGGGTACCAGACATCGCGTCGTCCGAGGAGACAGGTACCCCAAGAGGTCCGTTCTTATGACCTCACCCAACGGCACGGAAGGAGGTCCCCTAGAAGGGTTGGGTCCCTAGTTTGGGGGTAGAGAATTCAGAGGACGTCACCGTCTACTTAAGAAATGATGATCGCGGTGGACCATGTTTCATGTATGACTGATATGACAGTAAGAACCGAAGTTTCACTCTTGTCCTCTCGTAAATCGTGTCGGTGGGACTGGTCGACAATCGACTCGTTTCACAGTGGTGCTGTGACTTTCACTTCTGATGACTCTTTACGGTTTCGATCTCACTCACTTTCACTTCAGCGAGTCAGCACAGACTGAGAAACACTGGGGTACATGACATCGGGAGGTCCGGGGAGACAGGTACCCTAAGAGGTCCGTTCTTATGACCTCACCCAACGGTAAAGGAAGAGGTCCCCTAGAAGGGCTGGGTCCCTAGTTTGGGTCCAGAGGACGTAACGTCCGTCTGCGAAATTGGAGACGTGGTGGTCCCTCCGGGGTTTCGATCTCCTTCCCATTAAAAAGAATCGTGTTACCGTCTTGACGAAAGGATGAAAACACTTGGTCATGATATACCGTGTGGTGGGTCACACTCATACATATGTGTGTACATACACATTCGTGTGTAAAAACTGGTTCGTAGTGTGAGAGTAGATTTCTATGGTTCATCGTGTCGGGTTTTTTTAAAAACTTTTTTTTGTCGTGTTTACATAATGGAATGTCTGTCTTTCAGTCTCCAGACTGTACCGAGAGTGACCCGATTTTAGTTCCACAGTCATCTCGACACAACGAAAGACCTCTAAATCCCCTGTTAGGGGAAACAACGAAAAAGGTCGAAGATCTCCGGGGGACGTAAGGGAGCACATACCGGTAAAGGTAAAAGTCTCGATCGTCAGTGTTAAGACTGACAAAAACGGAGGCCAAAAGAGTAATTTCTTGGGAAGACCTATGTCACCCAGGTGGGACCATTAGGTAGAGGAATAAACTCCAGTAGACCAATCGTTGAAATTAGGTCAGTGTTGGAATTAAAGGGCAACAGTACACTGTCTGTCATAAGTGTCCACAGTCCTTAATCTTGAACCCGTAGAACATCCTCAACAGTCATTTGGACGGTGTGTTAATGAAGAGGTGGTGGTATGTCAATGTCGAAATTTTCGCGGGGAAATTCATGAACTGGTGACTCTCCAAAGTAGGTAGAAAGGTCGTCGTCGACAGAAATTGGAGGGAAGATTGAGGGAGGGGTATTATAACGTAGGTCGTGGTGGGTCTCACTTACATACTGGTGTGCATACACATTCCTGTGAAAAAAAACGGGTTCGTAGTGCCAGAGAATAGATTTCTAGGGTGTATAGTACGTCGCTCTGTTTTTTTATTTATTTATTCTTGTTATTCAATTTTTTATTTCGATGAAGGTGTGAAGGGAAGACGAAAGTAGGATATAGTCCACTTTTCAACCTCCGGTCACTATTCTTTTTAAATGGATGCATTCCTTGTGAACTGGGGTAGTGTTGTATTCGTTTTTATTTTGTGCCGGTTGGATGACGTACCGGAGACGGGTCTCTCGGTCTGTTAGACGAACACCATTGTCTTGGACTATTTTTTAACTGTCGTGCAGTGGATCCATACTAACGAGTCTCTTTTGTAAGGAAAGTATTATTAGAATAATCCTGTTCTCTCACCTATAAAAACAGAAAGGAAACATTCCTCGTTAAATAAAAAATACCATCCTTTTCCTTTATTTAAAAGGACTTTACCAAGGAACCACCCAGCCCTAGGTGCGTCGAGTAAGACGCAAATATCTATTCTTTTTCCAGTTGACTTACAATGGAGAAATACCGCTCCGTCAATCTCCGACGTGGTGCACCACGCCCCTTCCTCGATCAACCCTTTAAGTCTCCTAGAAGATGAAAGGAACTCTCTGACCATACTCCCCACTAAGACACGGTCCCCGACAGTCCCCTTTGTGGAGACGTAGTGGACAGTGTTCCGTAAACAAAACCACCACCCTAAATTATAAGACATCCTCTAATCCTGTATAACAAAAGCAGTGAACACGTTTTGTATGTCTACTAAAAAGTTCATGCACAAACTGTCTAAGGTTTCCTCGACACGCACACAGGGACTAGTTACTGAAGGAGGACACAAGGACTCCGGTCCCGTTGTAGACGGAGGTCCCGGATAAGTCCTCTCTTATGCAAAGTCTGAGTACATTTTGTCGTTAGTCGAGAGTGAACTCTCACAGGAATGTAAGGATTACTGTGAAGAGTAAACGAATGGTTTATAAATTAATCAGTTATGGTACGTGTCCTGGGATGTAATGATCTGGATATCTTCTGGGACGGGAATTTTCCAAATTAAAGATTATCTCTGTCCTTCCTCCCAATTGAGTCATGGGTAACTCATAGAAAGTATACGATTGAGTATTGATGACTTTTAGATTATCCCTCTCATGGTTCTCTCCTGTAATTATAAAGCACTCGTGGATATTACCAGGTCTGTTATATAATTCGTAGTTTGTTATAAAAAGAGTTAAAATAGGAACAATTATAAAATAGAGGAAAAAGAAAAGTCCAAACTTATGACTCTTAGTTTCTCTAGAACCGTTATTTTCCGACAAAGTTTTAGGTTTGGGTCTAGTACACCAGTGTCGACCTCTTCCTTCTTCCACCCCACCCTCTCCTTCCATCCCTACCTTACCCTCCGCCCTTACTCGTCTTTCTCGAGGGTCTCCTTCACGTCAACTTGACTCACAATCGGTCCCTGTCGTCTCTTTTCGTTCGGTATGCATCCGAGACTCCTGTTCCTTTTCCACTTCGGCGAGACCCGTCTGTCGTCACTGAGAGAGACATGGGTCGGGTACAAGAAAAATAAAATAATAATAAAAAATTAAATATATAAAATTAACCTCCGATTAATGAAATGTTATAACTCCACCAAAAACAGTACGTAACAGTATTTAGTAGAGACAAGTAAAGGTTCCGTTTGGTAAGTTATAGTCTCATTAGGTTCAGATACAGGGTTGGTCATTACGACTTCTTCGACTTCAACTTGTCAAGATACTTCTGGACGTTCTGGAAGATCTTGGTTGTAGGTTTTTTCTACAGAAAAAGTAATATCCCCTCACCTTACGTTTTCATCCTTCAGTACTTTGTGGACCTGATTGTCCGTTTAAACCGGAACCTCATGTCTTACTTCGTCCCGTTTCCGATTATCTCAAGACGGTTCTCTTGTGTGACCAGTATCGTTTGTGGGAGAAGGTTGTTGTGTTCTCTTCTGAGATGTGTACCTGTAGTGGTCTATCGCTCTAATCTGACTAATATAAGAAACGTCGGTTTCTACCTCTTCGAGATATGTCAGTTGATTTTGTTCTGGTCCTCTACTGACACCGAACCTAGTACTCGAGGAATAACGGTTTAAGTATGAATTTAATTTCTTTCACCTCTTTTGGTGATCTGGTAAGTTCATACTGGATTTAATTTAGGGAATACTGATATGTCACCTTCACTCTTTATCTAAATTCCCTAATCTAGACTATCTCACGAACTACTCGATACCCATCTCCAAGTACTGTAACATGTCTTCTGTCCTTAGTTCTAGTAGGGGTTCTTTTTCTTTATGTTTTTTCGTTTTACCGACAGACTCCTCCGGAATGTTTATCGACATTTTCCTTCCTTCACTTTTCGTTTCCTCTTTTCCTTTCAATATGGGTAAAATTACGTCTTAAGGTTTCTTATCGTTCCTCTCTATTCGTTCAGAAGGAGTCACTAGTTACGTTTCTTTATCTCCTTTTGTTGTCTTACCCTTTCTGATCTCTAGAGAAGTTCTTTTAATCTCTATGGTTCCCTTATAAAGTACGTTGCTACCCGAGTTATTTCCTGTCTATACTATACCTGGATTGTCTTCGTCTTCTATCATTCTTCTCCACCGTTCTTTTGTGTCTTCTTGACATGCTTTTTCTAGAAGTGTTAGGCCTATTAGTGCTACCACACTAGTGAGTGGATCTCGGTGGAAGTGTAGGACCTTACACTTCAGTTCACCCGGAATCCTTCGTAGTGATACTTGTTTTGATCACCTCCACTACCTTAAGGNCGTCTTAAGGTTTCTTATCGTTCCTCTCTATTCGTTCAGAAGGAGTCACTAGTTACGTTTCTTTATCTCCTTTTGTTGTCTTACCCTTTCTGATCTCTAGAGAAGTTCTTTTAATCTCTATGGTTCCCTTATAAAGTACGTTTCTACCCGAGTTATTTCCTGTCTATACTATACCTGGATTGTCTTCGTCTTCTATCATTCTTCTCCATCGTTCTTTTGTGTCTTCTTGACATGTTTTTTCT
The DNA here is from genome assembly GCA_006410555.1 of Capra ibex. Taxonomy (NCBI): domain Eukaryota; kingdom Metazoa; phylum Chordata; class Mammalia; order Artiodactyla; family Bovidae; genus Capra; species Capra ibex. The sequence continues at coordinate 12,552,702 of SJYO01014747.1, forward strand.
AGAAGTGTTAGGCCTTTTAGTGCTACCACACTAGTGAGTGGATCTCGGTGGAAGTGTAGGACCTTACACTTCAGTTCACCCGGAATCCTTCGTAGTGATACTTGTTTTGATCACCTCCACTACCTTAAGGTCAACTCGTTAAAGTTTAGGACTTTCTACTACGACACTTTCACGACGTGAGTTATACGGTCGTTTAAACCTTTTGAGCCGTCACCGGTGTCCTGACCTTTTCAGTCAAAAATAAGGTTAGGGTTTCTTTCCGTTACGGTTTCTTACGAGTTTGATGACGTGTTAACGTGAGTAGAGTGTGTGATCATTGACGATTCAGAGAAGTCAGCACAGACTGAGACACGCTGGGGTATCTGTCGTCGGGTGGTCTGAGGGGGCCGGGATCCTAAGAGGTTCGTTCTTGTGACCTTACCCAACGGTAAAGGAACAGGTTACGTACTTTCACTTTTAACTTTCTCTTCAGCGAGTCAGCAAAGGCTGAGAATCGCTGGGGTACCTAACGCCGGGTGGTCCGAGGAGGCAGGTACCCTAAAAGGTCCGTTCTCATGATCTGACCCCACGGTAACGAAAGAGGGTGGGTGATCATTTCATTACGAGTTTTAAAAGGTTTGGTCCGAAGTCGTTATGCACTTTGCACTTGAAGGTCTACAAGTCCGACCCAAATCTTTTCCGTCTCCTTGGTCTCTAGTTTAACGGTTGTGGACGACATAGTCCCTTTTTCGTTCTCTCAAGGTCTTCTTGTAGATAAAGACGCAATAACTGATACGGTTTCGGAAAGACTGATACACCTAGTGTTATTTGACCTTTTAAGACTTCCTCTACCCGTATGGTTTGGTAGACTGGACGGAGGACTCTTTAGACATACGTCCAGTCCTTCTTTGTCAATCTTGGTCTGCACCTTGTTGTCTGACTAAGGTTTATCATTTTCCTCATGCAATTCCGACATATAACAGTGGGACGAATAAATTGAATATACGTCTCATGTAGTACTCTTTAATACCCGACCTCCTTCGTGTCCGACCTTAGTTCTAACGGTCCTCCTTATAGTTAGTGGAGTCTATACGTCTACTGTGGTGGGAATACCGTCTTTCACTTCTCCTTGATTTCTCGGAGAACTACTTTCACTTTCTCGTCTCACTTTTTCAACCGAATTTCGAGTTGTAAGTCTTTTACTTCTAGTGCCGTAGACCAGGGTAGTGAAGTACCCTTTATCTACCCCTTTGTCTCCTTTGTCACCGACTGATAAAAAGACCGGAGGTTTTAGTGACGTCTACCATTAACGTCGGTACTTTAATTTTCTGTGAATGAGGAACCTTCCTTTCAATACTGGTTGGATCTATCGTATAATTTTTCGTCTCTAAAATGAAACGGTTGTTTACAAACAGATCAGTTCCGATACCAAAAAGGTCATCAGTACATTCCTACACTCTCAACCTGATATTTCTTTTGACTCACCGTTGCTGACTACGAAAACTTGAGCCACAACCTCTTCTGAGGACTCTCAGGGAACCTGACGTTCCTCTAGGTTGATCAGGTAGGATTTCCTCTAGTCAGGACCCACAAGTAACCTTCCTGACTACAACTTCGACTTATGAAACCGGTGGACTACGCTTCTCGACTGAGTAACCTTTTCTGGGACTAGGACCCTTTCTAACTCCCGTCCTCCTCTTCTTCTACTGTCTCCTACTCTACCGACCTACCGTAATGACTGAGTTACCTGTACCCAAACCCACCTGAGGTCCTCAACCACTACCTGTCCCTCCGGACCGTACGACACCCAGTACCCCAGTGTTTCTCAGTCTGTGCTGACTCGGGGACTTGACTTGACTTGACTTGACTGTACTTAGACGGTACCCACATGAACACAAGAGGTAGACTTGGGGGAGGGTGAAGGGAGGGGTAGGGTAGGGAGTCCCAGTCTGGTCACACGGCCGGGACTCGTGTGACAGAGTACGTAGTTTGGACCTGACCGTTAGACAAAGTGTATAATATTATATGTGTAAAGTTACGATAAGAGAGTCTAGTAGGGTGGGAGCGGAAGTACAAGAAAAATTACAACGTTTTTTTGATCACCTTCCCTCTTGAAGGAAAGAGGTGGTCTGCGACGGGTCAGAGTCTTTCCCTACGCTCCTTACCTAGTTGGGACCTACTTCCTGTGGATGGCAGCCACGGGTGGTGAGGGAAGGTCGTGAGAGAAACACTACCGCAAACACCAACGGCGAAGGAAGTGACACTAGAAAACAGGACGAAGACGACGGGAAGGGAACCGTCGGGGGTTCTCGTTCGTTGTCGGAAGACTGAGGTGCTGGAGACCGTGGCGGACGCAAGCCGAGAGGCGTCCACTGAAGATTTGGAGAGAAACCGAAGTGGAGGGTGAGGACTGAAGGTCTTTACAGACAAGACTGAAACTCATCGAGGGCACCCGAGAAGGAAGAATGTACAGGGACAAAGGGGTCAAGTTCAGACTTAAGGTAGAGTGGACCTGATGGCACCAGGCAAATATCGGGGCGAAAGACTAAGAAAAAAAAAAAAAAAACCTACGACTTTATGAAAAGAAAATTAATGTCAAGTAAAATATTGTTAAAATCTAAATGTCTTTTATACACCTCGTAAAGGTCATAAACGGTGTAGCTCAAAGAAGATAAACATTGAAATCTTTTCCAATGTAAATTTCTTGGTCATTAACTTTGTAAATTACTTGGTTATTAACTTCGTAATGATAATTACGTTCAGGTATGAGATAAGTTTAAAACTATCAAAAGTGGATTATAGATGAAAAAAGATAAGGTCCTTTGAGTGATGAAACGGTAGACGTAATGTAAATAAACAGTTGAGAAGAATTTGTAAAAAACCGATCTGTCAAGGAGTCTGAAAGACAATCACTAGTTCCCACCAGTCCGACACAAGTATGCGTAGAGAACGAGAAGACACTCGAGAGTACGTAGTAGTGACCACACGAAGGAGGAACAAAAGGTTCGTAGACTATCAAATACCACTTGCCACAGTCTAAGAACTAGAGACTTCTAAATCGAAGTCCTGGTCCCTGGTCCGAACTAGTGAGTTCTCGAAAACACATCGTCTCAAAATAATTTCATACTTTTCCCTCTCTCTTTCGAAGACTGTATCTGTAGTCTTGCCCCTGCCTCTCACGGGAGGAGCCATCAGAATCTTTTCCCTCAATGTATGAAAAAGTCAACGAAAAATGTTATTTAGTTTTCTTACAGAGTTACAACATTTCTAGATGATCTGGGTGATGGTGTTAAACGTAAAATTCCATTCCCCTAATCAGTCTTCCAAAAGTTCTTCCTCTTTGACAGGAGTTCGTCCGATGTAACAACAATGTATTAGGAATCACATCTTAAATTTGACTCACAAAACAACACATTAGTAGTCAACGCCCGAATTTCTTTTTTTTACAAAATACACTGATTCTGATTCCTTATATCTTTTTTTTCAAACAGGAACGGAGGAGGTCTGGGGATAGAGGAACTCTCGGGGTCTGGGGAAAAAGGAGGAGCCACTGGGTCTTGAAGAATAGTTGGACTGGTGAGAGATTTGAGACACTCCGAACACCCTATTTGTGGAGAAGGATACTGGAGGTTAGATAGGTTGTGCATAGACATTTAAGTGGTTGGAAATATCTGTCTCATTTCGAATTTAAAGTCTCGGATAGTAAACACCGTTAAGTCTGACCGGGATCAATTGGGAAGTCAGGATAGAGAATGGTGAGAGGTTTTCATCGAGTAAGTATCCTGTTTTACACAGGGAGGGGAAGACGTGTACTGTGGACGGGAAAGGACAAACAGAGGTAACATAGGGGAGGAGGTTAGGGGGATTAATTTAGTGTAAGTACAATGTTTCGTTTTAATGACAACGTAGAATAGGTGGTCTTAAAGTTCTAAAGTCAAGTCAACGAGTCAGCACAGACTGAGAAACGTTGGGGTACCTAACGTCGTACGGTCCGAAGGGACAGGTAGTGGTTGTAGGTCTCGAACGAGTTTGAGTATAGGTAGTTCAGTCACCACGGCAGGTTGGTAGAGTACGTAGAGTAGGTAGAGTAGGGGAAGAGGAGGACGGAAGTTAGAAAGGGTCGTAGACCCAAAAAAGAAAAAAAAATTAAAATTTTAGAAATTAAGAATGTACGTAAGGGTTTGTACTTGGGGGGAGGGTGGAGGGAGGGGTATTGTAGAGACACCCAGTAGGGGTACGTGGTCGGGGTTCGTACGACATAGGACGCAGTCTGTATCTGACCGCTAAGTTAAGAATGTACTATCATATGTACAATCCCAAAAAAGAATACTCAGTTAAGAAACGTAGTCCACCGGTTTCAGAACCTCGAAGTCGAAGTCATAGTCAGGAAGGTTACTTATAATTCCAGACTAGAGGAAATCCTACCTGACCAACCTAGAGGAACGTCAGGTTCCCTGAGAGTTCTCAGAAGAGGCTATGGTGTCAAGTTTTCGTAGTTAAGAAACCGCGAGTCGGAAGAAATATGGGGTTGAGAGTGTAGACATGTACTGATGACCTTTTTGGTATCGAAACTGATCTACCAGAAAACAACCGTTTCATTACAGAGACGAAAACTTACGTGGCAGATACAACTAGTATCGAAAAGTAGGTTCCTCGTTTCCAGAAAATTAAAGTACCGACGTTAGTGGTAGACGTCACTAAAACCTCGGGTTCTTTTATTTCGGACAGTGACAAAGGTAACAAAGGGGTAGATAAACGGTATTTCACTACCCTGACCTACGGTACTACAATCAAAAAACAACTCAAAATTCACTTGAAAAAGTGAGAAAAGAAAGTGAAAGTAGTTTTCCGAAAAATCAAGGAGAAGTCAAAGACGACATTCCCACCACAGTAGATGTATAGACTCCAATAACTATAAAGAGGGACGTTAGAACTAAGGTCGAACACGAAGTAGGTCGGACCGTAGAACGTACTACATGAGACGTATATTCAATTCATTCGTCCCACTGTTATGTGTCGGAACTGTATGAGGAAAGGATTAAACCCTGGTCAGACAACAAGGTAAAGGTCGAGATTGACAACGAAGAACTGAACGTATGTCTAAAGAGTCCTCCACCCAGTCCACCAGACCATAAAGGTAGAGAACTTCTTAAAAGGTGTTAAACAACACTAGGTGTGTCAGTTTTCGTAACCGTATTAGTTTTTTCGTCTTCATTTACAAAGAAGACCTTAAGAGAACGAAAAAGATACTAAGTGGGTTCTTGACGTAAAACCTGAGAGAACAACTGATACTCCCGATGAAGTAAAGAAGATTCCCTAAGAACGGGTGTCATATATATTACCAGTAGACTCAATTTAAACGTGTAAGACCAGATAAAATCGAGTGACTAAGGATTTTGTACCTACAAGTGAGAATTGTAGAGGATAAACTGGTGAAGGTTAAATGGAACTAAATACCTGGATTGTAAGTTCCAAAGATACGTTATAACAAGAAATGTCGTAACCTGAAATGAAGGTAGTGGTCAGTACAGGTGTTGACCCCCAACAAAAACGAAACCGAGTTTGAGAAGTAAGAAAGACCTCGATATAGAGGTGAGAAGGAGTCATCGTATAACCCGTGGATGGTTGGACCCCTCAAGCAGAAAGTCACAGGATATAAAAACGGAAAAGTATGACAAGTACCCCAAGAATTCCGTTCTTATGACTCCACCAAACGGTAAGGGAAGACATCCCCTGGTGCAAAACAGTCTTGAGAGGTGACACTGGGCAGGTAAAACCCGCCGGGATATGACGTACCGACAATCAAAGTAACTCAGTCTGTTCCGACACCAGGTACACTAGTCAAACCAATCAAGGGAATTCAGTAGTGTAGGAAAAGACTTGAGACAAACGTAAACAGATTTCGTGAGTGTAGAAAGGGGTCGAAGGGAAAGGACACTTCGTAGGAAATACCCCGAGTCCGAAAAAAGAGACAAACTGACATGTGCAACACTCCGGTCTAAGAACGGGAGTACTTTAAACATGGAGGTTGTACAAGACATGTCGTCCTACGACCTCTTTTGAGGGACATGAGTGTTTACTGTCAAGAGACCTTACGTGGGAAGGGAAGAACGTACTCAGTTAAGGTTAGTAATAATTTGTGTGTACGTGTCGAGTGTAGTTGAGTCTAAGGAGTTCGGTTCGGGAACGTTCTGGAGAAAGTTTCACTGTCACAGAATGGCTGGGCTGACCATTCACCCGACTCACACGCTGTAAAGTTGTCGTCCAAACCAACCCCTGACACTAAGTTAATGTCGTAAACTAAAGACATTACTTTCGGTGAACAAGAGAAACTCACTGAAAACCCCCCTTTATTTTTTCGAAAGAACATTAGTCTTCCACGACTCAGTCGCGAACCGAGTGGGAGGTAACATACAGTAGGTGAAATATGATTTTGAGTAAAATATGAAAACTATGTAAGACCGGGTCCCTCATCTACCAAATATAGTCTTGTACGATGGACTACCTGCCATGTGACCGAAAGAGTCGAAGTAATTTATAGATGGACCTCCCTAGTGACGGTTCGTCACCGACTTCGAACTTTAGAATGGGTGGACGAAGACGTATGAAGGACGCGGACTTACCGACCCTGTTTTACGAGGTTTCTTTCTTCGGACAACAACACTTTTCTCCAACGTAATGGACGGGCAGGTCACCTTACTCAAAAGTAGTACGTCTCGTAGAATTCGACTCGTTCTGAGAGGGACGTTCCCTCTTTCTACTGACCTTTTAAGGTGGCTGAAACGTTTGATTAGGGAAGGGATCTGTGACTATGTCCTCATTTGACAGGGAAAGAATTGACAGGTTATTTCTTTATGTCTTTAATACTTTCTCCGACCTTAAAGTTAGAGCGGTGAAACGAAAATTGAGAAGTCTATGGACGTATTAAAGAGGGTCTGTTACTGGAATACAAAGTCTCTGAGTACAATCGTAGTCAACTGAGAGTTTCTAAAAGTCTACGTCCCTGTCAAACGGATGACTTCCTGGTGAGAGATCAAAGGCGTATAAGAGAGGGAGACGGAAGGTTCTCCGGTGGCTGTCGTAGGACTGGTACTGTCCAAAGGTTACCACTGTGTGTTCCTTTAAATATAGAAACCCATTACTTCTATCCCGGTTACTTTATAATTCCAGTTATGTAAATTGAGGTTCCTTGATACTTTAGTACACGACAAGGATTTACTTTGTATAAAAGTAAGTTTAATGTCTAACGGGGTTTAGTGCGGTCTATAAGTTCAGGTACTATTGGTTTAGACATAGGAAGTAGGTGAAAGTGACTACCGAGTCAATGTTAAAACCGTTTCCAGTACCACAAACCCTAGTTTACTTACCCAAGCTTGGAATGCGTACTTGGAAACTTCTTCAGGGAACAATAGAAGTAAAAGAGGGGATATTTTTACCCTTTACTATCGACTAAGGGTCCTAACACCACTTCTGACTTCCTCTGTCACCAAAGTGTCACGAAACGTGGTACGGGTTGTGTGTCCTCTAAGTTTGTTGACCACGGATTAAAGAAGAAAGAAGGTGTCGTAACTTAATCTACCACAAGTATATTACGACCCAAAACGACCACCGAGTCTCCATTTCTTAGACGGATGGTTCCGTCCTCTGTACCCAAGTTAGGGACTCAGTCCTTCTAGGGGCCTTCTTCCTTTGACGTTGGCTGAAGTCATAAAACCGGACCTCTTAAGATACCTGTCACCTCGGACCACCCGATGTCAGGTGTCCCATCGTTTCTCGACCTGTACTGAATCACTAATCTGTCGTTGTTGTTGTTGTTGTTTTGTATGTTACGGTTTCCCTGGACAATGAAGTCAAACATTTGTAAGGTTATTGAATAGCGATTATTCATTATTTTCCTTTCTAATACCGAATGACCATAGAGTAGGTCGTATAAGTCTTGTGGTAGTTAGTGACTTAAAAACGTACACTTTTCTCCAACGGAGTTACGACCGGGTCACCTTACTTGTTTAATACCGATAACACAGTCCTTCGGTATTAATCACTTCTCCATTCTCTCTAGTGATTTGTTTTTCATTTCGAAACGTAGGTCAGAGAAAGTAGTAACCTCTTTGACCGTAAAAGATTTAGTCACACGTATACACAAATAAGTGGTAGGAACAAATTAAAGTAGTGTAGACAGAAAGAGTTAACGAGTCGACGTTTGATGAGGGTTTATAAAATACTATAAATTAAAGTCCTTTTAGTAAAGTGGTACCATCGTTTTATTGTCGTTTACATTACCTTTTACATAATATTTATTAAGGGATGATGTGTCCTAAACAGTAATTATAGATATATTGGACATTCACCTTTCAGTTTCTACTGACACTGACTCCGTCCCCCGCATATGTATGTCCCAGGGAAGGACTCTCACTCTAAAAAAGAATCTCCTTTTATAAGACCCAACAAAAAGATTTTATTGTAAAGAGGTTGTATAGACTTTTAATGAGATTAGGTTTACGTGGAGTAAAAGGGGTAATCTAATTAATAAGAATGTGAAAAAATTTTTTTCTTTAGGTGAAAAATTTTACAAATAAAATAATAACAATAACTGGTAAGACGTACCGTACGTCCTCGAATCAAGAGACTGGTCTCTAGGTTAGGTGCAGGGGACGTCACGTTCACACCTAAGAATTGGTGAGCTGGAGGTCTCTTCAGTGGGAATACAAAATATTTGTTCCAATGGACGAGTCACCATTTCTTAGGTGGACGGTCACCTCTGGGTCCTCTGTACCCAAGTTAAGGACCCAGTCCTTCTAGGGGATCTCATCCTTTACCTTTGGGTGAGGTCGTAAGAACACATTTTTACGATACCTATCTCCTCAGACCGTCCGATGTCAGGTACCACAACGTTTCTCAGTCTGTACCGACTCACTAACTCGTACGTGTGTGGGACTCGATTTAATAGTACCATATTTTTTATACTGATATAGTTTCTTCTCGTACTTCCTTCTCATCCATGGAATATGTTCATAAATGAACATTAAGATTTTCTCCTTAGTAACTCACCTTTTTCCTTAATTTGAAAACAACTTGGTCTCACTCAACCATCCCGGTAAAAGGTATTGTCGAGAACTCTGAGACCCGAAGGGTCCACTACAATCACCATTTCTTGGGTGGACGGTCACGTCTTCTGGATTCTCTGTATCCAAGTTGGGGACTCAACCCTTCTAGGGGACCTCATCCTTTACCGTGAGGTGAGGTCATAAGGACGGATCTCTTAGGGTACCTGTCTCCTCGGGCCACCCAATGTCAGGTATCCCAGCGTCTCTTAGTCTGTGTTGACTTCGCTGAATCGTACGGAACTTTGAGGTCTTAGCAACAGTACTTCATCATAGAAACTTTAGTAGGTGTTACCTCCTTTTAGACGATAAAACTATCACAATACAATTTGGTGGTAACTGTAGAACCCGTCTCGGAGTTCAAGACCGGATAAATTCAGTGGACGAAACCTGGACGGTCGCATTGCAAACAAAAGAAGGTCAATTCTTTCTATCCTTTGTGCCCAAGTAGAGTCAAAGATTTAGTGTCTCGTACGGGGCTTTGTTCAAAGAAGAAATGACTATATTAATTACATTACATGACATTAATTAGTGGTCTTAACAGTCTCTAAGGTATGTAGTGTGAACTTTGATCAGGATCGGAGGACCTTAATTCTATTTCTTACTTTGACTCCACCATGATCACTATTTCTTGGGCGGACGGTTACGTCCTCTGTATTCTCTACACCCAAACTAGGGAGTCAGTCCTTCCAGGGGACCTAGGTGAGGTCATAAGAACGGACCTCTTAGGGTACCCGTCTCCTCGGACCATCCAATGGTAGGTACCCCAGTGTTTCTCAACCTGTACTGACTTCGTTGAGTCGTGGGTACGTGCGTACGTACCCACCTACACTTAGTTGGAGTCACTTATACTTAGTTGGGGAGGTGAAACGTTTCGTCCTTACTACTAGTCGCAAATGATTTCGTCGTTCGTACGAACCGTAAAAAGTGCACAGTGACAAAGACGGAACGTTGTCGACGAACTCTATATATAATGACATAGTAAAGTGAAAATTTTTCGACTTCAAATCGTTACAGTACCTGGAACAATTTACAGTGTGTTCTTCATCGTCTTAGGCCCAAGTTCGTTTCCGTATAAGTTGATGTCTGGAGAGTAATAAGGAGGAGGTAGGACGGCGGAGAGAGTCTTAATAATGTCTCGCGAGTACACCTGTTTTCTGAGGGGACTGTCGACAACTACCAAACAAAAGAGACTACCGTAAAGCCCTTTAGACGAAATTTTAATCAGAAATTTTCATTCGTGTATAAATATCGTTTTTCCACAAAATCCTTCATAAAAGTAAACCTCTTACTTCCGATAAATACGAATAAATGAGACGGTAAGGTCAGACGAGGACGCAACAAAACAAAAGAGGTACATCCTTTTAGTCCTGATCCGACGCTTGAGACAAAGGACTTCGACGTTGAGGAGTCTCTTCTTCTTAGTGTAACTTGTACCGACTGACTGTCGGAAAATGAGAGTCTTGGTCCTGGCGTCACTTCATCAACGGTTCTGTTCTTACTTCTTTTTTCTTCTCAAAATCCCTTTTCCAGTAGGGGTGACAGCGGTTCTCGACTCAATCGTTCGTCCCCGGCATTTGTTCGAGTTAAGACAAAACGGAGGAGACGTGTCGACCCAGCAGGGTGGGTCACTACAAGGGTAGTGGTCTACACAATTAAGGGGTCACGTCACTCGTCGAGTGTCAAATAGACTGTGTGTACATAAATCAAGACTCCCAGTGACGAGAGGGCCCAGTCGTAAAAAGAGTGAAGAGTTCATTTAGTTCGAACTGTTTGGTCACACAGTAGGAACCAAAAGAGAGAGGGTTTATCCGACAAGTTAGTTATGGTTTAGGGTTACCCAATGTTGTTTTCCGCTTTCTAAAGTGAGGTCCGACCACAAGAGGGACGGACCTTCGATTACTACCAACTTGTTGTACTTTACCCACACAATCTTCATTGTGGAGAGGGGTCACCCTATGTGACCCTTTACAACTAGAAGGAACTTCTCTGTCTTCGGGTTCCTCTCCTCCTACCTCGGTTGTGAGAACATCTTATGCAAGGGTAGATCGGAAAGTATCTGGGAGACTTTATAAAGAATTGTTAATCCGACATTCTAATATTAAAAGTCTCAACCACCGTGTTATCTTATAACTGAACGTAGTTTTATTCTTAGGGAATTATTAACTCTAGATGAGTATTGACTGCGGTCTCTACAGTTACCATATTTACAGTTATGGATAATCGTTGACCGAATAATTTAGTGGTTTTTATAGTATCTAAGGCATGTAGTGTGAACTTTGGTCAAGACCGGAGGATCTTAACATTTAATAGTACACAAGGAAAAGTGTTTCAAAAAAGATACTAATATACATTGACAATACATAACTTAGAAACGAAGAAGGATGTTTAGGTATACAACTTCCAGGTCGTGGGTTCCATTACCATAAACCTCTACCCCCGAGAACCCTCCACTACTTCAATCCGAAATTATCGTAATATTGACTTCGAGGTTATGAAACTGGTGGACTACACTTGTCGGCTGAGTAACCTTTTCTGGGACTACGACTCTTTCTAACTTCCGTCTTCCTCTTTTCCCGTTGTCTTCTACTCTACCAACCTATCGTAGTGGGTAAGTTAGCTGTACTTGAACCTGTTTGAGACCCTTTACCGCTCTCTGTGCCTTCGGATCGCACGACGTCAGGTATCCCAGCGTTTCTCGACCTGCACTGAACCACTGACTTGTTACTGTCTCCGATCTGATCCAGTACTCTCACCCTGGGAGAACCACCCCAATAACAGGGATTCTCCTCCTTTTCTCTAGAAAGAGAGAGTATACGTGGACGACTTTTCTACTGTTCACTCGTTAATCTCTCGTCAGTCGGTACCCCAACGTTTCTCGCCCTGTGTTGGTTTGGTGACTCGTACGCACGGACCCGTGTGTCAGTAGACATCCTTTGTCCGAAAGCGGTCCTTGGTTCGTCCAATTGTGGAGCTAGAATTTGAAGGTCGGAGGTGTTGACACTCCTTATTTAGAAACAAATTCGGTAGATCACATACCGTAAACAAACAACACCGTCGGACTCGGTTCTGTCAAGATTATAGGGAAGATTAGTGTAAGCTGATAAAGGGCGTTGGTTCACTCTTTAAGACTTCACTACCCCACTGCTCGACACTTCCAGTACCAGGTCCGCCCCGGTCTAAAGTTTACGAGTCAACAGAGACCTACTTTCGTCTTCGGGACTTTTACCAAGAGTCGTGCAATGTGGGGGTCAAGGTCTCTTTCTTGTTTACATCATCCCACCTATACCTCCTCTTTAGTCACAGTTCACTGACACTGACTCCTTTAGTTTGACTCTTCTGTACCGGTCTGTCTACATGAAGACCTTCGACATCTTACTTTTCTAGTTTAAGTCCTGTTCCTACGTGTCGGTATCGTTAATACTACGTACCTTTTACACAAAAAGAAGGGAAGGAAGGGTTTTGTGTACACACTTGTACTCCATGAATCGTGAGAAATTACACACTCACACACACACACTCTCACACACACTCTCACACACACTCACACACACACACACGAGTCAACACAGGTTGAAAAACACTGAGGTACCTGTCATCGTGCGGTCCGGGGAGCCAGGTACCCTAAGAGGTCCGTTCTTATGACCTCACTCAACGGCAAAGGAGGAGGTCCCCTAGAAGGTCTGCGTCCCTGACTTGGGAGTAGAGAACGGAGAGGACGTGACCGTCCGTCCAAGAAACGGTGATCGCGGCGGACCCTTCGGACGTTCACTAACTTTGGGAACGTTGTCCAATTGTAACGGGGGTTTCGCTTCACAGACCGGAGTCCGGACGGTGAGGGCCTACGACAGAGGTACAGGACCCTCCGACATGGGGTAGTCGGAAGTTAAGGTAAAGGGGACACACAAAGTGATAGTCCGTTGGGGAGGAGGTCACCTACGTCTCTTCCCACGGCCTTCGGCACCCGAACGCTGGGTCTGTATTCCCTCACTCTCCAACGTCCGCCTATCTACCAGTAACCGGTCCGACCCACTGTCCGAGAGGACTGGTTCGGACTCTTTAGTACCTGGTTTAGAACCCGGACAGGGGTGGGTGATCCGACCCGAACCTCCTGTCGGTGGGTGTTTAGTGTCGGACTCTCAGACCCTCTCCCCGTCAAGGGTGGAGAGGGACGCACCTTCCTTTCGACGACGTTAGTGTCTGGTCGTCTGTCGCAAGTAAATTGGCAAAGACAAATTCCCCGAAACACACTGACATCTCACACGTAGAATAGGTTTGAGAGATATCAGAAGATCGTAACTGATAGTACATTTTGACATGTCACACGATGCTTGAGGTAAGTTTTACGTAGTTCACTCCAGTATTACTTTTGAGATCTTTGTCTCTATGACTGTATCGCTTGTTTATGTACCTATAGTTCCCCCTTCCCCTTCATCCTCGCTTACCCTCTAACCTAAGTGTGTATATGTAATAATTATGTTACATATTTTATCCATTGACTGCTCTTGAAGACATGTCGTTTCTTTGAGATGAATTATGTGACACCACTAGTTGACCCCTCCTTCAGGTTTTCTCTCCCCTCTATATATACATATATATATATACCGACTAAGTGGAACGATATGTTATCTTTGATTATGTTATAACATTTCTTTGATGTGAGGTTATTTTGATCAATTTTTATTCGTTCTGTTTTACTCTTTTGTTGTTTTAAGACATTTCGTTAAAGGGAATTAATTTTATATTTCACCATTGTTTATTTTTTTATTTAATTTATTTATTTTACTTAAGTATCAAGTTTAACATTTATGGGTCATTCATATACTAGACTTTCCTTAAAATTTTATTTACAAACAAAAAAAAAAAAAAAAAACGTATGTAGAAAAAATGACTCCTTTTTCTCTTCGAGATTTTATGAAGAGCTTTTAACGAGACAAGAAATGAGTAATTCAACGCAGGTTGAGAACACTGAGGTGCCCGATATCGGGAGTTCCGAGGAGACAAGTACCCTAAAAGGTCCGTTCTTATTACCTTTTAACGAGATACTTTACAAACTTAAATGCTAAAAGAGTAGTTTTACAGGTCGAGGGAGACATTTATACACATATAAACACATGTATACACACACATTGACACAGGTGTATCTGTGAGTAGTGCCATAAACGACCTTTTGTTCGAGGGAGAAGAAGGGGTGGGGGTGAGGTCGGTGTCCAGACAGGAAGGACTGGCCGGAGACAGGACTCTCGACCCTTCCGTCGGACCTTGGTCTCTGGTTGTACATTAAACGAAATACCTCCATCTTCACCTCTGTCATTTATTTGCCTCATCTTAAATGTTCCTTACAGTAGGCCACAGACAAGGGGTATTTCGACGTTAGGTTCCAAAAATCCTTCAGACCGGGGGACCACCACCCCACAGGACGTGCACGACGCCCGCCTCCCCTCGGGTCCGTAAGAGGGGCCGGGGGACCTCGGGGGAGTGTCCACCGACGAGGGCGGGGTCCCGTGGTGCGTACTACGTTGGACCGACAGAATAAGAAGGGAACTTTTCTCGACGAATAGACAATCGTCCTCCGTCATCACTAAAATAAAGAAAAAAGATACAAAATAAAACAAAAATTAATCTCCTATTTATGAAATGTTATAACATGGCGTAGACGTTATTAGTCGTACTTAGTCGGTAGTCAGTCCAGTCAAGGCAAGTCAGTGAGTCAGCACAGACTGAAAAACACTGGGGTGCCTGACGTCGTGCGGTCCGGAGGGACAGGTAGTGGTTGACGACTTCGAATGAGTTTGAGTACAGGTAACTCAGTCCCTACGGTAGGTTGGTAGAGTAGGAGACAACAGGGGAAGAGGAGGACGGGAGTTAGAAAGGGTCCTAGTCCCAGAAAAGGTCACTCAGTCGAGAAACGTAGTCCACCGGTTTCATAACCTCAAAGTCGAAGTCGTAGTCAGGAAGGTTACTTATAAGTCCTGACTAAAGGAAATCCTACCTGACCAACCTAGAGGAACGTCAGGTTCC